>JASJET010000373.1:0-339989 GCA_034092305.1 Diaprepes abbreviatus | reverse complement strand
AATAATTTTTTTTTTATTTTGTTGGCAGCGATCGTAAGTTCGAATCAACATTTAGAAGCTAAAATCAAATGACATACGAAAAGTTACTCTATAATTGTTTATTTTGGCTATAAACAAATAGCATTTGGCAGTTTATGTGCTGATGCCGTCCTGTATGGCGCGCAGAGGGAAGACTATTTGCAGGCGTCCCAAGCAGCCTAGTGCTCATAGTTCACATCATGTCACAAAGCATACTCCCCAGATAGCACAAGATTTCCATTGGATATCCAGAATAGGTACATATAATGTCCTGTATGTCCATGGACCGTTTATGGATGTCCATTAGATGTGATGACCTGTAATCTATATGGACGTCCATATCTGGATGTCCAGTGTAAGTCCATCAGACGTCCATTAATTAAATTTCGGGTTGTTGGTAAAATCGGATACTGTTATATCGGCCTGTAGAATTGTCATTTCTTAACCCGCCGGCCCGCCATGATCACAGTGCCCATTATTGTGTTGACGTCGAGCTAAAAAAGACCTTTGGAGTTTTAGTTGAGCTAAAATCAAGTGTGCTTTTTATTTGAAGAAGATGCCACCGTTAAAGGTAAGTATAGTTATTTTTAATTTAATTTTTTTAATTATACCATAAATTACTGAACGAAACTACAGACATGCCCGACGAAAAGCTGATTATTTAGTATCAAACTCGCACAAATTTGAAAGTGAACAAAATATTCAGTATCAAAACACGTATGTTAAAATATAGCTTTTGTAGCTATACTTTTTCATACAATTACTTATTTAAATGGAAATTACTACAAATAAGTGCAAATATTTTGATAGGCCAGTGAATTTTGTATCTTGTTGGTTAAAATGGAGCATAGATACAGTTGTAAATTTGTGTAATAATAAAATTGTAAATTTTAGAGAAAATTCTCTCTGACGAAGTCATTATTGAGTAATCAGTCTAATAAGATTGCGGGCATTAATAAATGTTATCAAATTTATAATGGAATAAAAGCTATAGCAAATTTGAATAATTATATTAATTTTTGTATGACTATTTTGGATTAAACGATAGTAAAAGTTTACATTGATGTGTATTTTTGTGCAGTATAATTGTTTAAAAATATATAATAAAGTTTTTACAGTTCGACTCTAGGTTTAGACTATAATTTAATTTATTTTAATTATTTTTTAGATGAATTTTCCACAGATTGGTCCAAATAAAATTCCTATGTGAAGGCCAATTGTACCAAATTAGATATTATATTCAGGTAATCTTAAATAGGGAAAAAACAACAAGTATCTACAAAGAATTTTCTGCAGAAGTTCAACTATCCTTTTACTTAAGAAAATAATCAGCTGCCTCAAGTCACATAAGATCTTCAGGACAATTTCAAAGATGCAGTAAGTTTATTACACTTCTCCTGAAATAAAAGCTGAAACTTATTCGAGTAATGCTTCTTTATGTGTATGAGTCTATTGATAAAAAAAAACTTAATTTACAGGATTATTTTATATATATTTTTTTACTTTGATTCTTAAAGTCAAAAATATTCTTAGGTTAGCATATGTGGAATTAACGTTTAATTATCTCAATAAAGTAATATAATTTTAGGTTTACAATTAGCGAAAATTGGAGGAAATTATACCTATTAACTTATTAAAAGATATTTTATTGTAACAATGACAGATAGCCTTTCCAAGAATTATACATATGATGGAACAGTAGAGTGCCCTTTAAAGAACTTATGTTCACTATTTGTAGGTAAGTTACCACTTAAATATAAAAATTTGATGAAAAAAATCTCTCTGTTTTATTTGTCATACTCGTAAATAATAAGAACAAATTGGGTGTCAGATTTAACACGTTGAACTCTAGATCCTCTTGTTCTGATAATACCCAGACAAAAAGTGTGTTAAAATTTTTTTTCTGGCCTGTTGGTTTAAGCACTGTAAGCAATAACGATGCATTTGGTTTTATATATATATATATATATATATATATATATATATATATATATATATATATATATACATAGAGAGAGAGAGAGAGAGATATTTAAATTCCTACAAAACCATAAAATACTGCATCATTTAACGTTAAACCTTATTAATTTTCAGCTGCGGTAGAAGAATGGGGGGCCGATAAAAAACAGCCGAAGACGAGATTAGACAATGGCAGAAGAGATTAAACGACAGAAATAAATCTAGAAAAAAATAATTATTGTAACAATAAAAAGTCTTTATTTAAATAATTGGTATATTTTCTATTACTCAATTGAAATTGTACCTATTACTATGGAACCAGATAATTTATTCATAGCGATCCTTCTACAGCTTGAACAATTTAAATCAATTGAAGCTATATTTTGTAGCACTTGCAATTCGAATAATTATAAAATTTTATATTCTTATATAGTATTGTATTAAAAAGTTGACAATTGTAATCAATAAGTGTAATATGTGGATCCAGTTCCTGTTACCTGGTTCGCTAATGTAATTTATATCTGTTTAATTTTTGGGACTAATAGGGCCATCTATGGTTACTTGTTATCGACGTTTTGATGACATGAGTGGTCTGTGTCTTCAGAAGTGCAGATTAATTAGGTACTGTAAGCTCTCGGACCCTAAGCAAATTATGAAAATATCTACCATTCATGTTAGCGGAACGTCAAGAAGAGGGAACAATAGATTATGACCTATTAATCCAAAAAGCACAATACCATCGGATAATATGTCAAGAATGTACAATATATGGACATCCAAAATTAGTCATATTAATATCCAAAAATGATCCATACTTGGACAATATATGTAATCCAAAAAGACATCCATGAGTGGGACAATCGTATAGTCCAGTGGATATCCATAGGATGTTGATGAACAAATTCTGGACATCCCATGGATACCCACTATGTCCAGCTTTGGATAAACGATGGATATCCAGTGGACTGAAGTGTGCTATTTGGGAATACGACGTATTCCCAAATAGTTTAAACAATTCTTTGTTTGTAATATTTTTATTCCCACCCGGACGAACTTCCACCCTAAATATAATTGTTCAGGGATTCAAAATACAAAAAAAAATTGGGTGGGTCCATATAAATTAAAAGGAATACTGCGGACCCCCTGTTTCCTGTACTAATATTGACATTTTCTTTTTTTTAGGTTTTTGTTTAAATGTACCAATCACTTCGATGGATGCACTAAAGTAGTAAGTCTGTCTGAGGCAGCTAAACATGAAGAAACATGTAAATATGAAAAACGGGAATGCCTTTTTTGCTCGTTTTCTGGAAATTTAAGCCAAATTTTAAATCATTCTTTAAAGGTTCACCCGGAAAATGTGTCTCTTGATGGAAAAATTTCCTTTCTCCTGGATGAAAAACTATTCCAAAATGAAGTTTTGATGGTATTAAATAACAGTATTTTTCGCGTATGTTTTAATCTTACAGAAGATTTATTTACAATTACGATAGCACCTTTATTAGATCTTCCCATGCCAACAACAAAACAATATGGAATAAGATTTTTTAAAAGTGATGACCCGACAAATTTGGATTATATTCACACCGATTATGATATATTCAATGGTAGCACGGAGACTTACTTCGAAAAAAGTAAAGACGTACTATCCTCGGTGTTTGGACTTGATATCGAACTTACCTGTCAAATTTTGCTACAACCCTTTTCATTGTGGGATACAGAATTTGAGATCAAGCACAGATTTGCAAAACTTCGACATTTAGAAGCACAAATTAATATTACTAAGCGTGAATTACAGGATAAGGCGCAAGAATTAGTAAAGAAAAATGAGGTGTATAATGCTGCATTGAATTTAATTAAAAGAATGCCTTATGATCTTTTTAAGTGTCTTGCTTGTCAAAAAATAGTTATTGACGAAGTCTATTTCTGTTCAAAAAATCACTGGTATTGTAAATCCTGCTTAAAAAACACCTGCCAAGTTTGCAATACTATACAGGAATTTAAAAAACTTGAGGAATTTGAAAAAGTGCAAATCCCTTGTGATTGGCAAGGATGTAACAAAAGTTTACGTTTTCAAGATTATTTGAAGCACAAGAATGTGTGCCTCCAAAGGCCCTATAAGTGTCCTTTATTAAATTGTCATGAAGTTATTGTTTCTTCACAAAAACTGGTGGAACATTGGCATTGTGTATTCCCAAAATTGATAGAAGGTTGTGATGAAATTGAATGCGAGACTTATACGGAGGCAGAATATTACTGGTTAATTAGAAACAATTTGTACCATGTGATCATTAATTTTGACGAAAACGATGTTCTAGTTTTGGTTGACGAAGTTAATGTATTGCCAAACAATACATGTTTTAAATGTGAAGGATTAATTAATCACAATTGGAGTGAAATTAAGTCTTCAAAGTTCAGTGGGAAATTGCAAGTTAATCAATTAAATTCAAAATTAGACATTATGAGGGTACAAAAATTGAGAGCAATACCGGCACATTGGTCAAACGGAGTTTGGGTAACTAATGGATTTGAACCTTATATAGAAGACGTTGAATCCACTTGTAAATATACTAGTCTTCGAATTTCTTATAGTTAAGAAGTAAATTGTTCAAATTATTTGTTAATTTTTTACCTAAGACATAATTGTGTAGAGGCCAAGGTGGTGGCAGTGGCCTTTTTAATTTATATGGACCTACTTAAGTTTTTTTTTATGTATTTCGAGCACCTGAACAAGAATTTTTTGGATAGAAGTCTGCCAGAGTGGTCCTAAGATTGTTATTAACAAATAATTCTTTAAACTTTTAAAAATACAACTTTTGTTAAATTAAACTATTGAATCTTTCTTCGAATGATTTTAAGTAAATAAGATCCTTACAAACTTTTACGTACAACGCATTATTTTCCAGATAATTAATGCTAAACGATTACAAAATGCAATTTTTGCACAGTAATAATTTTTTTTTTATTTTGTTGGCAGCGATCGTAAGTTCGAATCAACATTTAGAAGCTAAAATCAAATGACATACGAAAAAGTTATTCTATAATTGTTTATTTCGGCTATAAACAAATAGCTTTTGGCAGTTTATGGGCTGATGCCGTCCTGTATGGCGCGCAGAGGGAAGACTATTTGCAGGCGTCCCAAGCAGCCTAGCGCTCATAGTTCACATCATGTCACAAAGCATACTCTATACATTGCTTGAATAATTGTTTCCATTATTAGCGCCGATGTGGATGGACTTGGCAACTAAATATTAGAGGCGGGCTATTTAAACCTTGGGTAATACATATTTTTGAAATATAAAAATACATTTTTAATTTGCAAGTATAAAAATCTGTTATATATGCATTAAATAACCTCTTTTACATAGGAATATAAGAAGACAGAGGGAGAAAAAAAAATATGCCTATGTATTTGTATTTTTACAAAAAAAACTTTATAAATTATGTATTCATTACTTTTATTTTACAACATTTTCAAGTACACAAATCTACAAACTACTTTAATATCGTTCCTTTTGAATTTATTCTGATTAAAACTAAAAATGTCCTAAATATCGTAATATTTACTCATATTCTATTTTTTAGATTGTATAATAATCACTATGTTTTACAATAGAAAATAGACAGAAGAGTTTGACGTATTTAATGCATAAGACTGTGACGCGTTTTTCGTAGAAGGGAGCAGGTCGTGCTCTACGAATTTACTTTGATTACGGCAGCGGAACATCGGTCAGTGAATATTTCTCGTGCAGACAGTTATCGGTCAAATGCTCAGTGTAGGGGTATCGGTTTGACGGTATCTACTTATAATCGGGATATCCCTGCTCTCTGAACTGTTCAACGGTTTAACTGCCTGAAGGTCAAAACATCCACTCGGTGGTCGATTCTCGGGCGCCACCCTCGGGATTAATGTGGTCGAGGGCCCACTTATGAACCGGGCAGCTTGTTACAGTGGAGAAACGGCAAGCCAGGGGTCAATTCCCAAATAGCACACTTCAGTCCACTGGATATCCATCGTTTATCCAAAGCTGGACATACTGGGTATCCATGGGATGTCCACAATTTGTTCATCAACATCCGATGGATATCCACTAGACTATACGTTTGTCCCACTCATGGACGTCTTTTTGGATTACATATATTGTCCAAGTATGGATCATTTTTGGATATTAATAGGACTAATTTTGGATGTCCATATATTGTACATTCTTGACCCGATTGTGGACATATTATCCGATGGTATTGTGCTTTTTGGATAAATAAGTCATAATCTATGGTTCCCTCTTCTTGACGTTCCGGTAACGTGAATGGTAGATATTTTCAGAATTTGCTTAGGGTCCGAGAGCTTACAGTACCTAATTAATATGCACTTCTGAAGACACAGACCACTCATGTCATCAAAACGTCGATAACAAGTAACCATAGATGGCCCTATTAGTCCCAAAAATTAAACAGATATAAATTACATTAGCGAACCGGGTAACAGGAACTGGATCCACATATTACACTTATTGATTACAATTGTCAAGTTTTTAATACAATACTATATAAGAATATAAAATTTTATAATTAGTCGAAGTGCAAGTGCTACAAAATATAGCTTCAATTGATTTAAATTGTTCAAGCTGTAGAAGGATCGCTATGAATAAGTTATCTGGTTCCATAGTAATAGGTACAATTTCAATTGGGTAATAGAAAATATACCAATTATTTAAATAAAGACTTTTTATTGTTACAATAATTATTTTTTTTTAGATTTATTTCTGTCGTTTAATCTCTTCTGCCATTGTCTAATCTCGTCTTCGGCTGTTTTTTATCGGCCCCCCCATTCTTCTACCGCAGCTGAAAATTAATAAGGTTTAACGTTAAATGATGCAGTATTTTATGGTTTTGTAGGAATTTAAATCTGTTCTTATTATTTACGAGTATGACAAATAAAACGGAGAGATTTTTTTCATCAAATTTTTATATTTAAGTGGTAACTTACCTACAAATAGTGAACATAAGTTCTTTAAAGGGCACTTTACTGTTCCATCATATGTATAATTCTTGGAAAGGCTATCTGTCATTGTTACAATAAAATATCTTTTAATAAGTTAATAGGTATAATTTCCTCCAATTTTCGCTAATTGTAAAACCTAAAATTATATTACTTTATTGAGATAATTAAACGTTAATTCCACATATGCTAACCTAAGAATATTTTTGACTTTAAGAACCAAAGTAAAAAAATATATATAAAATAATCCTGTAAATTAAGTTTTTTTTTTATGAGTAGACTCATACACATAAAGAAGCATTACTCGAATAAGTTTCAGCTTTTATTTCAGGAGAAGTATAATAAACTTACTGCATCTTTGAAGTTTAAATTGTCCTGAAGATCTTATGTGACTTGAGGCAGCTGATTATTTTCTTAAGTAAAAGGATAGTTGAACTCCTGCAGAAAATTCTTTGTAGATACTTGTTGTTTTTTTCCCTATTTAAGATTACCTGAATATCCTCTCTAATTTGGTACAAATTGGCTTTCACACAGGAATTTTATTTGGACCAATCTGTGGAAAATTTATCTAAAAAATAATTAAAATAAATTAAATTATAAGTCTAAACCTAGAGTCGAACTGTTAAAACTTTATTATATATTTTTAAACAATTATACTGCACAAAAATACACATCAGTGTAAACTTTTACTGGCGTTTAATCCAAAATAGTCATAAAAAAATTAATATAATTATTCAAATTTGCTATAGCTTTTATTCCATTATAAATTTTGATAACATTTATTAATGCCAGCAATCTTATTAGACTGATTACTCAATAATGACTTTATTACAACTCTATCTGTGCTCCATTTTAACCAACAAGATACAAAATTCATTGGCCTATCAAAATATTTGCACTTATTTGTAGTAATTTCCATTTAAATAAGTAATTGTATGAAAAAGTATAGCTACAAAAGCTATATTTTAACATACGTGTTTTGATACTGAATATTTTGTTCACTTTCAAATTTGTGCGAGTTTGATACTAAATTATCAGCTTTTCGTCGGCCATGTCTGTAGTTTCGTTCGGTAATTTTTGGTATAATTAAAAAAAACTATACTTACCTTTAACGGTGGCATCTTCTTCAAATAAAAAGCACACTTGATTTTAGCTCAACTAAAACTCCAAAGGTCTTTTTTAGCTCGACGTTAACACAATAATGGGCACAAAATATCTGAAGGGATATTTTGTGATCATGGCGGGTTAAGAAATGACAATTCTACAGGCCGATATAACAGTATCCGATTTTACCGACAACCCGAAATTTAATTAATGGACGTCTGATGGACTTACACTGGACATCCAGATATGGACGTCCATATAGATTACAGGTCATCACATCTAATGGACATCCATAAACGGTCCATGGACATACAGCGACATTATATGTACCTATTCTGGATATCCAATGGAAATCTTGTGCTATCTGGGTTGCGCGTATTAGTGCTGCATGCCGGCTGCCAGTTATTATATGTTATGTTAGAATGAGACTAGGTAATGAAACAAACGGTTTTAAAACATCCTGTATCATGTATTCCATTCTTATATAAAAAAACATAGCCTAAAACTAACTTACAATCTAAGATGGACAATACTATCAACAA
Organism: Diaprepes abbreviatus; assembly: GCA_034092305.1. NCBI lineage: Eukaryota > Metazoa > Arthropoda > Insecta > Coleoptera > Curculionidae > Diaprepes > Diaprepes abbreviatus. The sequence continues at coordinate 331,370 of JASJET010000373.1, read as the reverse complement.
GTAAACGGTTTGGAGGACAAGAGTATGTTTTGAGAGCTGTTCAAGGTAGTTTGTACTGATCGGTTGCGCTGAAGACGATATCATTCACGATGCTATTCACGTACCTCGTACTACACGGTTGCGACGATATTCACGACGGCTCGTACTCGAATGATCGAGCTACGTGTCGAAAATCCGCGGACGTTGTTCACGGCGCTTTGTACTAAAATTCGACCGACGGCGGTATATACGGTATGTCTAACAATACCCGGCATCGATCGGTGGTAAGCGGCGTCTCTACACAGCGGCGTCGGCGTCGGGGCGGCAGTTAAGAGCCCTAATCAACGGCCAGCGGAGGGCACCCGGCGGTAAAACATTCCTGGTCATTTGCTAGACTAGGTCCGGCAGGCGACCCAGGCAGTCCGTCTGGACTGTTGACCTGGGTGGAGAACGTGCAGTTCTCAGCGAAATAATGGTCTGCTCGAGCTTAAGTAGACGGCCCGAGCTCCCACTACGCTGACGAGTGACGGCGTGCGGTGATCGCGCATACAACACTGCTGTATGCGGCGCGCGATTACTATGGTTGGACGCTCTGAAAATCATCGGAAAATTGTATTTCCCGGCATGACGCGGTAAATCTACTTATAACCCGTTAATATTGAAATTTTAAGCTATCTTTTCCCGCAAGAATAAGATTTTTCGGATGTAAAATAAATAAATTAAATCCCGGCGAACATACTCATTCCCAAAAATTAGCAACTTCGTTACAAGACTATAAAAGTTCAAAAGGTAAAGGCAATCTGGGAATTTAATAAAATTGTTAATGTTTAATGTAAAACACCTACCTTAGTATTCCCTTCTGCTGGCAAGAAATGTTAAATCTAAGTATAATATAGTTTGATCTTCATTCTGACTAATGCCATCGACACATATTTTGTTTTACAAGATAATATACCATAAAATTAGTAATAGACTAATTAGTAGATGTAATTGGAATATTAACCCTTTTATTTAGATTAATCCACTTTCTGTGGACTACAGTATTTGAATCAAATATTGCATTCAAAAATTACTTGTTGAACTGTCTGTACCATTTCTGAGTGTTTTTAAATTTTTTCAATGCCATTAATTTTATAGAATCCACCACATCTTACGATTTTTTAAATTTACTATCTTTTCCCGAGGCAATTAAATACTAATAAGTAAATACAGCATTTAATGGTGATTTGTACAATTGCTGTTGAGAATTTAGAATGTACAGGGTGAGTCAACGATTGGATGAAGTAGGTTTGTGCCTTTTCGGTGAAATTAACAAAGAAACTATATTTATTGTTTGATACAGTTTACTTTTACGCAGATTTTAAAAATATTTAGGACTCTACAGGATGAGCCAAAAAACTAGGACAGCATAAAGTTGTATTTTTTTAAATAGAACACCCTATATACGAATCGTATTTTCGATTTAGCTTATAATTTTAAATCTTTTTTATTAAGGGTTTACTATAACAAAACTTTATAGTTTCTGAGATAATTAAGTTTAAAGAAAAAAAGTCACATTTTCAAGCATCAATTCAATCCTAAATAACGTTTTCAATTTTGTGACAAATATATTCAAATTTAGAATTTAGCAAGGCCAAGGACAAGTTAACATAATTTTTACCTAATATTTGCAATAAAAGCTACAGGGTGTTGAACACATCGGCTCAAATTTGAACAAGTTTAAATGAATAAATATCTTTTTTTTTCAAATGGTACACCCTGTATATTTTCATGTTATTTAATAGAGTAATAAAAACCCTAAAAGTTTTGTTCAATATATCCTATACCTACTTATAATAGTTTTTGAGATATTTCAGTTTTTCTTATTTTCCATACTTTTTTACAGAAATAGTCTTCATTATCATAATACCCATGGCAAAAACAATGTAAAAGAACATTTTTCTGTGTGTCAAATTTATAACCGCAATCGCTTCTTTTGGTTTTTATGTAGTGTAGTTTGTTTTTTTTGCATTCATCTTATATTGTAAAATGAATTTTCCAAAGAATGAGTTAATAGATATGATTTCTACAATAGGAGAGGCTCAAAAAAATTGCCTTCTTGCTCAAAGAATTTACAAAATGAAGTATCCTGATCGACGCCAGCCTAATACCCATACTTTTCAAAACTTAATGCAAAGATTTGATTCTTCTGGTATTGCTGATTATCCAAAACGTAAAATGGTCAACAAACCAGTAACTAATGAAGAAAAAGAACTACAAGTATTGTTAAATGTTCAGGAAAATCCTTATATTGGTAGCCGTCAGTTAGCAGCATTATGTGAAACATCACAATCCACCACTAATCGTACTACCAAGAAATATAGGTATCATCCATATCACATGGAATTACACCAAGAATTGCACGGACAGGATTTTGAAAGTCGTGTAAACTTTTGTCGTACAATAAATGCGGGAATTCAATTAAATCCAAATTTATTATGCAAGGTAATGTTTAGTGATGAAGCTACTTTTAGAAGTAACGGTGCCGTAAATAGACGCAACATGCATTATTATGCCACAGAAATCCCATTTTGGATTAGAGAGGTGCAACATCAAAACCACTGGTCATTAAATGTTTGGTGTGGTATTCATCATAATCGAATTATTGGACCCCACTTTTTTAATGAACCACTAAATGGCCATAGTTACCTGAACTTTCTACAAGAAGAACTACCCCAACTGCTTCAAGGTCTCGATAGGGACGAGCTCGACAGTATGTGGTTCCAGCACGATGGTGCGCCTCCGCATTACCATCGTGAAGTTCGTGCGTTTTTGGACCAACGATATCCGCAAAAATGGATTGGACGTGGGGGTTTCATTGAGTGGCCACCAAGGTCTTGCGACATCACCTCATCAGATTTCTTCCTATGGGGTTATATTAAAAATAAGGTGTATGTTAATCCACCAACAACAGTGGAAGATATGCGAAACAGGATTAGGGATACCTGTAGAACAATAACGCCACTAATTTTGTCCAGGGTCCGAGAAAATCTGCAAAAAAGACTAAATTTGTGCATTGCACAAGAGGGTCGTTTATTCGAACACTTATTAATAAGAAATAATTAATCTCGGTATTTAATAGGTATTTTTTTTGTTTCAATTTAGTATAAAAGTAAATATGTATTTGCCTTGTCGTTATTGTTGTGTTAATTTTTTCACACTATGTTTAATTAAACTATTGCCGTTGTAATATAACGAATAATGTATTTCATCATATTTAACCACATTCTGTTTGTTTCTGTAGTTTCTTTTTATTATTTTACATGGCTACTATGATAATGAAGACTATTTCTGTAAAAAAGTATGGAAAATAAGAAAAACTGAAATATCTCAAAAACTATTATAAATAGGTATAGGATATATTGAACAAAACTTTTAGGGTTTTTATTACTCTATTAAATAACATGAAAATATACAGGGTATATCATTTAAAAAAAAAGATATTTATTCATTTAAACTTGTTCAAATTTGAGCCGATGTGTTCAACACCCTGTAGCTTTTATTGCAAATATTAGGTAAAAATTATGTTAACTTGTCCTTGGCCTTGCTAAATTCCAAATTTGAATATATTTGTCACAAAATTGAAAACGTTATTTAGGATTGAATTGATGCTTGAAAACATGACTTTTTTTCTTTAAACTTAATTATCTCAGAAACTATAAAGTTTTGTTATAGTAAACCCTTAATAAAAAAGATTTAAAATTATAAGCTAAATCGAAAATACGATTCGTATATAGGGTGTTCTATTTAAAAAAAATACAACTTTATTGTTTTTTGGCTCACCCTGTAGAGTCCTAAATATTTTTAAAATCTGCGTAAAAATAAACTGTATCAAACAATAAATATAGTTTCTTTGTTAATTTCACCGAAAAGGCACAAACCTACTTCATCCAATCGTTGACTCACCCTGTACATTGCAAGCCAATGGCTTACAATGAACTTTTTTATCGATTATGTTAATTTAGACTTGGCTTAAAATTTTATAGTGGTCTATTCGTAGCAATGTAAAACAAGTTAAGGATAAAGATTTTTGATCTAACGTGTATCTTCTGGCTTTTAGTGGTTAGGTTTTGTTTCTAATCTGGCACAAAATAAAGTTATATTATAGATTCATTGATTTTTCCCATTATTATCTGAAAGTTATTTGCAATTGATATTCTTTCAGCCAGAGAAAGCCGTTGCTGTTATGATGTAACCCATTTCTGCAGGTTAGAAACTCTTGAAGACCAAGTAATTATTTTTCGGTACATATGTTTGGCTTTTGGTGTAAATTTGGCTTGCCTGGTGACTTCTACTTGTGCCAAAACTGATTTTAAGGCTCGTAAACCTGATATAACAAAAGAATAATATATTAAATAATTTTTTTAAATACGAAAGTATACTTATATTTCTTAACCAATAAAAATTACAAGCTTTTACCAATTAACAGATTGTACAACAGCATTAAACTGTTATGGTAACTTGGAAGAATTTTTTAGATTTGTTTACATAATAAATTCATAGGTACTCAAAAAATATTAAAATTTTTTTATACCTGAAGCTCAGGCTCTTCTTTCTCTAGGTTTTTTTTTAACGAGGTTCTCCTGAGTATGTCCACTCTCCTCCAAGGTTGGTGTATGTGTTCTAATGCTTTTAGGATATTTAGTTTCCTCTATGACTAGTACTAGATGTTGATGGTTGGGACAAATCATCTATGGTTTCCCCAAAATGAAATACGTCATATAATTTAACATGTAAATATGGTTTTAAATATTTTTATACTTATAAAATCTATAAAGCTTAATAGAGAACCCTATTTAAATTTATTATGTATTAAATTATTTTAACAAAACTTCCAAATTTTTCATAAACCATCAGTTTTATTATTTACAAAGATTACAAGTTAGGTTACTTACCAGGCAAATATAATGTTGGAATAGCAATTCTTTTTAAGCCCCTTTTTGTTCCTTCTACAAAACAATCTAGAATAAAATGTTTGTCACACTCTGTAGCAGCTATTAATAGTGGAAGGTTTTAATGATAATAGTTGTTTTTTTTTATCCACTATTCTGGATCCGATCTAGGAAAACGATGTTCTTAAAAGAATCGTCTTTAGTGCATCCAGGCACATAACATTTCTTTCCAGGCATAATTGAAACAAATATGAAGAAAAGAAGCAGGTATACTTAATTTCGCGAATCTAAACACTCCAGCTAAACACACAACTAAAATCAAATATGGCTACCGAGGTTATACTTTGTGCAGTTTGACAAAAGCATAGATCAGATTCTGTTCAGAAATACGGGTACGGCTGTTTATCAGGTAACATCAATACCTCGGTATTAGCGCTTACGTGGATGGACTCGTCCCTAACATATTTAGACACGTGCTCATTTATGAAATCGCTCTATAGGTTATTCTTTATGCATCATATACTAGGCCGGCGGAGTTAGCGTCATATGAGGTGATTTGGAAATTTATTGTTAGTAGTCTTCTGATTAAGCTGGTTCGGTTTGGTTCAGACCGCTCGGCTCCGCACAATCGGCCAGTTTTGGTTTACACGTAAATAAATGAGAGCCCGCTCACTGGTTCCGACCGGCCAGGGTACCTATTCTCGTTCTTGAGAGAACGATCACTTGATGGAAAGTGGGCGTGATTCTCACGAAAAAGTATGAAACAGTTTTCTTGGTTGCTTTTCTCGTTCTCGAGAGAACGATCATCTTGATGGAAAGTGGTCGTGGTTCTCACGAAAAAGTAAGAAACCGTATTCTGAATACGTTTTCGTACTTTTTCGTGAGAACCACGCCCACTTTCCATCAAGATGATCGTTCTCTCAAGAACGAGAATAGGTACCCAGAACGCTTTAGCGCTTTTAGCATCGGAACCAGTGAGCGGGCTCTCATTTATTTACGTGTAAACCAAAACTCACCGATTGTGCGGAGCCGAGCGGTCTGAACCGAACCGAACCAGTGGGCGCGCTGCTTACGTAGAAATCTTCAGAATAATAATGGTAATTATGTAGTATCTTATGTCTCATTTTCTTTTTAGGGAAAAAAATTTTTATTTAACAATTAAGATGTGAAAAAACAGTTTTTTCAAGTTCTAGAAAAAGCTATGGTTTTTCAGTAAAAAAAAAATTCAAATAAAAGTTCTGCGGTTTGAAAATACCTACCAAATGAGCCAAGGCTCATGCAAATCGGATAATTTGTTCGTTAGTTATTGCAAAAAAACCTGCTAGAATGGCTGTTTTTTCAATTATTTATAAACAATAGATAAATTTATTGCATCAACTTTATACTGCAACTAAAGGAGCCTCTTGTTGTATACAACAAATGTTCAAAATTTCTAGTAAAAATATTCAATAGTTTTTTGTACAGTGAATTTGTTTATAATTTTCTATGTTTTTTTTTTGATTGTTTACTCTCAGCAATCTAGAGGTCGTACTGCGGTCTGCGCCCAGATAGCACAAGATTTCCATTGGATATCCAGAATAGGTACATATAATGTCCTGTATGTCCATGGACCGTTTATGGATGTCCATTAGATGTGATAACCTGTAATCTATATGAACGTCCATATCTGGATGTCCAGTGTAAGTCCATCAGACGTCCATTAATTAAATTTCGGGTTGTCGGTAAAATCGGATACTGTTATATCGGCCTGTAGAATTGACATTTCTTAACCCGCCGGCCCGCCATGATCACAGTGCCCATTATTGTGTTGACGTCGAGCTAAAAAAGACCTTTGGAGTTTTAGTTGAGCTAAAATCAAGTGTGCTTTTTATTTGAAGAAGATGCCACCGTTAAAGGTAAGTATAGTTATTTTTAATTTAATTTTTTTAATTATACCAAAAATTACCGAACGAAACTACAGACATGCCCGACGAAAAGCTGATAATTTAGTATCAAACTCGCACAAATTTGAAAGTGAACAAAATATTCAGTATCAAAACACGTATGTTAAAATATAGCTTTTGTAGCTATACTTTTTCATACAATTACTTATTTAAATGGAAATTACTACAAATAAGTGCAAATATTTTGATAGGCCAATGAATTTTGTATCTTGTTTGTTAAAATGGAGCACAGATAGAGTTGTAAATTTGTGTAATAATAAAATTGTAAATTTTAGAGAAAATTCTCTTTGACAAAGTCATTATTGAGTAATCAGTCTAATAAGATTGCTGGCATTAATAAATGTTATCAAAATTTATAATGGAATAAAAGCTATAGCAAATTTAAATAATTATATTAATTTTTTTATGACTATTTTGGATTAAACGCTAGTAAAAGTGTACATTGATGTGTATTTTTGTGCAGTATAATTGTTAAAAAATATATAATAAAGTTTTGACAGTTCGACTCTAGGTTTAGACTTATAATTTAATTTATTTTAATTATTTTTTAGATGAATTTTCCACAGATTGGTCCAAATAAAATTCCTATGTGAAAGCCAATTTGTACCAAATTATAGAGGATAATCAGGTAATCTTAAATAGGGAAAAAACAACAAGTATCTACAAAGAATTTTCTGCAGGAGTTCAACTATCCTTTTACTTAAGAAAATAATCAGCTGCCTCAAGTCACATAAGATCTTCAGGACAATTTAAACTTCAAAGATGCAGTAAGTTTATTACACTTCTTCTGAAATAAAAGCTGAAACTTATTCGAGTAATGCTTCTTTATGTGTATGAGTCTATTGATAAAAAAAAACTTAATTTACAGGATTATTTTATATATATTTTTTTACTTTGATTCTTAAAGTCAAAAATATTCTTAGGTTAGCATATGGGGAATTAACATTTAATTATCTCAATAAAGTAATATAATTTTAGGTTTTACAATTAGCGAAAATTGGAGGAAATTATACCTATTAACTTATTAAAAGATATTTTATTGTAACAATGACAGATAGCCTTTCCAAGAATTATACATATGATGGAACAGTAAAGTGCCCTTTAAAGAACTTATGTTCACTATTTGTAGGTAAGTTACCACTTAAATATAAAAATTTGATGAAAAAAATCTCTCTGTTTTATTTGTCATACTCGTAAATAATAAGAACAAATTAGGTGTCAGATTTCATACGTTGAACTCTAGATCCTCTTGTTCTGATAATACCCAGAAAAAAAATGTGTTAAAATATATATATATATATATATATATATATATATATATATATATATATATATATATATATATATATATATATATATATATATATACATAGAGAGAGAGAGAGAGAGATATTTAAATTCCTACAAAACCATAAAATACTGCATCATTTAACGTTAAACCTTATTAATTTTCAGCTGCGGTAGAAGAATGGGGGGCCGATAAAAAACAGCCGAAGACGAGATTAGACAATGGCTGAAGAGATTAAACGACAGAAATAAATCTAGAAAAAAATAATTATTGTAACAATAAAAAATCTTTATTTAAATAATTGGTATATTTTCTATTACCCAATTGAAATTGTACCTATTACTATGGAACCAGATAACTTATTCATAGCGATCCTTCTACAGCTTGAACAATTTAAATCAATTAAAGCTATATTTTGTAGCACTTTCAATTCGACTAATTATAAAATTTTATATTCTTATATAGTATTGTATTAAAAACTTGACAATTTTAATCAATAAGTGTAATATGTGGATCCAGTTCCTGTTACCTGGTTCGCTAATGTAATATATATCTGTTTAATTTTTGGGACTAATAGGGCCATCTATGGTTACTTGTTATCGACGTTTTGATGACATGAGTGGTCTGTGTCTTCAGAAGTGCAGATTAATTAGGTACTGTATGACCTATTTATCCAAAAAGCACAATACCATCGGATAATATGTCCACAATCGGGTCAAGAATGTACAATATATGGACATCCAAAATTAGTCCTATTAATATCCAAAAATGATCCATACTTGGACAATATATGTAGTCCAAAAAGACGTCCATGAGTGGGACAAACGTATAGTCTAGTGGATATCCGTAGGATGTTGGTGGACAAATTCTGGACATCCCATGGATACCCAGTATGTCCAGCTTTGGATAAATGATGGATATCCAGTGGACTGAAGTGTGCTATTTGGGCGGGTACGCAAATGAAAATTCCAGACTTATATTAACAATAACAAAAAAGAACGAAATGAATTGTTGATTTTAAATTGTTGAAACAAATAAACAAAATTAGGATTCGTTATTTCGTTATAAACAAAGAATAACTGACAATTATTGATATCGAAATGCCGATAAGTGAACGCGATAGCTGAGATTTTGACGCACATTTTGAAAAAAAAAATTATGTACGACCACTAGAAGCTGAGATAGAGTTTTTTTTTCAAAAAATCACTCTGGAGTTGTTTATTAATATTAAGGGATTATTTAAGTAGAAACTCATAGAGACATGGTTAAACTATTGTATGCAGCAGTTTTCAACTCAATTATTCCAAAATTGTTGTAGCAATAGGGTAAAGTTGCACCTTCTCCGAGAGTCAGAAAATGAGCAGTGAAGGGGGCGTTATTTCAGCCTGCGGCGCGTGAAAAAAAAACGTAACTCGGACACTTCAAATTCGAACAATGGATGATATGTTTTTGTAATCAAATTATTTTTAAACATAGCAATAAACTAATTGTTGCTCTTTTATACATTTTATGCATAATCATAATACTATTAATTAGGAATATTAAAAATTAGATTGATTTTTATTGTACCATTAATATTTATCAAGATATAGCATGAAACAAATAGCAACATTTGTTGATAGCATTATTATTTTTCGAGATGCAGAATAAAGTACATTTGACGGTTATATTGTAAGCGATTATCCAATCGAAAATTATTGTAATATAACCTAATTGACTGTGACATATTTCTGAGTGTGATTTCTCTGAGGGTTCATTTAAGGCAAACTAGACTGCAACAATTATGAATGAATGAATGAAAAAGGGGCGGTGATATTACATCATCGATGCCTAGGCCTCCACTGGGTCGTTTACATCATCTATTGCAAAGTAATATCTGCAGGTTATTCGAGGCCGATCGCCTTTGCGAATCCAAGCAGCCTCGTTGTTGAACTTGCCTAACTGCTTCCGGTAACAAAATTGTATCTCCGAAATATCTCTGTCTCAGTCCGTTAAGTGCTGGGCATTCTCTGAGGACATAGTCAACAGTTTCATCATCCTCCAAACACCACCTACATGTCGGATCATCTTCGACACCGATTCTATGAAGATGGCCCCTGAGGTGACAATGTCCTGTCAACAATCCCACCACAATTCGCAGCTCTTTCCTTCCCAAGGAGAGAAGCTCCTTAGTACGCCGTGCACTATGTCCAGTTATATATTCCTTAGCACACCATATTCCAGGAGCTTCCTTCCACGATTCAATAAATTTGTTTTCCAGCAACGATTTTAATTCCCTTTTGCCAATAGCAATTGGGACAAGTAATATTGGTTGGAATCCATACAGTACAGTCGCCGAACCCAACTTTGCCAGATGGTCTGCTTCTTCATTCCCGCGTATGCCCGAGTTACCCGGGGCCTATTCCAGTCTAACTGTGCAGCCCACGAACTTGAGATATAAAACTGGACTGCTCATGAAAATAATTTTTGACCCCCCCCCCCTTATTGGTCGCTATTCGGTGCAATGATTTGTATTGCAACATTGAATTCCCTGCTAGTTTCTTACATTGGCGTGAATGTGTCATGTATGAATGTCAATTCTTTTATTCTAACTAACAGGTTTAGACAATAACTATCTCTTTCTATACTATATCTAAAACAATAAATCGCTCTTCCTAGTTTTACTTGACAGGTTATTCGAGTATATTCAATAAAAAAGACCAGAGCTGCGATTCTGAAAGGGAATGTCATAATAAGGATCTTCTATCTTTGTTCAGTCTGTATCAACACATAAGTATGTTACTGTCCTAAAAGAGATAAGGAAAGAGAATGCCAAAAAATATGCTTACAGAATTGGGGCTCAGGATAATTGTTTCTGTAAAACAATATTTAACTTGAATTTCTACTTTTAGTTTCCTCAAAATTATAATTTTTCTGTTTAAAGCAACTCCAATAAAGCAAATTTTTTTAACTTCTTTGGAACAGCGTGAATATGTAACAATTTTATTATTTTTAGATAACAAGCATGAAATGTCAGTTCTTATAAATAAATGAAAATGCTTTTTCTATGACTGTTTACATATTTTATTTTTTACAATAAAACTGTTATTTAGTAAAATAGCTAAAATGTGAAATATGAGCCAAAAACAAATCGAGACTAATTTTTTTTTTTGAAATATCTGATTTAGAAATATCCTTTTTCGGACGTAGAGTATAAGAAGTTAACGAAAAAAAGTATTAAGGCATTTATTTATAAAAATTTTATATCATGAATTAATATAGTATATTGTTTAATGTAAGGTATCGAAATGTCTACATAATCTATTGCAAAGTAAGATAGTTTCATCATTTAAAAATAACTTCGATTGGGTCTTTGTTAAAATTATTTTCTCCTCAATGGTTTTAGGGAACTGATATGTTAGGTATTTATATAGGCTTAATAACATTCATAATAATGTTGACATTTCCTTCATAAAAACGGAGCTTTAATTTAAATGAAGTAAAGTAACATTATGTACTAAACCATGTTTATAAAAAAAAAATTAAACTCTAAAGGGGATAGTGTTAAAGCAGTTTATATTTAATTGTAAACAAAACAATATTTATTAAGACACTTTAAATATAAAGAAGCTTGTAAATACAAGAGAATTCTTACATTAATACAATCATTTTTAATCTAAATATATACATAAAGATTTACTAGCAACTTTTAATTTTTACACTAGGTCAAACTTTCAACTTACTTAACTGTTTAAGGATTTGGAATTGACCTTTCCTAGAGTTGGATTTTTGAAATGGTAATCAATCGCAGCTTCTCACTACTTTGACAAAGGATTTTCATGACACAAATTTCCTATCTGAGCTAAAATCAAGAATTTTTGTTTTATTAATTAATAACATATTCAAACAAAAGGTTATTATTTTATTTTTAGACAAAACAAATACATAAAAGTAAAATTTATGTAATTTCCAAACATCCTTAATAATATTGAAAAAATTCATATTATATGCAATCATTTTAAATTTTAACACCATACCCTAGTTTCGATATTCAGCTTTATATGTCAGTGGAACATTAACTTTATGGTAAAACGATATTGTTGTTGGTTAATGCACACCTAATTCAGGACTTTGTTTTTGTAGAGCCAGTGTATGTTATTAAGTCCAAGTTTAGTTGCTTCAGGATGTTTACATCAAACAGTGCTTCGTAGTTTTTTTCAGGCAGTTTATTTGTAAGAAGCACACCACAAACTTTTTGCTCATCTTCTTGTATAAAATAATTTTCAGAAAAATGCTCTGAACAGAGTTACTTCTGTGATGTATAAAAGAATTATGATCATGACCAATTTGCTTCAGCTCTTGAATTTGAAGATTCTTTTCTCTTAGAAAACTAAAATATTGATAGCATTTAATAATTATCATATATCATATCCATAAGATTAAACTTGTTACCCTTAGATTTACAAGTTGATTCTAAGGTAAAATTTTATATAATTATTATTGAATGCTTTATAATTTACCTATTAAATATATTCCAATTTACCAGATGAGGTATTTGCACGTCTTACGACGAAGAATCATATTTTTTAAAATACAAAAAAAAACCTTAAAGTTCACATTCCTGTTTGAAATTTTCAGTAAAACGTTACATAAAATGTGATAAAATCCATAAAACAGCAAAATCAAAAATAAACTTTTGCAAAATGAAAAGTATTCAGTCAATGTCAAAAATACATTTTCACCAATATAATAAAAACTTAGGGAATTCATTGTTGCCAAAGCAATTATTTGCACCTAATGGCACAGAGCACGGTGGGGTCATTTTTTTTATTAGGGAGATATGGAACACGAGCAGTCCAGTTTTATATCTCAAGTTCGTGGTGCAGCCTTTCCTTGTCATAGCATTTAGTACATACTTGCACTCAGACACCAGTCGCGAAGGCACGACACTGGACTTCAGTGCCAATATCGCAGCCTTACTGTCTGAGCATATATTTATTACTCTATTCCTGTCTATGTTCCTCTCACAGAGATGGGCACATAAATTATAAATTTCCGCTGTGAAAATTGTCGCACGTTGTCCGAGAGGGTAGTACCCTCTGACTCCTGTGGTCCTGCCGAATACTCCGGCTCCAGCTCTTCCATCTTGTCGAGATCCATCAGTATACCACCAAGATCCATTTTTCGGAAGATTTTGCTCTCCCTCCTAATCCTCTCTAACTGCAACAATTATTTTAGAAAAACCAGCATCACGGCCAGTCCGCCTTCATAGTTGACTACAACCGCTCTTGCGTGACCTATATTTTCAAGGACTTGAAAGATTGAAATGACTTTATTTCGTTATTTATACACTTGACGCTCTTTTGTAAAAAGAAAAATGTGTTTGATATTGAAGTGGATTATTATCTTTTTATATTGGTTGGATAAAATGATAATGACGCCTTAGATAAAAAACGATAAAAGATAAAAATTGGTCTCATTACATCTGTACAGTTATAAATTAATATAATAAATTATTTAGTGATTTAAACATATCCATATGGATACTCCTCAATTACTACCAGACAATGTTCTCCAAAAACAAATCTGTCAGGAGTGTTTTCAGTATCTTTCTGTGCCTCCTATAACTATCAACAGACTGGGAGAAAAAAAATGTGGAAGATGTTTGGATTCTTCTGACCTTAAGAAATATAGGCGGTCATATTTTAACATCGTATCTGAAAGGTTAGTGCAGGAAATAAATCACCCTTTTTTTAACTAGATATATTAGAACGATTCCATTCAAAATCATGCAATGAAAATAGCCAAAAAAAAAAAAAATAAAATGCTTTCTCTGTGAAATATATTATTTCAGAATAAAAAAAAGTGTAGGGGAACCTGTTGAACCTCGGCACTATGTGTACCTAGGTCAATTGGCTCGTTCCCAATATTCCCGCGCTATTAAATTCTATTGTCTATGGTATTCGGTACATCACTACCACGAACTTGAGATATAAAACTGGACTGCTCATGAAAACAATTTTTGACCCTCCTTTATTGGTCCTTGACTACGGATTTGTAGAAGAAAGTTGACTCATGCTTAGAAAGAGGTAGAACGTTATCGATGAGTAGTACCTCTCTGGCGTTTGGAGTATCTTTTAGGTACTATTAATCGAAAATGTTCTGTCTCTTTCTAAACGTGAGCCAACGGTCTGGTATTTTTTATATTATGTCGATGAATTATGCTGATCAGCTTATTTTTTAGGGATTTTTTTCCAAAAACGCGTGACCCAAGGCTCGTCACCCCGACTTTTTTACCCACAGTCATGACGCACAAGTGTGAACAAAAAGTCTCGGTTTTCTATGGTCTGTGAAAACCCGGGGTGGGCACCCATAAATGAGAAAAGGCGTAGTGCTCTATTGTTTTCTTTCGTTGCGTTTCGCCGTTATGACCAACTAATCATAAAACTTAAAAGCTGTATAGCGTTTTTACAATACGAAGATATTAAATTGCCAATATTTCAAAAACTATAAATTTTTCGAATAGATAACCTTATTCAAAGTTGCCCTTATTTTTAATGCTAAATAACATAACATTATAAAAATAGGGGGTTTATATTAAAAAAAAATGACTTTTAACGATTTCTCCAAGTTAATATTTAATGTTAGTTTTTGATCACCCTGTATTTATTTATTATCAAAATATCAACACAGTACAGTAAAGTAGATCCTCTCTTAGAAGGAAATCAAGCCCAATTAATTAATAAAGGCTTGCATTTGTACTCCATAGAAGTTAGATTAAAAAAGAGCTGTTTTGTTAACAAAAATGTAACATTGGTTTTTTTGCTGGAATCTGTTCATTTCGGCATCCTATAAAATATATCTCGATAGTAACTCTGAAAGACCTGTGCAAAAAAAATGGTGGACCAAAAATTCTCACGATTTTAGGTTTTTTGAGTTTATCCCGAAAAATAAAAGTTGTATCGAAAAATGTTTCAAACAAAAGTTTAATTAAATTAAATTAAAAAATCTATCGATTCATATAAGTTACAGGTGGCGTTACTAGTTATCGAGATATATTTTTTTTTCGACAAAATTTACGGTTTTTGTTTTTTATTAACAAATTGGCGATTTAAAATTTAACATAAATATAGGTATTATCATTCTAAAAAAGTATGTCAAACCCGGAATCTGTGAGTTTTTATTTTCCGAGAAATTCGATGTCAAAGTTGAAAATTCAACCTCAATTTTCCGCTTTTCTAATTAAGATACATTGCTCAATTTTAATGGAAATTGTTTGTAATGTTTTATATTTTGAAGATCTATTAATTTTTTTTTTCAATCGTGGGTCGAGGAATTTTGCAAAAATACACTTCCATATAATCTGTGAACTTTCAACAATTGGGCTGAATCTAATCGCAAATAGCTGCTGCAGGCCGCTGTCGGCGGGTTGCCACAGTTCAGACGCATTATTCATTGACGCTTCAAGGAGACTTATACATTACAAGTAATATTTATAATATTGATGTTGTTTTATTAATTTATATGATAGTAACAATTTGTTTAGTCATATTAATTATTAATTTGTTTATTAACAAAATTTTTACAAAAATTATAGAGAAAATCATACAAATATTCAATTATATATTAAATATTCTACTGTTTTTTCCTTTATATTATTATTATCTAACAGTTTATTAACAAAATTTTTACAAAAAATTATAGAGAAAATCATACAAATATTCAATTATATATTACATATTATATTGTTTTTTTTTCCTTTATATTATGATTACCTAATAGTTTATTAACAAAATTTTTACGAAAATTTATATAAGCAAATCATATAAATATTTATATTATGACGAGAATGATATGTACCATGAAATTGAGAATAATGATGTGCGATGTAAGTGAGAGTAATAATTGCGATGATGAAATGGACGCCGATTGCATAGAAGTAATATAAAAAAAAAGAGAAAGATGGATGTATAATTGATATATTGTATTTGTATGATTTTCGCACGTAATTTTAATGTATTATTAAATATTTATATGACGTATTATATATTATTATTATATTTTTATAGGATTTGTTTATAGAAATTTTCGTAAAAATTTTGTTAATAAACTATTGGGTAACAATAATATAAAGGAAAAAACAGTGTAATATGTAATATATAATTGAATATTCGTATGATCTACGCTATAATTTTTTGTAAAAATTTTGTTAATAAATTGTTGGATAATAATAATATAAAGGGCAAAAAAACAATAGAATATGTAATATATAATTGAATATTTGTATGATTTTCTCTATAATTTTTAGTAAAAATTTTGTTAATAAACAAATTAATAATTAATATGACTAAACAAATTGTTACTATCATATAAATTAATAAAACAACTTCATTATTATAAATATTGCTTGTGATGTATAAGTTTCCTTGAGCGGCCTGCAACAGTTATTTTTGATTAGATTCGGTCCAATTTTCGAAAGTTCACAGATCATATGGAAGTGTATTTCTTGGATCCAAAAAATTCACAGATAAAATACAAGGATTAAAAAGCATTTTCTGCAAATTTGAGCCCTTGATATTCATTTGCCACGCCATTATGAATTTTTGACAAAAAAAAAATCGTTTTTTTCATCCAAAATTAATTCTTTTTTTCAGATTGGAAATGGTACATCTAAATTGAATGCATGCATTAAAAAATTTTTTCTCCATCCGGTGAAACGTTATTTTTTTTGGTGCAAAAATTGGTTTATGCAAAATTTTTCGGCCCACGATTGAAAAAAAAATTTCTTGACTTTATTAAACCGCCAAATTCTAAAAATTTTCCAAAGTGTATATTTAATTAATTAAGTAATTTTGTTTTGTTATTTTAATTAAGAAATTTAAATGACTTTAAATAAATAAAATAAGGATTTTCATAATGATATTTTTTCTTTTTAGGTTTTTGTTTAAATGTATAAATCACTTCGATGGATGCAGTAAAGTACTAAGGCTGTCTGAGACAGCACAACATGAAGAAACGTGTATATACGAAAAAAGAAAATGCCTCTTTTGTTCGTTTTCTGGAAATTTAAGTCAAATTTTAAACCATTGTTTGAAGTTTCACCCAAAAAATGTATCTCTTGATGGAAAAATTTCTTTTTTTCTGGATGATAAAACATTCCAAAATGAAGTTTTGATGATACTAAATAACAGTATTTTCCGCGTATGTTTTAATCTTACAGAATATTTATTTATAATTACGATAATCCCTTTATCTAATCTTGTAATGCCAACAACAAAACAATATGGGATAAGATTTTTTAAAAGTGACAACTCCACAAATACGGATTATATTTATACCGATTATGATCTATTCAATTATAGTATGAGAACTTATTTTGAAAAAAGTAAAAACACACTAACTTCGGTGTTTGGACTCGGTATCGAACTTACCTGTGAAATTTTGTTACAGCAGTTTTCATTGTGCGATAGAGAATTTGAGGTGAAGAAATATCTTGCAAAAATTCAACATTTACAAGAACAAATTAACATTTTCAAGGGTGAATTACAAGATAAGGCACAAAAATTATCAGCGCAAAATGAAGGATACAATGCAGCCTTGAATGTAATAAAAAGGCTGTCTTATGATCTTTTTAAGTGTCAATCATGCCAAAAGATAATCCTTGAAGATACATATTTTTGTCCAAAAAATCACTGCTACTGTAAACCTTGCTTAACGAACACTTGCAAACTTTGTAATTCTATTCAGGAATATAAAAAACTTGATGAGTTTGAGAAATTCCTAATCCCTTGTGATTGGCAAGGATGCACCGAAAGTGTACGCTTTAAAGATTACTTAAATCACAAAACTTGGTGCTCGCAAAGACCCTATAAGTGCCCTTTATTAAATTGTCATGAACTTGTTTTCTCTTCACGAAAACTTGTCGAACATTGGCACCGTCTAGATTCAAAATTAATAGAAGTGGATGCAATCGTATGTAAAATTGATAGGAAGGTGCAATATTATTGGTTAATTAGAAATAATTTGTACCACATCCATATTAATTTCAATGACAAAAGGATTATAGTGGTGGTAAATGAAATTAATGTTTTACCAAACAATACATGTTTTAAATGTGAGGGATTTGTTGATCCCGATTGGAGTGAAATTAAATCTTCAAACTTCGGAGAGAAATTGCGTGTTATTCAGTCAAATTCGAAAATCACAACTAGCAAAGTAAAAAGAACGAGACCAAACCCCGATCGTTTCCAGTCAAACGTTTTATATAGTAACACTTTTAATTGCTATCAAGAATATGAAGAATATGAAGAAGAAATTAAAACTAGTTCCAAGTATACCACTCTTCGAATTTCTCATAGCTAAAAAATAAATTTTACAACTTATTGCTTTAATTTTATTCTTAAGGTCTAATACCTGAACATTTTTTTTAAATTGAAATAAATCATTTAGTTATTCTTAGTTGCTTTTTTTTGCGATAAGTAAGAGCGACAATTAGCAGTCCGCAAGGATGATTTTCTCAAGAAAAATTTACTACCCATCTTAACTCTAAGTACTGAACATAAATTAAAATACTGTAGGGGATTCAGGACTGATATGTGTTACCTGCTTTATATTACCAAAACTGAGCACCTTATACAACACAATATTAAGGCACTTCGGCTCTTTTGTTAACAATATAAAGAGCGATTCAAACCTACCTGCGTGAATACACTGGTAAAATATTAGATGGACCTGCAGATATATCTAAAGTCTTCGCATCAGATTTCCAGTCGGCATATTCTGGGAATGTAATTAAAAGGGCTATTCTTTTGAGTCATTATCACTTTCACTTCTATCACTTGAAGTAATCATGATCACTTCAGCCCAATGACAAGTAAATGCATCTTCAAAAGAACATGAAGTTATCAGTTTCACTTTGTTCACTTTGATCAATTGATAATTACTCAAAAGAATATAGCCAATGTAAACTTAGACGTTATGTGTACCGGGTGAGTCAACGATTGGATGAAGTAAGTTTGTGCCTTTTCGGTGAAATTAACAAAGAAACTATATTTATTGTTTGATACAGTTTATTTTTACGCAGATTTTAAAAATATTTAGGACTCTACAGGGTGAGCCGAAAAACTAGGACAGCATAAAGTTGTATTTTTTTAAATAGAACATCCTATATACGAATCGTATTTTGGATTTAGCTTATAATTTTAAATCTTTTTTATTAAGGGTTTACTATAACAAAACTTTATAGTTTCTGAGATAATTAAGTTTAAAGAAAAAAAGTCACATTTTCAAACATCAATTCAATCCTAAATAACGTTTTCAATTTTGTGACAAATATATTCAAATTTGGAATTTAGCAAGGCCAAGGACAAGTTAACATAATTTTTACCTAATATTTGCAATAAAAGCTACAGGGTGTTGAACACATCGGCTCAAATTTGAACAAGTTTAAATGAATAAATATTTTTTTTTTGGTACACCCTGTATATTTTCATGTTATTTAATAGAGTTATAAAAACCCTAAAAGTTTTGTTCAATATATCCTATACCTATTTATAATAGTTTTTGAGATATTTCAGTTTTTCTTATTTTCCATACTTTTTTACAGAAATAGTCTTCATTATCATAGTAGCCATGTAAAATAATAACAAGAAACTACAGAAACAAACAGAATGTGGTTAAATATGATGAAATACATTATTCGTTATATTACAACGGCAATAGTTTAATTAAACATAATGTGAAAAAATTAACACAACAATAACGACAAGGCAAATACATATTTACTTTTATACTAAATTGAAACAAAAAAATTACCTATTAAATACTGAGATTATTTATTTCTTTTTAATAAGTGTTCGAATAAACGACCCTCTTGTGCAATGCACAAATTTAGTCTTTTTTTGCAGATTTTCTCGGACCCTGGACAAAATTAGTGGCGTTATTGTTCTACAGGTATCCCTAATCCTGTTTCGCATATCTTCCACTGTTGTTGGTGGATTATCATAGACCTTATTTTTAATATAACCCCATAGGAAGAAATCTAATGGGGTGATGTCGCAAGACCTTGGTGGCCACTCAATGAAACCCCCACGTCCAATCTATTGTTGCGGATATCGTTGGTCCAAAAACGCACGAACTTCACGATGGTAATGCGGAGGCGCACCATCGTGCTGGAACCACATACTGTCGAGCTCATCCCTATCGAGACCTTGAAGCAGTTGGGGTAGTTCTTCTTGTAGAAAGTTCAGGTAACTATGGCCATTTAGTGGTTCATTAAAAAAGTGGGGTCCAATAATTCGATTATGATGAATACCAAACATTTAATGACCAGTGGTTTTGATGTTGCACCTCTCTAATCCAAAATGGGTTTTCTGTGGCATAATAATGCATGTTGCGTCTATTTACGGCACCGTTACTTCTAAAAGTAGCTTCATCACTAAACATTACCTTGCATAATACAAGTTACAATACAAAAGTTTACACGACTTTCAAAATCCTGTCCATGCAATTCTTGGTGTAATTCCATGTGATATGGATGATACCTATATTTTTTGGTAGTACGATTAGCGGTGGATTGTGATGTTTCACATAATGCTGCTAACTGACGGCTACCAATATAAGGATTTTCCTGAACATTTAACAATACTTGTAGTTCTTTTTCTTCATTAGTTACTGGTTTGTTGACCACTTTACGTTTTGGATAATCAACAGTACCAGAAGAATCAAATCTTTGCATTAAGTTTTGAAAAGTATGGGTATTAGGCTGGCGTCGATCAGGATACTTCATTTTGTAAATTCTTTGAGTAAGAAGGCAATTTTTTTGAGCCTCTCCTATTGTATAAATCATATCTATTAACTCATTCTTTGGAAAATTCATTTTACAATATAAGATGAATGCAAAAAAAACCAAACTACACTACATAAAAACCAAAAGAAGCGATTGCGGTTATAAATTTGACACACAGAAAAATGTTCTTTTACATTGTTTTTGCCATGGCTACTATGATAATGAAGGCTATTTCTGTAAAAAAGTATGGAAAATAAGAAAAACTGAAATATCTCAAAAACTATTATAAATAGGTATAGGATATATCGAACAAAACTTTTAGGGTTTTTATAACTCTATTAAATAACATGAAAATATACAGGGTGTACCATTTAAAAAAAAGATATGTATTCATTTAAACTTGTTCAAATTTGAGCCGATGTGTTCAACACCCTGTAGCTTTTATTGCAAATATTAGGTAAAAATTATGTTAACTTGTCCTTGGCCTTGCTAAATTCCAAATTTGAATATATTTGTCACAAAATTGAAAACGTTATTTAGGATTGAATTGATGCTTGAAAATATGACTTTTTTTCTTTAAACTTAATTATCTCAGAAACTATAAAGTTTTGTTATAGTAAACCCTTAATAAAAAAGATTTAAAATTATAAGCTAAATCGAAAATACGATTCGTATATAGTGTGTTCTATTTAAAAAAATACAACTTTATGCTGTCCTAGTTTTTTGGCTCACCCTGTAGAGTCCTAAATATTTTTAAAATCTGCGTAAAAATAAACTGTATCAAACATTAAATATAGTTTCTTTGTAAATTTCACCGAAAAGGCACAAACTTACTTCATCCAATCGTTGACTCACCCTGTACAGTAGGTTCCGCCAGTGTTCTCTTCAAACACAATTTCTGTACCAAGGAAATATCAACAAAACTAAAACAGTTCGACTTATTCAAGAAAGTTGGATCAAACGGTATTTCTACTATAATTCTAAAAAACTGCTTGACTTCACTTTCATACCATTTTAAATTTATTTTTTTTTAAATATTATATCGCTTCTTAGACTACTTCCCAACAGCGTGGAATTTTAATTTTATCCGCCATCCCTCATTTTATCGAGTCAACCTTTCAGTTCATCAGAATTTTATAGTCACATTCGTTGAATAAGGACATCAGGTTGACTCAATTGACACTGATTTGTCTAGAGCTTTTGACAATGTTCACCACCTAGCTCTACTCAAGTAGCTGTCTGAAATTGGAATTTCAGGGAATTATCTAAACTGGATCAAACCTTATTTCAGCAATCGATGGATGTGTGCGGTTTGCTGTCGGGTGAGGTATGGACCCATTCTAATGTGCCTCAGCGACCTCATATAGGACCAATCTTATTTCTTCTCTCACTTAATATTGTATGCCAATAATCTAAACTTTTATAGCAAAATTAGCTTCTATCATATATATCACTTACAAGCTGACCTAGATAATTTTGTTGACTGGTGTTCTTCTTAATCTCCTGAAAATAAACGCCTCTAAATGCAAATCAATCAACTTTTATAAATGTGATCATGCAATTCCACACACAAGGTCCGCCCATCCAGATCTTTAAATCAATAAAGGACTTGGGAGTGATTATCCCGAGGGTCTTAAAATACATGGTTTTATTAAAAAAAACTCGAAATATATCGGTGAAAATAGGAGCTCTAACTGGCTCTTGTCCGTAGTATTCTGGAATATCGCTCAATTTTAAGGATTCTCTATTTATGAACTACACAAACAGACGCGTGAGAGTCCAAAATAAAATCACTAAATATCTGATTACTCCATGGAAAATAGACTTTTGTCAGTAACAAAAAAGTAACATTGATTTTTTTGCTGGAATATGTTCATTTCGGCATCCTATAAAACATATCTCGATGGTAACTCTGAAAGACGTGTGCAAAAAAAAAGGCGGACAAAAAAAGGTCACGATTTTAGTTTTTTGGATTTTGCTCGAAAAGCAAAAGTTGTATCGAAACATATTTCAAATAAAAGTTGTAGAGAATAAAAAAAACCTTTCGATTCATATAATATAAGTTATAGGTTATAGGTTCGATCAAAATCTTATTACGGGTGCTGTATTCTTGGATTTGAGGAGAGCCTTTGAGACTTTAGATAGGGAAAGATTACTTAAAAAATTAGAAAGTGTCGGTATAAGGGGTGAAGTGTTGGAATTTATGAATAATTACTTAATTAATAGAAAACAAAGACTGAAATTGAATGACGTGGTATCTGACGAGATTGAAAGCAGCATGGGTGTTCCACAGGGTAGTGTACTAGGTCCATTATTATTTCTTATATATATTGACGATGTAGTGAATACAGCTGGTGATTGTTTTATACATCTTTTTGCAGATGATGTTCTTTTATATTGTGCATGTTCTGATGGTATTCAATTGGTTGACACACTTAACTCTACATTACAAAATTTATATTGGCGGTGTTCTTGTAATCAATTAAAAATAAATGTGGAAAAAACCAAATTTATGATAATCTGCAATGAGAATCATTACAGAACTTTTTCTCGTGGAGATCCTATTAATAAAATAGGTAATGAAACAATTGAAATGGTGAAAAAATATTTAAGAGTAATCATAGATAGACAACTTAAATTTAAAGAACATGCGAATAACTTAATAAAAATAATTTCTTATAAAATTAACTATATTCAAAGATGTTCTAATTTTTTGACAAGGTGGACTAAAACAATCCTGTTTAACACTCTGGTATTGCCGCACTTTGTTTATTGCTCCACAATTATGTTCCTTCTTAATCAAAATGAAAAGGCAAGATTTCAAACATTGCAAAATAGAGCCATGAGAGTTATACTCTCATGTACAAGAAGAACATCAATTAACGACATGTTGAGAGGAAGGCAATGGTTGTCGGTGGAGGACTTCTTTCAATATCAAACATTAATCTTTATTTTTAAAATCAGATCGGGTAGTTCTCCTACATATTTACAAAATCATATTAATTATAATAGAAATATAGATGCATATGACACTAGATCGAAGGATAACTTTTATATTCCTCCAGTATTAAAGAGACAAACACAAACCTCTGTATTTTTTAAAGGTTTAAACAGTTTTAATCAATTGCCCACAAATATTAAATGTTTAAAATCTCTAAATAAGTTTAAGCAGTGTCTGAAGCAATATTTTGTTAATAGGGTATGTCCTTGAGGGACATGAACTTTCGGTTTTTTTTTGTTTTTAAATTTGTGTCAGTTTAGTTTAGTATGTCATTGTTCTGCAAAGCTTGACGATGTTTGATTGTTGTTTTTAATTTTAAAATATGAATTTAGTTGTTAAGATATGTGTGTAATTATATATTAGTCTATGACTAAATAAAGGATTTATATATAGGTGGCCACTAATTACCCACATATATTCTTTTTTCGACAAAATTTACGGTTTTTGTTTAAAAAAAAACATTTATGAACAAATTACCGATCTAAAATTCAACACAAATATAGGAATTATCATTCTAATAAAGTATATCAAACCCGGAATCTGTGAGTTTTTTATTTTCCGAGAAACTCGATGTCAGACTTGAAAATTCAACCTCAATTTTCCGCTTTCCTAATTAAGATACAATGCTCAATTTTAATGGAAATTATTTGTATTCTTTTATATTTTGAAGATCTATTAAAAAAAATTTTTTTCAATCGTGGGCCGAGAAATTTTGCTAAAACCAATTTTTGCACCATAAAAATTGCGATAATTTTTTACCGGTTGGAGATAAAATTTTTTAATGCGTGCATTGGATTTAGATGTATCATTTCCGATTATAAAAAAAATAATTTTGGATGAAAAAACGTTTCTTTTTCAAAAATTCATAATGGCGTGGCAAATGAATATTAAGGGCTCAAATTTGCAGAAGATGCTTTTTAATACTTGTACTTTACCTTTGAATTTTTTGGATCCAAGAAATACACTTCCATACAATCTGTGAACCTTCAAAAATTGGGCCGAATCTAATCGAAAATAGTTGCTGCAGGTCGCTGTGGGCCAGTTGCCAAAGTTCAGGCGCATTATTCATTGGCGCTTCAAGGAAACTTATGCATCACAAGCACTGATCTCTACTATGGATCCCTACTCTTGTCGGCTGCTAAAGCCAAAAAATGGCAAACCATGGGCGAAAAAATGCGTTTCTGCACATCGGGCGGCAGTCATATTTTTGGATACTGGCCAGATGAGGGCATGCGCATAAGCGACTTCCTGTTATCGATCGGTTGTTTCGTAGTGCCATCCGTAAACAGCACAGTATCGGTTTAACGCTATTTTTTTGTTTTGTTTTTATTTAATATAATGGAATGTGTACATATTTTATTTGATTTATTTTCCTTTTTCTCTATAGGGTAAAAAATAGTGTTGCTTTACAACGTTTTTGGAGTTACGTTGTTTTCGTATAACATTAAATTTCCAAAACATGTAGTATGATATATTTCTGGCACTTTCCAAATGATTACCAACAGATAAACTGAATTTTTAAACAGTCAGTTCTTAAAAAAAAATCAAAATTCGCACCAAACCATAGAATAGTTTATTCTATCATATGAAAAAAGTACATTCATCAATATATCAAGAAATGGTATAATTTCTCCATCTATTACATTACTTACATAAATAAAAACTAACGATTCATTTCAAAATATATTTATTTGGTAAGTAAGTATAATTATGAATAAAAACATACTTCCTCATAATGAAGTTGGAATATTTTAAAACATACATATATAACTTACAATAATTATAATGTATTATTATTTGGTTATATACATAAAATATTTGAGTACAAGGTTTATATTGTAGCCATAATCGGCTATTGGCTCTATAATTTCTAAGCTCTATTTGAATTATTTTTCCAAATTGCCAACGAATTTTTTCCAGTAACTAATTTGCACAATGGCCATATTCTTGCATAACTTCATTTACCTTATATTTAACCGATGTTTCCAACCAGCTCAAATGTTTTTTTTTTGTTCTGCAGCCAATCTGATTTATAATTTTGTATGTTTGAAGATTGTGGACATGACGTTAAAAAGCGTCGTTCATTATTAATACTGGCTTTGGAAGTAAATTCAGATTAGTTATGTCCGTACTCATTTTATGAAATTGTCATGAATCATGTTGTCATGGAAATCCTCACTTTCAAATCGTCAAATAAAAAATTCATTAATATGTTAACAGAAGCAAAATATTACGAAATAAGTTAGACAAATGTGAATTTCTTTTGTTGGTATATTTTTTTTTATTCACCCCCAGCAATGACCTTGTTCACTTATTTTATTTGAAATAACATTTTTATCATTTTGTTGAAAAAATTAATGCGATAAGAAAATATATGCTCCGTTCACCATTACGGCAGAAAAATATTAGTATATAAAATTATTTTCAAATCCTGGATATCCGTTAAAAAACCCATTTCGTATCAATATTTTCTTAAAAAATTAAAAAAAAAAGACAAGGAAAAGATGGTAATTATTTTTTCATAATTAGAGAATAAATTGCCGAACTTTAAAAATGTTAATTATTCACTCCCACCCCACAACAAGAAAGTTAACGCACACAGATGGAAACAATAGATTAGAGAAATAGTAAGATAATTTTTTTCACAATTTTACTTTCACAGTATAAGAAATGACTAAACTAACTCCCATCGGTACACTGATCGGATTATTCCCTTCTGCTTCAGATATTATTTGTGCCCATATGATATAACTCCCAGAACAAGAAAGTTACATGAGACCGACTTCTTTACTAAAGATTGCAACTTTGATAACTTGCTTCATTTAGACACCATTTATGACTAATTGAACTAACTAAATAGATTTTCGAAGTTCGGTCCTGTCGATGGTCACCTGATGAATTTGTACTGCGCATGCCGACATCTGGTCTAGGATGTTTACATTTTATTGTCGTAAATTTGCCGTTTTTGGGATTAAGCTTTGCGGATCTATAAATATTTTATCTATGATCACAAGTAATATTTATAATATTGATGTTGTTTTATTAATTTATATGATAGTAACAATTTTGTTTAGGCATATTAATTATTAATTTGTTTATAAACAAAATTTTTACAAAAAATTATAGAGAAAATCATACAAATATTCAATTATATATTACATATTCTATTGTTTTTTTTTTGTTTTTTTCCTTTATATTATTATTATCTAACAGTTTATTAATAAAATTTTTACAAACAATTATACCGATATTCTATTATATATTACATATTATACTGTTTTTCCTTTACATTATTATTATATTTTTATATGATTTGCTTATAGAAATTTTCGTAAAAATTTTGTTAATAAACTATTAGGTAATAATAATACAAAGGAAATAAACAGTATAATACGTAATATATAATTGAATATTGGTATGATTTTCTCTATAATTTTTTGTAAAAATTTTGTTAATAAACAAATTAATAATTAATATGACTAAACAAATTGTTACCATCATATAAATTAATAAAACAATATCAATATTATAAATATTACTTGTGATGCATAAGTTTCCATGAAGCGCCAATGAATAATGCCCCTGAATTATGGCAACCCGCCGACAGCGGCCTGCAGCAGCTATTTTCGATTAGATTCTGCCCAATTTTCGAAGGTTCACAGATCGTATTTCTTGGATCCAAAAAATTCACAAGTAAAGTACAAGTATTAAAAAGCATCTTTTGTAAATTTGAGCCCTTCATATTCATTTGCCACGCCATCATGAATTTTTGAAAAAAAAAAGTTTTTCTCATCCAAAATTATTTTTTTCTTTTTTGAGATCGGAAATGATACATCTAAATCCAATGTACGCGTTAATATAATTTTATTTCCATCTGGTGAAAAGTTATTGCAAATTTTTTTTTTAGATTTTCAAAACATAAAACAATACAAACAAATTCCATTCAAATTGAGCATTGTATCTTAATTAGGAAAGCGGAAAATTGAGGTTGTATTTTCAACTTTGACATCAAATTTTCTGGAAAATAAAAAATTCACAGATTCCGGGTTTGACATCCTTTTTTAGAATGACAATACCTATATTTATGTTAAATTGTAAATCGGTAATTTGGTAATAAAAGTTTTTTTTTAAGAAAACCAAAACATAAATTTTGTCGAAAAAAAACATATCTCAATAACTCGTGGAGCCACCTATAACTTATATTATATGAATTTTTTTAATTCTCTACAACTTTTGTTTGAAACATTTTTCGATACAAATTTTACTTTTCGAGATAAACTCTACAAACCGAAAATCGTGACCATTTTTGGTCCGCCATTTTTTTTGCACAGGTCTTTCAGAGTTACCATCGAGATATGTTTTATAGGATGCCAAAATGAACACATTCCAGCAAAAAACCAATGTTACATTTTTGTTAACAAAACAGCTCTTTTTTGATCTAATTTCCATCGAGTAGATATATAAGCACCATTTTTCTTCATACTATTTAGGTTATGAGACGAGATTGATGTTGTTGTGGCTTAAAAATCTGGATCACAGAAGACGAGAAGCTATGTTTTTCTTTCTATTTAAAATATTTAATAACCTAATTGACTGTGACATGTTGCTGAGGGTGATTCCTCCGAGGGTCAAACTAAGTCAAACTAGCCTGCAACAACTCTTCCAGGAAGGTCACCATTGCACTAAGCACGGCTAATCCGCCTTCATAAACAGATTCATGGTTAACTACAATCGCTTCTACATAGAATGTGATATTTTCAAGGACTTACTGCTAAGGATTAAAAGAATTTTTAAATAATATATTTTTTGTTCTTTTCTTTTCAATTTTTTTTTTAATTTTGTATTATCTGTCGTACCATTTAGAATGTGTCGTTCTGTAGTGTATGTTGTTGTTGAAAGAAGGAAAAAAGAAATAGTAATATTACTTGGAACCTTCGAACATACCCCTGTAGAAGTAGCATAACGTCAGAACCAGGGGCGGATCCAGCCTCTCTCCTTGGGGGGGGGGGCGGTGATATCATAAAAGTACAGTATGGCAAGCGAAAGCAAGTTTTCCCCGGGGGGGAGGGGGGACAAAAGCAACATTCCCATTTCTAGTGTAAAAGGCAGGGACGGCGATATTTTTTTGAATTTGAAGCTCTTGGAGAGGGGGGGGGGGGCGATCACAAGGAAAAACAAGTTTCCGACAGGGGGTGGGAAGATGCTATCAACATATACATTCCTCGTATAAGAGGCAGAATCGGGTTTATTTTCCTGAGCTCAAAGCTTCTGGGAGGGTGTTATCGAAAAAAAAACAAGTTGTCAACGGGGGGGGGGGTTGCCAGCAGCATACACATTCCTAATATAAAAGGCAGAATCGGTTCTATGTTCCTGAACTCAAAGCCCTTGGAAAGGGGAGGGGCGATCGCAAGCATACACATTCCTATACTCTATTCAAGAACTAGAGAGAGTAATAAAACTGTTACCGAAACCTCCAACGTACCTGCTTCAGTTACTCGGTTACTAGGAACTGCCGTAAATCTAATTATATTTAAATATTATAAGCTTTTATAAATTTATTGCAACAATAAAATTTCTGATAATTCAATTTAATTTCTGTCAGTGAGCAAAATACATCTTACAGTGTGTCTTTAGTGATTTATTTTGTTTGTGCTTGTGTTTATATATTATTTGAGATTATTGAAATACCCAAAAGATGGAGGGCATTTTTTCCTCAACGAAAAACTTATTAGGATGAATGTTTATGATGCCTTAAG
This sequence comes from Diaprepes abbreviatus, assembly GCA_034092305.1. Lineage (NCBI taxonomy): Eukaryota > Metazoa > Arthropoda > Insecta > Coleoptera > Curculionidae > Diaprepes > Diaprepes abbreviatus. The sequence goes on along the minus strand of JASJET010000373.1, from coordinate 301,706 downwards.
ATATTAATATCTAGATAATAATGTTAAAAGCTCTGTTGAGATGTGTTCCAATACAACAGGAGTTCGAAAATCTATCATGTACCGAACACTGTCGGAGAAAAAAACGACTGAAATTGTTAGTAATTCCAAGCTATATTCGATTACAGGCAGACGAAGGAAGAAGAGATGTAAACTGTAATAAAAGGAGTTGTACATATATTTTATTATGAGAAGCAGATCTCAACCGTCGACAAAATTCTAACTAAAACCAATGCAGATCGGGATTTGCCTGAAATTAAAAGAACTGAGCTCTGGAAATTGCTCAGAAAACTTAATTTTTGTTGCGAAAAACCAGATAGGAAATCTGTTCTTATAGATCGTCCGGAAAATGTCCGTTGGTGAAAGAAATATCTCTCTCAAATAAAAGGTAGAGTTGCTGGAAATAACACAACTTACAAAATTAATAATTTAACTGGATTTTTGAAAGATTTTTTTGAATAAAGTTACTGCAGATAATTGCAAAAATTCCTTATAATAAAAGAATAAAAGAAAATGTGGAAACTCGATCTCATGATCTGAGAGGAATCAATTATAATTAATTTGAGCGAAGATAGCTTCACTGACTTTGATGACGAATAAGGCACGTAATGTTTACCAGCGTTAACATAATTTATTATTTAAATTTTGTGTAACATATAAAAATTAATGACATTTAAATCCCTTTTTAGGGTTTAATTGTAATTCTACAGATGGTTTAAGAAATAAATAAACTGGAACGTAAAATATCCCAAAAATGTTTTTAATTAATAATAAAATGGCCAATAGCCCCAAAAAATTTTATTATTATATTGACGAATTTATTTTTTTTATATATGTTTAACTTCTTCTATTTTGATAATGGGTATTTCGTAAGTATTTAAATTATAACTTAGAATTTTTTGAGAGAAAAAGGCTACGTTTTAGTCTGAATGTGCCTAAAACGGTTTCTATGCCAAATTAAAAATAATAAAACTACAGTTGTGATTTGTGTTAAATATGTCAAAATTATCTATATTTTCTAATATATGTAAATTATTAAAAAATCATAAGAAATAAACTTAAAATAAAAAGTTTTTATAATATTATTTTATTATTGAAATAATACTCTATGCCATAAATATTTAGTGATAAAATAGACCTCCTTTTGACGCCTTCCGATGCCTATGACAAAGGATTAAAATCCTTTTTAACACTTCACACATCAAATATCTATTGCTATCCAACCCTAATAGTCCATTATTATAGACCAGTATTTTTGATTATAAAATTTCTAACCCATTCCTATGAAAAATATGTTTGTCTAATAGATTTTGGTAAAGACACCGGACTAAAGAACATAGGTAATTTGCGAAGAAAAAAAAGGTAAAAAATGAAAAACTCTCCCTAGTTCTTGAATAAACTATAGTATAATAGGCAAAATCGGGTCTATTTTCCTGAACTCCAAGCTCTTGGGGGGGGCGATCGCCCCACCGCCCCCCCCTTGGATCCGCGCCTGGTCAGAACTAGGGCCCGGTTGTTTGAACGCTGAATAACGTAATAATATTTTTATTTATATTTCAAAAAATGTTGATAAACAGTAGATATTTAATTTCTTGGTACAGACATGCCGATTTTATGCTATCCTTTTCTAATTGTATTATTTAAACGAGTATCATCGGTACGTCCTTCGAACATACCCCTGGGTACGTCAATTCTGAAAACAAAGTATGAATATATGGTTGCCTAAATTTTTATTATTGTTATTTTCAATATGTAAACAATCTAACAATATTTACCGATAAAAATAAGTTTTTAAATCCTCTTTTTGTTAATATTAATTGTAAACTTCGCATTTATAGTAATTTCTAACACTTAAAACACCGAAAAAACTCACGACAAGCAATTAAACTGAAAGACAAGATATGTAAATATGTTTATGTCTGTCAAACATCAAAAAAGCGTCTCCCCACCGACCATAAATAGCCTTCAGACAAATCTATTGGTGTTTATATCTAGAGTATGATCGAAGCTTGGAACCGAGTATATGGAATTGTCGCTATAAACTTGGAAGACTGGAATAACTTTATTACTTCATTTATTTATTTTAACTTAATTTTGACGCCTTTTTGTAAACAGAAAAATGTGTTTGATATTGAAGTGAATCATTATTATCTTTTTGCAGTGGATTAATCATAAATATGTATTAGATAAAAAACGATAACAGATAAAAATTTGTTTGACTGATAAAACTCGTACAAGTATAAACCATTATATTAACATTCCTTAGTGATTTAAGCAAACCAATATGGGTACTCCCCAGCTATTACCAGACAATATTCTTCAAAAACAAGTCTGTCAGGGAATGTTTTCAGTACCTTTCTGTGCCTCCTGTAACTATCAACAAGTTTGGAGAAAGAAAATGTGGAAGATGTTGGGATGCCTCTGAGAAATGTACGCAGTCATATTTCAACACCATAACTGACAGGTTAGTGCAGGAAAGAGATCAACCCTTTTTTTAAACTATAAATATATGATTTCTCATTAAGAGTCTACCTAAAGGCGTTTTGTGGGATAAATGAAATATTCTGGAAAGTTACTAAGTTTTTTATTTAGTTTGGGACTTTCTTTTTTCATTTATTCTAAAACAAATTTTAAATTATATAACCATTTATGTTGTGCCTTTATCTAATTAGTAATTATGAATAATTTTTACTTTATAAAGGTATACAGGATGTCTATATATATATATATATATATATATATATATATATATATATATAATATATATATATACATATATATATAATATATATATATATATATATATATATATATATATATATAATACCGGGTGTCAACGAATCTATTAGACAAGTCATAATTTCTAGAGTATTATGTGTATCAAAATGAGAATTGGTACAGGTAAAGGGTATGTGAAGGGGAGAGTTTTCGCATATTTTCCTCTTTCCGGTCACTTCCGGTTTCACCGGAAATGGTCCCGGTTTTGAATTTTTAAATGGAATACCCTGTATATTTTAACATTTTTGGATTTCTGAGACAATTCTAGATCAGAATGTGACATTTAAAAACTTTTTACGTCTACTTCGTTTTGTTAGAGCCACTTTTAAAATTGCATCTAGATGGCCATGATCGGACGCAAACTAATCTAAGGGCCTTAGGTGATGTCAAAAAAATACAATCGCAAAGTTTTAGTTACTAGTATGAAAGACAGGAATAAGACAAGTTGATAAAATTACGTTTCATTTCTAACTATTAATTTTCAAATGGCGACCCCTTTTTGACAACTACTTTTCGAAAAAGCATTCTTTGACGAATCTAAAGGTACTAATTTATTTGCGATTGCATTAGACATAAGAACAGAAATTAAATATTATTAAGCAAAATACTGGATAATTTATTACTTATGACAAGTGCGCCATGGACAACCATGATGCATATTAATTGCAACTGTTTTTATCAAGTCTTCTTTGGAAAACAAAGCACTCATTTAAGTAGATAATGACAGTGACATACGCTCTAAGAACAGACGTAAAAGTTTCTTAATTTTCATTAAGTTTAGTTTAAATTTTCGTTAAAATAATGTATACTCAAAGTGAAAAAAGTGGATATGTTATTAATATTTGGAGAGTGTCATAGAAATTCAAGGAATGCTGTCGAGTTGTATGCTCATAGATATCCGAATCGGCAACATCCAGCCCATCAGTATTTTTCCGTATGTCGAGACTCGTTTTAGGCAGGTTTATCATAAATGAAGAGACTGAGATTCACGTACTTGCTATGGTTGAGGTTGATAAAACAGTTTCGTTAAGAAAAATTAGTCAAGAACACTGCAGATAAGTTATGAATCAGCAAGAAAAATACTGAAAAAGCATGGATATTGAGCATTTAAATATCAGTTACATCAACATTTGTATACTGAGGATGGCGATAGACGAGTAGTGTTTTGTGATTGGCTGCTTCAAAATCATAGAGTGTTAACCCCAAATTTTAAACGATTTTATTCTATTATCCGACGAATTCCGCTTTAACAAATAATGGTATGTTCAATAAGCAAAATACTCGGTACTGGGCGCCCAACAAAATCAACATGAAATGAGAGAGGGCAATTTTCAAGAAAGATTTGGCGTCAATGTCTGGGCTGGTATCGTTGGAAACAGAATAATTTGGTCAATATTGTTTCCAAGGTCAGTTAACAGGGGTTAGATATTTAGGTTTTCTTCAAAATGAAATCGAAAATCATTTCAATGATATACGTTTAGCAGTTTTACGGCGAATTTACTTTCAACAAGATGGAGCACCGCCTCACAATACTAGAGAAGTTCTTAATTATTTAATAGAGCATTTAATAATCGAATTATTGCAACCAATGGTCCGGTACGGTGGCCAGCCCGCTCGCCGGATCTTACTGTGCTCGATTTCTTTGTCTGGGGATATGTTAAAGAAAGGGTTTACTATGGAGCAGCCCAGCTACTCTTGAAATATTAGAAGAAAGAATTTTACGGGCATTTAGAAGTATAACGCCCCCAAATGCTATAAAAAGTGTTGGGAGAAACAATTGAACGAGCTGAAATGTGTTGTGAAAAAGAAGGAATGCACTTTGAACATTTACTACACTAAACTTTTTAACAAATTCAGCTACTGTTCTTTCAAATATTTTAAGTGCGTCGTCTAACTTATTAGTTTATTTTGTTAGTTTTTTGTTAATTTTGTTAAATTTTTAATCCAATTCCCGTCTTTCATACTAGTCACTAAAACTTTGCGATTGTATTTTTTTGACATCACCTAAGGCCGTTAGATTAGTTTGCGTCCGATCATGGCCACCTAGATGCAATTTTAAAGGTGGCTCTAAAAAAATGAAGTAGACGTAAAAAGTTTTTTAAAATGTCACATTCTGATCTAGAATTTGTCTCAGAAATCCTAAAATGTTAAAATATACAGGGTGTTCCATTTAAAAATTCAAAACCGGGGCGATTTCCGGTGAAACTGGAAGTGGCCGGAAAGTGGAAAATATGCGAAAACTCTCCTCTTCACATAACATTTACCTGTACCAATTCTCATTTTGATACATATAATACTCTAGAAATTATGACTTGTCTAATAGATTCGTTGACACCCGGTATATATATATATATATATATATATATATATATATATATATATATATATATATATATATATATATATATATATATATATATAAAATTTATTTTTGCATCTTAAACCTTTTGTTAAATATTTTTTTTCTAATATTTTCTTGGGTATAGGTTTTTCATTTAGAGAAACAAAGGACAACAATTTTTCTTGACGTTTCGCTCTACATAGTGAGCTTCTTCAAAAGAGCTGGTATATTTATTTTACATCTTCAATGTAGTTTTGTGTGAATGTTAAAAATAAAATTCAGTTATGATCATGAGTTTTTATTATGGAAATTTCAAAAAGAAATCAGCTTTTTAAAATTAAATCAATGATTTTTGATTTAGAAAACAATCAAAATTAATCCAAACTTGACGATAACTGATTGATTTTAGCTTATTTAGATTAGTGACTGCAGTTTCAATTCACAGAGTCATTTTCAAACTGAATTACAAAGGTAGACTAAGTATTCATTACAGAAACATGAGAAAATTTAACAATAAATAAAAACTACCTGAGAAATTACATTATTACAACGGGGAGCTACTAAATTTTGGGAACTAATGATTATTTGACAACAACAAATAACGGGGAAAACCCAAGTTCTGTCTGGTCATTAAGCAAATTTACATTTTTATTTCTACTATGTTTATATATTTCTAAAAATTCAAGAATATTTAACTTTTGGCCCTTTGTCGAATAATGTAATATGTCAGTGTTGCTTAAATTAGGAAAACTGTGGTTGTGTTCTAAGCAATGGTTGGCAAAGCTCGAGTCTGTTTTTTGTAGTCTATATGATCGGAAGTGTCACTTTGTCCAATATACAAGCTATCACACTCTGAACATTTTAACTTATAAACTCCTAAGTTATCAAATTTATTAATTTTATCTTTAGCATTGTAAAGGATAGTGGACAGATTGTGTTGAGATTTAAAGGCTACTTTTATGTTATGTTTGGAAAGAGTATTAGCTATGTTTTCTGATAGGGTACCACAGTATGACAAAGATATATAAGATGAACTATCTTTATCATTTTTAATTTTGGGATATATTGAATTAAAAGCTAGTTGTTTTTGTTTTTAGTTATTAATTTCTTTATGGTTTGTTGGGAGAAATTGTTTGATATTGCAATCCTTTCAATGATATTTAGTTCCTCTTGAAGATCTTCTTGAGAGAGAGGCAAAAGGAATGCTCTATGTATCATTGAATTGTATGCAGCCATTTTGTGTTGTAAGGGGTGAAAAGAGTCATTAGATATAGTATTACCTGTAAACGTTGGTTTTCTAAAAATTTTAAAATTACACTGATTATTGAGGTGAGATATGATGAGATCTAAAAAATTTATTTTATGGTTATATTCGGTTTCCAAAGTAAATTGAATTTTTGGATGGCAATTATTAATGTATTGTAAGAATTTTTGAAGCTGTCTTTAAAACATGCTAGAACATCATCCACATATCTGTACGAAAATTGAACATAGTTTTTGCTTAAAGGGGAATTAAGAATTTTGTTTTCTATGTTTGACATGAAAATGTCTGCTATGAGAGGGCTAAGAGGAGAACCCATTGGTAGGCCTGAAATTTGTAAGTAAAATTTGTTATTAAACTAAAAATAGGTTTGTGATAGACAAAGTTCAAAACAGGACAAGATTTCAGTAGTAACTATTGGATTTATATTTCGTTCCTGTAACATTTCTTGGATAAGTATAAAACATTCGTCTGTTGGAATTTTAGAAAACATGCTTTTTATGTCAAAAGAAACTAGTATGGAGTTATCTGGGGTTTTTATGTTTTTTAGTTTTTGGACGAGATCTACTGAATTATTTAAATTGTGACTTGGTTTAAAGTTGGTTATTTGTTTGAAGAATGAATTTAGTTTCATACTTAGTTCTCTCGTGGGGCTGTTTATGTATGAAACAACTGGGCGAATGGGATTTTCTGGTTTGTGAATTTTTTATTAGTTTATAAGTTAAAATATTCAGAGTGTGATAGCTTGTATATTGGACAAAGTGGTAGAAGCTTTAAAACTCGCTTTTCAGAACACTACCGATCATGTAGACTACAAAAAACAGACTCGAGCTTTGCCAACCATTGCTTAGAACACAACCACAGTTTTCTTAATTTAAGCAACACTGACATATTACATTATTCAACAAAGGGCCAAAAGTTAAATATTCTTGAATCTTTAGAAATATATAAACATAGTAAAAATAAAAATGTAAATTTGCTTAATGACCAGACAGAACTTGGGTTTTCCCCGTTATTTATTGTTGCCAAATAATCATTAGATCCCAAAATCTAGTACCTCCCCTTTATAATAATGTAATTTCTCAGGTAGTTTTTACTTATTGTTAAATTTTCTCATGTTTCTGTATTGAATACTTAGTCTACCTTTGTAACTCAGTTTGAAAATGACTCTGTGAGTTGAAACTGCGGTCACTGTTTTCTAAATAAACATTTCCCGAAGATGATTAACTACCACATAGTAACGGCTACCAGCATCAATGAGTATTGAGTAATTTTGCTAGAAATCCTTAGCTTCTATCTCTAATGTTTAATAAATAGGTTGAAATCGCAACACTAACTTTTCCAGATTAATTGTACAACTCGGCAATACCGCTTATCATTAGTCATTCGGCCTGTAATTTATGATAATTGGCAGTTCTTCTTTTTCTTTAACTTGTGACTTTATTTTGACTTTAAGCGATTTCCAGTGCTATTTTACAGATACTGGTTTATGAAACAAAGTGAATTAAATTATACACAAAAGTAAAATATAGTGTAACTTTTAAGAATAAATAAATAAATAAACGTGTGAAGTACACGCATGTCTGGTGGAGTTCTAAATCTTGTTGTGTCAGTTTTTTCTTCATGTATTCATGGCAATTTTGGCTGTAAACAATTGTAGGGTTTGACGATATTTATTAATCTAAAATCTCTTTGTTTTTTTTTTCAATTAGAATCTATTATTTGGAAAATAAACGATTTTGATTAAATGATATATAAATTCTAATATAGACATTTTTCTTTTTTAGGTTTTTGTTTAAATGTACGAATCACTTCGAAGGATGCACTGAAGCTGTAAGCTTGTCTAAAACAGCTAAACATGAAGAAACATGTAGATATCAAGAACGAAAATGTCTTTTTTGTGCATTTTTTGGAAATTTAAGTCAAATTTTAAATCATTCTCTAAAGTTTCACCAAAAAATGTGTCTCTTGATGGAAAAATTTCCATTTTTCTCGATGATAAACCATTCCAAAATGAAGTTTTGATGACATTGAACAACAGTATTTTTCGCGTATGTTGTACTGTTACAGAAGATTTATTTAAAATTACGATAATTTCTTTATCAAATCTTTTCATGTCAACATCCAAACAATATGGGATAAGATTTTTTAAAAGTGACAATCTCACAAACTTGAATTATATACACACCGATTATGATCTATTCAATTATAGCACGAAAACTTATTTTGAAAAAAGTAAAAATGCACTAACCTCGGTGTTTGGACTCGGTATCGAACTTACCTGTGAAATTTTGTTACAACACTTTTCATTGTGCGATAAAGAAGCTGAGATCCAGAAAGGTCTTGCAAAAATTCGACATTTAGAAGAACAGATTACTGATGCATTGAATTTAATAAAAATAATATCTTGTGATTTTTTTAAGTGTCATTCGTGCCAAAAGATAATTCTTGAGGATACATATTTCTGTCCAAAATATCATTGCTTTTGTAAATCCTGCTTAAAAAACACCTGCCAAGTTTGCAATTATACACAGGAATTTAAAAAACTCGAGGAGTTTGAAAAATTTTTAATCCCTTGCGACTGGCAAGGATGTACTGAAAATTTATACCTTAAAGATTATTTAAAACATAAAAATTCGTGTCCACTGAGACCTTATAAGTGTCCCTTATTAAATTGTCAGGAACATGTTGTTTCTGCTCAAAAACTCGTTGAGCACTGGCATTGTGCGTTTCCGAAATTAATAGAAAATTGTAACATTGAGTGCGAGAGTTATATGGAGGTGGAATATTACTGGTTAATTCGAAACAATTTGTATCATGTGATCATAAATTTTGACGATAATAGTGTTCTAGTCTTAGTTAACCAAATTAATGTATTAGTAAACAATGTATATTTTCAATGTGAAGGATTAGCTAATGACAAATGGAGTGAAATCAAGTCTTTAAAATCCAGTGAAAAACTACAAGTTAATCAGTTAAATTCAGTAACAAGGACTGTAACGAGATTTAAGTGCAACGGTAATCGGTTTAGTGCATATGGAGAAGAAATAACTTGTAAATATACTAGTCTTCGAATTTCTTATAGATAAGAAATAAATTTTAAAAATATTTTTGAAGTAATTGTTTTTTTTTCTAATTAAAGAGTAGTAATTAGTGGTGCCAAAGGATGATTTTCCTAAAGATAAATTTTAAGGCTGTGTTAAATATACAGGGTGAGTTAACGATTGGATGAAGTAAGTTTGTGCCTTTTCGGTGAAATTAACAAAGAAACTATATTTATTGTTTGATACAGTTTATTTTTACGCAGATTTTAAAAATATTTAGGACTTCACAGGGTGAGCCAAAAAACTAGGACAGCATAAAGTTGTATTTTTTTAAATAGAATACCCTATATACGAAACGTATTTTCGATTTAGCTTATAATTTTAAATCTTTTTTTTATTAAGGGTTTACTATAACAAAACTTTATAGTTTCTGAGATAATTAAGTTTAAAGAAAAAAAAGTCACATTTTCAAGCATCAATTCAATCCTAAATAACGTTTTCAATTTTGTGACAAATATATTCAAATTTGGAATTTAGCAAGGCCAAGGACAAGTTAACATAATTTTTACCTAATATTTGCAATAAAAGCTACAGGGTGTTGAACACATCGGCTTAAAGTTGAACAAGTTTAAATGAATAAATATCTTTTTTTTAAATGGTACACCCTGTATATTTTCATGTTATTTAATAGAGTAATAAAAACCCTAAAAGTTTTGTTCAATATATCCTATACCTATTTATAATAGTTTTTGAGATATTTCAGTTTTTCTTATTTTCCATACTTTTTTACAGAAATAGTCTTCATTATCATACTAGCCATGTAAAATAATAAAAAGAAACTACAGAAACAAACAGAATGTGGTTAAATATGATGAAATACATTATTCGTTATATTACAACGGCAATAGTTTAATTAAACATAATGTGAAAAAATTAACACAACAATAACGACAAGGCAAATACATATTTACTTTTATACTAAATTGAAACAAAAAAATTACCTATTAAATACTGAGATTAATTATTTCTTTTTAATAATTGTTCGAATAAACGACCCTCTTGTACAATGCACAAATTTAGTCTTTTTTGCAGATTTTCTCGGACCCTGGACAAAATTAGTGGCGTAGTTGTTCTACAGGTCTTCCACTGTTGTTGGTGGATTAACATACACCTTATTTTTAATATAACCCCATAGGAAGAAATCTAATGGGGTGATGTCGCAAGACCTTGGTGGCCACTCAATGAAACCCTCACGTCCAATCCATTTTTGCGGATATCGTTGGTCCAAAAACGCACGAACTTCACGATGGTAATGCTGAGGCGCACCATCGTGCTGGAACCACATACTGTCGAGCTCATCCCTATCGAGACCTTGAAGCAGTTGGAGTAGTTCTTCTTGTAGAAAGTTCAGGTAACTATGGCCATTTCATTAAAAAAGTGGGGTCCAATAATTCGATTATGATGAATACCACACCAAACATTTAATGACCAGTGGTTTTGATGTTGCACCTCTCTAATCCAAAATGGGTTTTCTGTGGCATAATAATGCATGTTGCGTCTATTTACGGCACCGTTACTTCTAAAAGTAGCTTCATCACTAAACATTACCTTGCATAATAAATTTGGATTTAATTGAATCTCCGCATTTATTGTACGACAAAAGTTTACACGACTTTCAAAATCCTGTCCATGCAATTCTTGGTGTAATTCCATGTGATATGGATGATACCTATATTTCTTGGTAGTACGATTAGCGGTGGATTGTGATGTTTCACATAATGCTGCTAACTGACGGCTACCAATATAAGGATTTTCCTGAACATTTAACAATACTTGTAGTTCTTTTTCTTCATTAGTTACTGGTTTGTTGACTACTTTACGTTTTGGATAATCAACAGTACCAGAAGAATCAAATCTTTGCATTAAGTTTTAAAAAGTATGGGTATTATTTTGTAAATTCTTTGAGCAAGAAGGCAATTTTTTTGAGCCTCTCCTATTGTAGAAATCATATCTATTAACTCATTCTTTGGAAAATTCATTTTACAATATAAGATGAATGCAAAAAAAACCAAACTACACTACATAAAAACCAAAAGAAGCGATTGCGACCGAGATTCGCAGTGATCCATTTTTATCGATTTTTTGTGCGAACTGAAAGGAATTCTTTTATCCAAAAGATATATTCGTTGGGACTTCTAGGGCCTCTAATTAGTACGAGGAATATGAAAAATTTTTTTAAACTAGTTGAGAGTATAGCAGTTTTCGAATTTCTTATAGCTAAAAATTTTACACCTTATTAATTTAATTAAGGGCTAAAACTAGATCACATTTTTAAATTATAAAAAATCTGATATTTCAAATTGTGTTTTTTGCAAGGAAGATTTTCTGTAATTATTTAGATAGAGTAAAATCTAGGAAAATTCCGTTTTTCCTTGAAAATTCCTTTAAGTTGCATAAAAATATGGCGAGTCGCGCCCGTGACGAGCTTCCTCTAAATATAACTGACTTCGGCGGTCGGCGCCAAGGGAGGTAATAGAAGCGTCATCATATGTCTATTGTTCGTGAGCAGCCAGACCGAGATTCGCAGTGATCCATTTTTATCGATTTTTGGTGCGAACTCAAAGGAATTCTTTTATCCAAATGGTATATTCGTTGGGACTTCTAGGTTTTCTAATTAGTACGAGGAATATGAAAAAAAATTTAAAACTAGTTGTGAGTATAGCAATTTTCGAATTTCTTATAGCTAAAAATTTTACACCTTATTAATTTAATTAAGGGCTAAAACTAGATCACATTTTTAAATTATAAAAAAATCTAATAATCCAAATTGTGTTTTTTTTTTTTAATAAGTAAGAACGAAGATTAGTGGTTTGCAAAGAAGATTTTCTGTAATTACTTAGATAAAGTAAAATCTAGGAAAATTACGTTTTTCCTTGAAAATTCTTTTAAGTTGCATATAAATATGGCGAGTCGCGGTCGTGACCAGCCTCCTTTAAATATTACTGACTTTGGCGGTCGGCGCCAAAGGAGATAATAAAAGCGTCATTATATTTCTATTGTTCGTGAGCAGCACGACCGAGACTCGCAGTGATCCATTTTTTTATCGATTTTCGGTGCAAGCTCAAAGGAATTCTTTTTTGTCTAGTTAGACGATTTTTTGGCACGTCTTTTCGAAAAAAATTACTTTACAGCGGGACCGACCACACGAGAAATATTAAATAGCAATAACAGACTACAATTTCACCATCGAAATAGAACAACATAATAAAATTAACTTTTTAGACCTCACTTTGCACAATACTGAAAACAAGATTAGAATGGAATGGTACACAAAAGAAACTTGGTTTTCAAGATATCTACATTACGAGTCGATGCATCCATTATTCCAAAAAAAAGCTGTGATACTTAGTCTTGTCGATCGTGCAATTGAATTAACCGATCCTGATTTTCCATCAAATGTCATGAAAAAGCGAAGAAAGCACTACTAAAAAACAATTACCCAAACAATCTAATTGAGTCAATATTTAAAAACAGAATAAACAGATTTTATAATAAAGGGAGTAATTTCATAAAAAGGAACAAAAATAATACCCAAAAAATATCTAACGCTTCGATACATCCCAAAACTTTCTCATAACATACAAAACATATTTAAAAAGGAAAATATTATTATATATTACAAAGCTCATAACTTACTGAAAAATAATTTTTCCAAATTAAAAACAAAAATTCCAAATGACAAAAAGAGTAATGTCGTATATGAAATTCCATGCAACAACTGTGATTCGGTGTACATAGGGCAAACAAGCCAATATATAAAAAATAGAGTCAATGGACATAAATTTGACAAAAATAATAAAACAGCCTTAACTAACCACATGACGGAAACTAACCATAAATTTAACTTTGAAAAAACCAAAATTTCAAGAACCGAAAATCATAATAAAAAACGAGAATTTTATGAGATGATAGAAATCCAAAAAAATAAAAACGCTGGAAACTCAAAAACTGACACGAGACAATTAAGTAAAATATATAATAATTTATTTAAATAGAAACTATCCACATGTTTTTGCAAACAGCCACCCTTTTGTCACCTTTAAGTATATTATCCTTATCTATTAATGCGAGAAGTAAAAACACTATTGAAAAAGTTAACTTTCCGGCATACAAGTTCAGTATGATTTATAGTTTTAAAGTGTCTTGTTCTGTCTCCGTTTTGTTTTATTTTAATGTGAGAGTTCAAATTATGGTAGGATTAATTTTTAATTAGTATCTATAATAGTAGGGTGTTCAAATGTAATATTTTGTTGCAATATTTGAATGTACAATGTATGAAAAAGGCTAGGGAAGTTCCAGCCGAAACATTACATTGACGTGTGAATATATGTTCCAAACTAAGAAAACTTTGTTGTATTTTAATTATAAAAAAAGGGACCGAAAACCCCAAGAAAACCCCCGAAATAAAATATATAAGCCTAGAGTCCAAGAAATTAACCACACAAATATATATATATATATATATATATATATATATATATATATATATATATATATATATATATATATATATATATATATATATATATATATTTTATTTATTTCCGTGTATAGTTAAGTCCAGAAATAAGACGGATAACAATCTTCATACAAAATGGTCCACGAAAGATACTTGGTCAGGCCGGTATTTGAATTTTAATTCTCAACATCCAAATAAACAGAAAAATAGTGTCATAATTGGCTTAGTTGATCGAGCTATAAAATTATCTTCACCCGAATTTCGCCCAGAAGTGCTAAAAAAGTGAAAGAGACCCTAATAATGAATCATTTTCCCAAACTACTCATAAAAAAAATAATTAAACAAAGAACCTTTTTACATTATAACACAAACAAAAAAAATAAAATTAACAATATCAAAACACAAAACACTTTCATTGCATTACCGTATATAAACCATATGTCTGAAAAAATAAAATATATTTTGGATAAGCATAACATAACGGTATGCCATAAGGCGAACAGTCTACTAAGATCATTTTATACGAAATTAAAAAGCAAAGTTCCCACTAAAAAAAAATCTAACATAATATATGCAATTCCATGCCTAAACTGTCCTAAGAAATACATTGGCATGACGACACAATATATTGAAAATAGAGTGAATGGACACAAGTATACTAAAAACGCATCGACATCCTTACATAAACATGAACAAACATCTAAGCATGAATTTGATTTTAAAAACACCCATATTTTAGATACTGATAGAAATTATCACAAATTAGTCATCAAAGAAATGATACACATAAAAAAAGATAAAAATGTTGTAAATGACAAGCAAGATATCAAAAACTTAAGTCAGATATACCATAATTTGATATTTTACTAAAACATACTTGAAGCGACTCTATAATAAATATTAGTAATGATGCTTGGGACGATTTCATATACACTCATACAAACGAAAGAACGTTATTAAAAAATAAATAATAATCTTTTTTTCTATTTTTTGCTTTTTATAAAAAGAAATCTATCCATAGCAATTGCATATAAAGTATCATAACTGCATTTTATTTTTAACATACACACAAAACTACTTTCAAGGTATGTACTATTTTATAATTTTCACAATTTTAACCTATTTTAACCTGTTGTATTGGTTTAAAATTTTAAACTTTAAGACTATTTTAAAATATGTTTTATTTTTATTAATTTTAATTAAATTAAAAATATAAATGTGTATTACTGTGATATATGTTTATTATAAAAAAACTTGGTAATTTTGTAGATGTAAAATAAATATACCAGCTCCTTTGAAGAAGCTCACTATGTAGAGCGAAACGTCAAAAAAAATTGTTGTCCTTTGTTTCTCTAATGGAAAAACCTATACCCAAGAATATATATATATATATATATATATATATATATATATATATATATATATATATATATATATATATATATATATATATACAGGCGCGGATCCAAGGGGGGGGGGCGGTGGAGGCGATCGCCCCCCCCCCCCCCAAGAGCTTTGAGTTTAGGAAAATAGACCCGATTTTTCCTGTTATACTACAGTTTATTTAAAAACTAGAGAGAGTAATAAATCATTTTTTACCCTATTTCTCTTCGCAAACTACTTGTGTTCTTTAGTCCGGTGTCTGTAGCAAAATTTGTTGAAGACATATATTTTTCATAGGAATGGATTAGAAATTTTATAATCAAAATTACCGGTCTATAATAATGGACTAAAACGTGGCCTTATTCTTAGAAAAAATTCGAAGTTATAATTTAAATACTTACAAAATATCCATTGTCAAAAATACAAAAAGGTAAACATATATAAAAAAATAAATTCTTCCATATATTATTAAAATATTTTTGGGGCTATCGGTCATTTTATTATTAATTAAAAACATTTTTAGGGTATTTGACGTGTCAGTTTATTTATTTCTTAAACCATCTGCAGAATTACAATTAAACACTAAAAAGGGATTCAAATGTAATTACTTTTTTTTATGTTGTAATTAATATTAGACCTACTTATTTTTATTTCTATTGTACTGATATCTTAATTTAATTTATTTTATTATATGGAAATACGATAGCCACAAAAAAATAAGATAAACTTGTTAATTCTACACGCGTAAGAAAAAGACACAAATACAATAACAAAATAATAAAAAACTTACAGCTAATTAGAATTAAATATATATAAAATTAAAGAGTGGGACACACTAAAATAAAAATATTTAAAAAAACATATAAACAACATTAAACAATAAAATACAACAAAAACAAAAATTTAAATAATAAATTGTGTTTACACTAGTAAACATTACGTTTCTAATTCCTAATCAAAGTCAGAGAAAATATCTTCGCTCAAATTAATTATAATTGGTCTCTCTATCTCACCGATCATGAGATCGAGTTCTCACATTTTGTTTTATTCTTTTATTATATGGATTTTCCCCAATTTTTCGCAGTAACTTTATTCAAAAAAATCTTTCAAAAGTTTAGTTAAACTACTAATTTTGTTAATTGTGTTATTTCTAGCAACTCTACCTTTTACTTGAGAGATATATTTATTTCTCCAACGGACAGTTTCCGAACAATCTATAGGAACAGATTTTCTATCTGGTTTTCCCTAGCAAAAATTAAGTTCTCTGAGCAATTTCTAGAGATCAGTTCTTTTAATTTCAGGTAAATCGCGATCTTCATTGATTTTAGTTAGAATTTTATAGACGGTTGGGATCTGCTCGTCATAATAAAATGTATATACAACCCCTTTAATTGCAGTTTTCATTTCTTCTTCCAACGAGGTTTTTCATCTGCCAGTGATCGAATGTGGCTTGGGAGTACTAACAATTCCAGTCGTTTTTTCTCCTTCAGTATTCGGTACATAGTAGATTTTCCAACTCCTGTCATGTTGGAACACATCTCAACAGAGCTTATAACATTATTATCTAGATATTGATATCTTAAGGCATCAGTAGTGGGAATAGGGGGCTCCTAGTTGACCCCCCACCACTTTTTTGATTGGTCAGCCAAGAATGACCTTGTTTCTGATTGGCTGCCCAAGTTCGCCCCCTATTCCGATTGGTTACGTAAACTCCACCTGTTTTTTCTTTAGCTCCGCCCATCAAAATTTTTCTCTGCAACACCATCATGTATGCACTTCAGTTCGAACAGCGAACCGGTGTAGACGTCTTCTATGGAGCCGAATTGTCTTAGAATTTAAATTTAAATAATGGGTACGATTGAAACATTTTCAGATTTTGAGAAGGCCACAGACTGAATAGACGCGATGTAGAATCGAGAAACTCTATGAAAATTTGTGTTTTCGGGGTGGAATTGTTAAAAGACTCGCGAAAATGAATGCAATTTAAGATTTTCGTAAGAAAATCAGGGAACTTGCGCATTGAACCAGGGTGTACAAGGAAGATTACGTAATCTAAAGTTATGCTCTTGTCTTTGAACTTTGCATATTTGGTAATATCCCTGCATAGGGTTGAAAACAGCAGGACATAAATAAGATATTCAAAGTGCAGGATGTATAGTCCATAGGTCAAATATTATAAAGACATTGTGAATTAAAACAGCATTTATAGCTGTCTTTTGTATGGGTCAGGATTAAAAAAGTTTTAAAAATTTTGTGTGGCCATTTTTTTTATTTTTTTTTAGGGTGAAATTCGCCCGTTTCAAATTTTCGATTATCAGGAATACAGAAGTTAATGAAGATATATCAGAACCTGACATTGATGGTATGCTGTTACTATCCTTAGTGGTGGAAGCCCTACATCGATATGTTACGTTCTCCTTCTTACTCTTCTTCTTTCTTTAGCTCCACCCCTCATCTTTTTTCAATCCATCGCTACTACATATGCACTTTAGTTTGAATAGCGAAGCCGTGCGGACGTCTCTTATGTGGCGGTGAACTGTCTTGGAATGGAAATTTAATTAATGGATTTCAGATCTTGAGAAGACCACAGACTGAATAAGTGCGGTACAAAATCGGAAAACTATGAGTTTTTGTATCTTTTTGGTGTGAAATTGTTAAAAAACTCACGAAAATGAATGTCATTTAAGGAAATTAGGGAACTTGCACCTTGGACCAGCATGTACAAGAAAGATTTCGTGACCTATTGTTATACTCTTGTCTCTGAACTTGGCATATTTGGGACTATCCCTGTGTAGGGTTCCAGACAAAAGAATATAAACAAGGTATTCAAAGTGCAGGATATATAGGCCATAGGTCAAATATTATAAATACATTATGAATTAAAACAACATTTATCTGGCTGTTTTCTACGGGTGACTGAAAAAGTGTTAAAAAATTTGTGTGGTCTTTTTTTTAGGGTAACATTACAGTGTTTAAAATTGTTTTAAATTTTCGATTATTAAGAGTACAGAAATTAGTGAAGGTATATCAGAAAAAGATATAGATTGTATTCTGCAACTTTTCTTAGTCGTGGAAGTCCTATATCGATTGGTTACGTAAACTACACCTTTTTTCTTTGGCTCTACCCCTCGTCTTTTTTCTCTTTAACACTATTATGTAAGCACTTCAGTTCGAACAGCGAAGCCGTGCAGACATATTTTTGAGAGCTGAATGGTCTTGGAATTTAAATTTAATTAATGGATTTTAGATCATAATAATACCACAGACTGAATAAGTACGGTGTAAAATCGGAAAACTACGAATTTTTGTGTCTTTTCTGGGTGAAATTGTTAGAAAACTCGCGAAAATTAAGATTTTCGTAAGTAAATTAGGATACTTGCACCAGGGTGTACAAGGAAGATTATATAAACTAAAGTAATATCCCTGCATAGGGTTAAAAACAAAAGTAATATCCCTGCATAGGGTTAAAAACAAAAGAACATAAACAAGATATTCAAAGTGCAATTTGAATATTCTATAGGCCAAATATTAAAAGACATTGTGAATAAAAACAATATTTATGGAATTTTTAGCGTAAAATAAAGGCTGTTTCAATTTTTCGATTATCAGGAGTACAGAAGTTAGTTAAGGTTTATTCCAACGAGATATTGATGGTTTCGTGCGACTATTCATAATAGTGAAAGTGCAGGTTTGCCTCCTATATTGATTGGTTACATAAACTACACCTGTTATTTATTTAGCTCCGCCCCTCATCTCGTTCCTCTCCAGCATCGTTATGCATGCACTTTACTTTGAGCAGCGAAGCCGTTCGGTCTTAGGCAGGCTATCGAGTAGGTATATAGAGACTTTTCGAAACAACGTTATAAATAATGTACGATAATTCGAAAAAATTTAATAATTTCCTAATCGGAACGAAATTTTGGGGTTAGATTTTTATGTATGTGGGCGATCATTGTTGAAATATTACAGGCTTAAATTGCAAACCCTTCGTGTAAGGGTAACTACCCTCAATTTAGTATGTGGTTTTCCGATTCTTTTTAGTAGTGTTCTATTTTAAGGGTGTGCGAAGACGTTAAATCAGTAAATAACGATTGGGGTAGTTTCAACCCCTAATTTTATTTTTTGAACTGTGCGATAGGGAGTTAACCTTTTCGATTGATTCTCTGGGGTTGAACAGAGAGGTTCTTCAGCCATCGTGGTTGGTGGTTTTAAAGATGATCATTATATTCCTAGAGGGTAGTTTTTGTGTATAACTGAAAAGAGTTGCGGGCTGCACTGAGAGAATTTAAGTGTGTGCATTAGGAGGCATTTTCACCCAACCACTTGATAGTAACAATAATTTTGGGTTGGGGTAGTTTTCACCCCTATTTTTGATGCCGTATTGCGAGCTTATTACTTGATGCCTTTTAACGAAGTTTTGGGGTTAGATTCCTATGTATGTGCGCGATCATTGTTGAGATATTACAGGCTTAAATTGCAAACCCTTCGTGTAAGGGTGACTACCCCCAATTTAGTATGTGGTTTTCCGATTCTTTTTAGTAGTGTTCTATTTTAAGGGTATACGGAGACGTTAAATCAGTAAATAACGATTGGGGTAGTTTCAACCCTTAATTTTATTTTTTGAACTGTGCGACAGGGAGTGAACCTTTTCGACTGATTCTCTGGAGTTGAACAGAGAGATTCTTCAGCCATCGTAGTTGGAGGTTTTGAAGATGATCATTATATTCCTAGAGGGTAGTTTTTGTGTATAACTGAAAAGAGTTGCGGGCTGCACTGAGAGAATTTAAGTGTGTGCGTTAGGGGGCATTTTCACTCAACCACTTAATAGTAACAAGAATTTTGGGTTGGGGTAGTTTTTACCCCTATTTTTGATGCCGTATTTTGAGCTTATTACTTGATGCCTTTTAATGAAGTTTTGGGTTTAGATTCCTATGTATGTGGGCGATCATTGTTGAAATATTACAGGCTTAAATTGCAAACCCTTCGTGTAAGGGTAACTACCCCCAATTTAGTATGTGGTTTTCCGATTCTTTTTAGTAGTGTTCTATTTTAAGCGTGTGCGGAGACGTTAAATCAGTGAATAACGATTGGGGTAGTTTCAACCCTTAATTTTATTTTTTGAACTGTGCGACAGGGAGTGAACCTTTTCTATTGATTCTCTGGGGTTGAACAGAGAGGTTCTTCAGCCATCGTGGTTGGAGGTTTTGAAGATGATCATTATATTCCTAGAGGGTAGTTTTTGTGTATAACTGAAAATAGTTGCGGGCTGCACTGAGAGAATTTAAGTGTGTGCATTAGGAGGCATTTTCACCTAACCACTTAATAGTAACAAGAATTTTGGGTTGGGGTAGTTTTCACCCCTATTTTTGATGCCGTATTTTGAGCTTATTACTTGATGCCTTTTAACGAAGTTTTGGGGTTAGATTCCTATGTATGTGGGCGATCATTGTTGAAATATTACAGGCTTAAATTGCAAACCCTTCGTGTAAGGGTAACTACCCCCAATTTAGTATGTGGTTTTCCGATTCTTTTTAGTAGTGTTCTGTTTTAAGGGTGTGCGGAGAAGTTAAATCAACAAATAACGATTGAAGTAGTTTCAACCTCTAATTTTAATTTTTGAACTGCGCGACAACGAGTGGACCTTTTGGTCGAAACTCTGAGATTAAACAGAGAGGTTCTATAGCCATCGTGGTTGGAACAGCAAGCAGAGCTTATTCGCATGAAATCTAAGCCGAGCTTAAATAGGAATGAAACAAGGTGTGCCGCATCTAGATTTAAGTCAATGGTTTATTCCTATTTAAACTTAGATAATATATGTAATAATTTATCTAATTCGACTTTAAAAGACGTTAAAAATTGTATTCAACGACAAGGCGATCTTCTTTTAAATTTGGGAAATATATTTTTTAAAAAAAATCCATGTTTTTCTTCAAGTTAAAAAGTGAATCCAAAAGTTAATTCAAAAGTAAATCCAAAAGTTTTCTAAATTGCGCGAGCTGAAAAAATTGCTAATTATTCTATGTCATTGGGTCTTGATAGATCAAAATTGTATTTATTTAAAAGCGACACGGCCCTAACCGATTCCATTTTAAAATGACTCTCCTTTGCACACACTGCTTAAGAGAATTTAAAAGAAAATCACATATTGTACGCCACCTTCGAGAAAATTTTGTCAATAACGAAAACACCTTTAACTTGGAAGATTATATAATTAATCGTAAGTATTTTTTTATAACATATTTAGCTATAATTTTCCTTTTAATTTTTCTTTTTATTATTAATAAAGGTTTACAGAGGAATTAAAAAATAATAATTGTTTCAGTTGATGAACTACTTTCAAGGCCTCCAATGCGATTTTGCCAAGATTGTGAAGTAAATGTCAAATCTAATTCCTGGAGCACACACTTGAGGACAAATATTCATAAAAACAGGAGCTGCATAAAATATGGAAATGGAATTGACATTATCAGGAGTGCATTTAAATGTCGAATAGCTTCCTACAGAATATATTCGCAGAATTATCACATCGACATCAAAAAGTTTCAGCAAGATATTGGTAATAAAGTGCAAACATTAATACGCCAGCGTCAACAAGAATTTACATGTGCTAAAGTAAATTTGGAATTATTTGGAATATATTATTCTCCAACTTTAACCTCTACTTCAATTAAGTCATTTAATACACCGTTCTTCATTGTAACCCATACAACTGATCTACAACAGCTTTACGATGATTTATTCAAGATTATTGAAACCAAAGCAGATGAATTGCCGGAAAGAGACTCAGGTAATTATTATTTAATCTCAAGAGCTAAGTTTTCTTAATATCACTTGTACATCTCTAACAAATATTATTCAGAACTAATTTTTTAATTCCTATTACAGGGTGGGCTCTACAAAGAATTCTGCATTTGGAAGTCAACATCAATAAGTACAACCCATTGAATGCCTCCTCCTACATTAAGATGCATCACTTTTCTAAATCAATAGTGAATGTGATGAATGAGGACAATTGCTGTTTCGCCTGGGCAGTGGTTTCAGCAGCATACCAGCCAACCGGTAATCCTCGAAAGACCTCATCATATCCAGACTTCAGAGACGCTTTCGATTTTACAGGTATTGAATTTCCAGTAAAATTATTAGATATAAAAAAGTTTGAGGAAAAAAATAATTTGTCCATAAATGTATATGGAGTTGAAAAATTTTTAAGGGATAATAAAAAGGTATATGAGATTGTCGGTCCTTTACATTATAATAATGAAAAGAAAAAATTACATATTAATTTGCTTTTAATAAGTTCTGATGATGGAAATAACCACTACTGTTGGATAAAGGATTTAGGTTGCTTGGTATCCAAACAATTATCAAAAAAGAAAATAAAAAAATACTTATGTGATGGATGCCTTCAATATTTTGGAACATATGAAAAACTTAACACACATTTAGAACGTGATTGTAGTTTTGTTCGAATTGAGCTTCCTTCAGATAATTTGATTTTGGATAAATTTGGCAATTATATTCCTGCAAATATATTAAAGTTTCAAAATATTCAGAAACAGTATAAAGCTCCTTTTATTATTTATGCCGATTTTGAATGTTATTTGAAAAACATTGAGTGCCAACAATCTACACCTGATTCGACAACCTCATATACTATTAAAACTGCTGAACATATACCCTATTCATTTGCTTATTATATTAAATCATCATTTGATGAGAATGTTGTGTGTCTTAAACTTTATAGAGGTACAGATTGTGCTATAAAATTTATTGAATACATTGAAAATGATGTAAAAGAAATTTATAAAAAATATTTAAAATATCAAGTACCATTGAAAGATTTATCATCTGTGGAACAGATTGAATATGAAAATTCTAGCATTTGTTATGTATGTGAAAAACCTTTTTCAAAAGGAAATTTCATAAAGTGTAGGGATCATTGTCATATTACAGGTAAATATCGAGGAGCCGCCCACTCAATATGTAATTTGCATTTTAAACCTCCAAAATATATACCAATAGTATTGCATAATTTAAAAAACTATGATTCTCACCTATTTATTAAATCGCTTTGCTATAATAAAGAAAATATTAGTGTTATAGCTCAAAATAAAGAAAAGTATATTTCTTTTAGTAAGGAAATTTTCGTTGATGTGTCAGAAAAGCGGAAACCAGTTGCTTTGCGACTACGCTTTATAGATTCTTTTCAATTTCTCCCAGAGTCTTTAGAGTCACTATCACAAACTCTACAAGATTCACAATGTTTTGAAATTAAAAAGTTTTTCTCAAATGCTGATGAATTTCGATACATTAGACAAAAAGGGGTATTTCCATACTCTTACATAGATTCCAACGAAAAATTAAATGAGAAATCTCTACCATTGATTGATAAATTTTATAATAACTTAACCGATGAAAATATCTCTCCTCAAGACTACAATCGTGCTGTAGAAGTGTGGAATCTATTTAAGTGTTCTACAATAGGGGCTTATTCCGATATTTACTTAAAATCTGATGTTTTACTTTTGGCTGATGTTTTTGAAAATTATAGATCCACATGTATTAAAACCTATAAGTTAGATCCTGTTAATTATGTCACTAGCCCTTCTATGTGCTGGGATGCAATGATGAAATTAACTAATGTAGAATTAGAATTATTAACGGAACCAGATATGCTTCATTTTTTCAAAAAAGGTGTTCGTGGTGGGGTTAGCACTTGTTCCAAACGCAAATCTGAAGCAAATAATCCATTCTTAGAAAATTTTAATCCTGAAAGACCTACAACATATATCGCTTACTTAGACGCCACAAATTTGTATGGTTATGCTATGAAACAATATTTGCCTGAAAAAAATTTTGCTTGGGTACCTAAGCTCGAAATAGAAACTTTAAATATATCCGAACTTTCAGATACATCATCTATAGGATACATATTTGAAGTTGATTTAGAATATCCAAATTATTTACATGATAGTCATAATGATTTCCCATTTTGTTCTGAACAATATACACCACCAATTTCAAACCACTCAAAATTAATTCCAAACTTACATAATAAATATAACTATATCATTCACTACCGATATCTGAAACAATGTCTACAATTTGGACTCAAAATCATAAAAATACACAGAGCAGTTAAGTTTACACAATCACCATGGTTAGCGGAATATATAGATTTAAATACAAATTTACGAAATTTATCTAAAAATAAATTTGATAAAAATTGTTATAAATTGGCAAATAATTCAATTTTCGGTAAAACCATGGAAAATGTTGATAGGCGAGCAGATATTAAATTAGTATCTCAATGGGAAAGACAGGGTAATAAATTTAGTGCCGAAAAACTTATTTCTAAACCTCAATTAAAGGATTTTAAAATTTTCTCTGAAAATCTAGTTGCTCTTCAACTTCAACAGGTTTGCATTGAATACAATAAACCAATTTATGTTGGGATGAGTATTCTGGATATTGCAAAAACTGTAATGTATAATTTTTATTATGGGTATTTAAAAGTAAAATATGGTAATAATTTAAATTTATTATATACGGATACTGATTCCTTAATTCTTGAAGTTCAGACCCAAAACTTTTATGAAGATATGAAGCTAAATCTGGATAAATTTGATACTTCTAATTTTTCTGAACAAAATATTCATTGCATGCCTATTACAACATCAGTTGTTGGTAAATTTAAAGATGAGTACAAAGGGATTCCCATTGAAAGTTTTTATGGAACTGGTGCTAAAGCATATTGTATAAAATCCAAAAATAGTGTAGATAAAAAAGCAAAAGGCGTTAGTAGATCATGTATAAAAAATCAATTAACATTATCAGATTATAAAGATGTTGTTGAGAAAGGTGACAAAATATTCTGCACCATGTATGTATTCAAGTCAGATATGCATAATATATACACTAATTTGTTAAATAAATTGGCATTAACAACTCATGATGATAAAAGATATTGTATACCAAATTCCACAAAAACTCTTGCATGGGGACATAAGGATATTTTGGAAACAGATTTTTTTGATAAAGATATGAAAATGATGTATGATACTCTAACTTTTTTAAGTTCTGGAAACGAAAATGGATCTAAAAATAAAAAACCGCGATTGGAATTAACTACTCCTAGTAATTTTTCATCTTTATAAAGACATCATTTTATATGATGATAAATTATGTAAGTCGTTTTTGAAGCTTTAAAAGTTGGAGGGGGAACTGAATCCAAAAACATATATATTGTATAGAAATACCATTATTTGTTAGTAATATTACAACAATGACTGCTGCATCTTTAATAGTTTTAGTTTCCCTTGTTGGAAATGTGATATATGTAAATTACATTCCTTATACAGTTAGGGCTGATATATGTATAAATGCCCTCAAAAATGAAACCGACTGCTACAAACAGATGAAAATGACATATCTTGTTGGAAATTCACACTTTTTTACCTATAATGTAACTGATTCTGCTTTGTGTGAAAATACATACATAAAAATTAAATATTCCATGACAAACAAACCATTACAATATTCAGATTGGATTCCTTTCAATAATAAAAAAGAAGAATCTTGTCATTGTGTCTGTTGTTATATATTTGTTATTATATTTACAGCAGCAATATTTATTTGTACATGTTTAATTTTATTGTATTTCATGAAAAAATATCTATAAAAATATTTAATAAATGTTAAAAAAATAATATAAATTTTGTTTTTTATTGATTCTCGTTAGTACAAAGACATTTAAAGTATATCTCCTCCTCTTAAATGGAGAGGGAAAATAAGTTTACCCCTCCACTTGAGAGGAGAGGGAAAATGTATAAAATTTAGGAGCAAACGGATTGATAGTTAGTTTTTTGAGAGCAAGCAGATAGCCAGTTAGTTTTTGAAATACATCATTTAAAATGTTCAGTAATCAGAGTAAAAATATATTTGAAAATTCACCATTAAAAAAGAAAATAAAAAAAACAATTATAAATTCTACAAAATATAATTTAAATAATTCTAACTCTAAATATGCTGCGGTTGGTTTGTGGGTGGAAAGTGATTTTCTACCATGCATTGAACTTGGTGGTAAAAATGGTCAGTCTGTGATATTAAATGAAGATGATTGGAAGAACTTATTGCAATATCAAGGAGTTATAACAAATTATATGTTTTCACCAAATGTTTTCAATGAACCGATATATTTGCAAAATTTATCTATTCATTTTGAAAAGATTGGTGAATTACCAATAGTGAAGATTGTGAAAAGCTGTGATTTTATTTACTATGGAAATGAAACTGTGTGCAGGCTATGGGAACAAATTCCACTTATAGAATATAGACTAAATGTTTTACAAAAACAAAACTTTCGACGTTATTTCAACGTTTTTAGAAATAACAATTTTTACGACGGAGATTCTTTTGACAAAATATATAATGTCCTTTCTCCAAAACAAAATCTAAATAGTGAAAATGTGTGCTCCATGCTGGAACTGCTGTTGAATCATCCCGAAGAACTAGAACAAAAATTAAAGTCTAAGCACTATTATGAAGAAGACAGTATCTATTGATGAATCAAGAAACCAAATTCATCTGATGGTTGCTTGGAACTTCGCCTACAGAAAAGCTCGTATGACTTCTGAAGAGTTTATAAATCAAAAACATTTTAGAAGAAGGATTAAATTGACTGAAGAAATTTTAAATCCCATATTAGATTCTGATTATAGGAATATTGTATTTAAAAAAATGTTTATGTAATAAGCTTATTTTTAAATAAAACAAATATATATAAAAAATCATTTTTTTTTATTACAAACATCAATTATTATTACAGCATTAATTACTATTACATCACATCTCTCTTGAAGATCCAAGAGTTATAAGATTTATCTAATCCTAACCATTTTACAAATACTTTGTTTCCTTTCTTTCTTAACACTTTTTCCACCAGATATACATTTAGGTGTCTTACTTTTTGAAGTTCTTCTTCATAGAAACCTCCTTGAATATCTATCCCATTTCCATCTTGAATCAAATACGTTGTTGGATTAGTAAGCTGGATTTTTTTTATTTGAAAAATTTCGTTTGACCAGTTGGGCGTGTAACCTTTAGAAAATTGTTCGCGAATCTTGCTTATTCGTACTCTATCACTAACACGAAATTTTGGTGATCTGGGATCCACAGTTTTCCTATGAGTATAAGCTGATTTCAAGATTTCCATTTCATTCTTTTTGTTAACTTCGTTTGGTTTTTTTCCGATTGTTGAATGCTTAGTATTATTGTATTCTGTAATTATTTCTTTAAGAAAGCTGATCCATTTATAATTACCTAGTAAACTAAACTTTTTCCACATTTTGTTTTTTATCGTTCTATTTACTCTCTCTACAATACTAGCTTTCATATTAGAAAATGTGTTGTAATGATTAATTTTGAACTGCTCCATAAGTTTCTGAAAGTCTTGATTAAAGAATTCTTTACCCTGATCAGTATTCAGATTTGTTGGGGGAGTTTTTAAAGTTAATAGAATTTTTTTCATTGCAGCTGCTACATCTTTACCAGTTTTGGATTTTACAGGTTCTGCCCATACAAATTTAGAAAACACATTTATTACCATTAAAATATATCTTAAACCCCTATTAAATTTCGCATATGGCTGCATTTCTATCAGATCAGCTTGAAATAGATCATTAAGCCCTTTTACAATTGTTCGTCTCCTTCTATATCGCCTTCTCGCCGGTTTATGTAATTCATTTACAACGTCTTGCTTAATTTTACTCATTATTAATTTATACCTTACTCACGAAAATAAATCCCACAAATAACTTTACCTTCTTCTAAACCGTTTATAAAAGCCCTTTATCGCTGATGTTGTAAAATATAAAAAAATCATCTCAGTTTTTTTTAGTAAGTTCTTTAATTTTATTTTCCATTGCTTCAAATGATTTTTTATTTTCATTTATAATTTCTTTTATTGACGAATTTATTTGGGTGATGTTGTTAGTAAGATCAGAAATTTTTACATTAAATTTATTTTCCATTGTTTCAAATGATTTGTTATTTTCATTTCTAATTTCTTTTATTGACGAATTTATTTGGGTGATGTTGTTATTAAGATCAGACATTTTTACATTAAATTTAGTTTCCAAAAGAACATTTGATAACGTATAATCTTTTTTGAAACCACCTAATGTTGAATTCATTTCTTCTCTTGCATAATTCATTGTATCATTAAATTCTTTTCTAGAAACTTCAGCAGCTCTTTGAACTAATTCGTTTAAAGATTTTATTTCTTTTGTTAATTTATCTTCTAGATTTTTTATATCTTTTCCTAATTGAAATTCTGCATTTGTAATATCTAATGTCATTTTCACAATTTTTTTTTCTATATTTTTTATGTCTGACGCTGTCTTTTCAGCTTTGTGTAGTATATCTGTATAAGATGTTTCAAGTTCTTTTATGAGTAAAGAAGTCTCCTCGATTTTTGAACTATTATTTTTAATTTTAATTAATACATCCTTTTTAGAAACTTCTATTATAGCTTGCACTACTTCTAGTAAGGATTCTAATTCTTTTTGTAATTTCTCATCGATTGCCTTTGTAAAATTTCCCTCGTCAAAAGACGTTTCAGATTTGGTTTTCAGATTGTTTAATTGCTTTAGTATATCCTCGATTTTTTCATTATCTTTTGTAATTTGATCTTTGAATTTTGTTTCAATTTTTTCATTTTCGTTTTGAAAATCCTCCTTCAATTTGTCTTCTAAATATTGTAAATTTGATTTATATGCATTGATTTTAATTTCAAATTCTTTAATTTGTTCTTTAAATTCATTAACTTTGTCGGTATCTTTTTTGTGAATTAGGAAATGAGTGTTCATTGATTTTTCAAGATTTTGTGTATTTTTATCCATAACGTCATGTATTTTCTTAAAATTCCTTACTTCTTCTGCTACTCTATCATTAAGCAAATTAGTAAAATTTTGAAACTTTGATGTAATTTCCTTGGAAATACTGTTCTTGACATTGTCAATTGCTGAAGTATCCTTAATTATTGATTTAATTGATGTAATTTCATTTTTTATTTCATTTTCAAAATCATCAACTTTATCATATTTTAACTTCACTACGTCAAAGTCATTTGCATATTTAGAAACTTTCTGAGAAAATTTTTCTACTACCTCATCATTTCCATCAACAGTATTTTTCAAATTAATTATCTTGTCATTATATTCAGGAATAACTTTATCCTCAAATAACTTAATCTTTTTTGCAATATTTTGTATATTGTTATCATATTCATTTATTCTCTTATTTAAATTATTAACATCGCTTTTCAACCTGGGATCTAAATTTTGAATTAATTTGTTTTCAATATATTTGACATCGCTTTTAAAATTTTTTATTATTTTCTCTTCAACATTTGATAATATTTTATTTTCTAGTGATAATAATGTGTTTAGAGCAGATTTTTTTGAAATATGACGACCAAATTTATCGATGGTCATTTTAGAAATGTTTAAAAGTATCTATTATGTCCTTTTATATAATAATATTCGCTTCTCTTAGTTCTTCAATAATGGAAATAATTTCATTGTTATGACCAGTGTGTCCCGCAAGCATGGATGCTACCAATAGTCGAAGTCTCTCAACAAGTTCGTTTACATTATCCCAATATATGTAATCTGTATTAGGTTTATTAACTTTTAAAGTTATACCAAATCCGGTTTTTTTTGAAGACACTCGACTTTCTCTATATGGAGCTTTGCGTCTTTCAAAAAATCCCTGGACTGCTTGTTGAGATTCGGGATTTAGAGTTTTAGTTTTTGTAATTCCTTTGCTTTGCAAATAAGGTCCTATTATAGAAATATATTTATGTGATCCATTCCCCTGCACCTGCTCATTTGGATCATTATTTCTACGGTATGCATTGGTTCTTTTTAAAATATCCATATAATTTTCCAAATCTTGTTTTTTATACCCTATTGGTTCTTTTTTAAATAATAACTCATATAAACCTGGTGTACCTGTATAGGTTATTCCTTCAATTTTGATGTTTTTACCAATAATTTCGACAGGTTTTTGAGTTAAACCCAAAAAGAATTTCTCGGTTTCCAAATCATGAACTATTCCATATTGGTGATCAAACTCATGTTCAACATCTTTTACACCGCTATCAATATATTGGCGAGGTAATTCATCAAATCCTAATAAATATTCTTTATATAAATCTGTATCAACAAATGTTCTAACTGTTTGCCGTGTTTGTTCCAGTATATCTGAAAGATTTCCTATTGTGGAGTGTGAACCTGAAGAAGGGTTTGTTTCTGCAATAATACTTGTTTGTTGTATAGATGGCATTTGACTTGCTGAAGCTAAACTCGCGTCCCAGTCAATAATCGATGGTATTTCTGTAGGAAGGAGTGGAGTTTTTCCCGTCTTTCTTTTTTCTGGTGTTGATGTTCCATATTGTAATTTTCTCTTTGGTGTTAGTGTTTGAATTGATCTTTTCTGTGGTGTTTCATAAATTTTTTTAATTGGTGTGTGTAGCTCTTCCTTTATTTCAACAGGTTCAATTTTACCAATCGTTGAAATTAATTCTTGTAAGGGTTGAGTTATCGGTTTATATGTTTCCTCCAATTTAGTTTGCGCCTCAAATTCCGCATTTTTTAAACTCTGATATTTTTGTTTAACAGCTTTTCTTGATTTAACTAGCTCTCTTGCTAAACGTTCATCCATGATTGGTATAATTTACCATCAAACGTTTATTTTTATAAGTAAATATATGAATCAAATCCTTTTCGATATCGGCCAGATTTCACATTAGAGTCTTTGTCTATTACTAAAAATCCAAATTTATCTTTCCAACATATTAAGCACAACTCATTAAATTGGTTTAATGACATATCAACATTAACATGATCATCATAAATATGTTTTAAGTTTGTTCGATCTTGTTGAAATATAACAATTAAATTTGCATTGTCACGAATTAATTGTTTCGGAATAGAAGAATATGTTTGACATAAATAAAAACAATCAGTATTTTTGTGTCTTCCGAAACAAAAATAGTCCTTTACAACATTCTGATTACAACACACTATATCATCAAATATTATTATAGAGTTTGGTTTAACTTGTTTTGGTGAAACAATTGTTTCTTCATTTTCAGATTCATAGTATCCAATTTTTTTCAAAGGTTTAAAAAGTGTTTTCAAATATTTATACTTTGGTTGATATAAGGATTTTGAATAAACATACAGATTTTCAAATCGCAAACCATTCGGATCTTCAATCAAACTAATAATAACATTGATTTTGCCACAGCCTGACGGGCCAATAATTAACCCTCTTTTACTATTTCCCTCAAACAGTTTTCCATGTTTTCTAAAACCATTCACTGAACTTTCATGATCCTTAATTGTTATAGAGTATGGTTGTTTCTCAACTCTCATTTTATATATAAAACAAACTATTAATATTCAGTATTGTGATGTAACTGGTTAGTTATCACTAGGATTGCAACTATATATAATGTTTCCATCACATAATAAACGAATCATTTACAAGACAAACAGCAAAAGGAAAGGAAGTGGTTTAGTAAACTCATTAATAAATAAATTACCCTTTGAATTGCATATTCCTGGTTATAATTTTTGTGGACCTGGAACAAAATTGGAAAAACGATTGTCAAGAGGTGATAAAGGTATAAATTTATTGGATGAGGCTTGTAAAGAACACGATATTGCTTACTTACAATCAAATGATATAAAAAGAAGGCATTTAGCTGATAAAGTATTAGCTGACAAAGCTTTATCAAGGTTCAAAGCTAAAGATTCTAGTTTTGGGGAAAAAACTGCTGCACTAGGAATTACTGGTGCTATGAAAATTAAAAGAAAATTAGGTATGGGACTTCGAACGAGAAGAAAGTTCAAGCGAAAAACTCGAAAAGGACGAGGACTATCATTATCTCAGGTAATTTCAAAAGCTAGAAAAGGAATTAAGGGGAAACGTTTTAAAGACCTAAATGAAAGTATTCAAACTGCTTTAAAAGCTATTAAAAAAACTGGTAAAGTGTTACCTCCAAAGAAAAGGGTAATTCCAATCCCAAAGACTGGCGGATTTCTTCCACTTATACCTTTATTTGCTGGTTTGTCTGCTCTTGGTGCTCTTGGAGGAGGGGCTGCAGGTATTGCTAAAGCAGTAAATGATGCAAAAGCAGCCAAAGCGAAATTAGAAGAATCTAAACGACACAATCAAATGATGGAGTCCATTGCGGTAGGAAAAAAAGGAAGTGGACTTTATTTAAAACCCTATAAAACAGGATGTGGATTATACTTGAAACCTTATTCAAAAAACTGCTAAAACATATACCTCGAAAAGCACTTACAAATTACGATTTACTTAAATACGCTAAATATTTACAAATTCCCAACTTTCGTGGTATTTTTATGAGGGATAAATTACCAAAAAAGATAAAGTTAATTGAAAGTGCAATTGTCAATCTAGATAATCACAGTGGTGTTGGTACTCACTGGATAGCATATACAAAAAAAGGAAAAAACATAATATATTTTGATAGTTATGGTAATTTGCGACCCCCTTCTGAATTAATTAAATATTTTTATAGCGACCAAAATAATAATATTGTTAATTATAATTATAACAGTTATCAAAACTTTAACAAAACAAATTGTGGTCAATTGTGTCTAAAATTTCTTTATAACCATATGTAACACCTAATTTTAGTTTATTATTAAACATATTTTTAAAGTAAAATGTCATATAGTTTTGTTCTTAGCGGCAATTCCGCTATTTTAACATCAGAGTTACATCCTCCAATATATTTAGATGAAGATGTTGAATATGTTATCGGTCTTGTAAATTTCGAAACATTTAATGCAATTCCCAATATTGATGTTGGGAATAATGTATTAATTCATGATGAAAATTTAGAAATAGCCATACCCCCAGGTAGCTACGAATTAGAAGACATAACAGATTTTTTAAAAAAACACTTGGATGAGGATAAAATTAGTTTTAGTCTTTATGCAAATAATAATACTTTACGTACACATCTTAAATGTTCAGCCCCCATAACTTTTCGTGAAGGAACTATTGGTAAATTATTAGGGTTTAAAAATGGGCGATTGGAAGCCAACATTGAACATATATCAGATTTTCCCGCGGAAATAATTAAAGTAAATTCAATAAATATAGACTGCAGTATTGCAGAGGGATCATATTTAAACGGGAAACCTGTTCATATAATACACCAATTTTTCCCGAGCGTTGCTCCAGGGTTCAAAATAATTGAGTCACCTCAAAACGTCATATATTTCCCAGTCACCGTTAAAGTAATTGATAAAATAGCCATTAAAATAATAGATCAGGAAGGTGATTTGGTTAATTTTAGAGAAGAAACCATAACCATCAGACTACATCTTAAAAAAGTAGATTAAAGATGGTAATATTATATAACAATAAATCGGCAAACTTTACTAGAAAATTTAAAAATAAAAACATTAATAAGACAAGAAAGAAACCAACTTCCTTTAGTAGGAAATCAAACTTCCAAAGGTTAACACCTTCTAATAGAAAATTTCTTCAAAGTTTGGGTTTTAAACTTAAATAAAAATGGATTATTTAAATGTAAGAGAAAATGTATTGGTTGATGAATCAATATTAAGCTGGGAAATTCTTTCTTTCGATCCTTTTAATCCTACAAAACTCGGACCAAATGATGAAATCAGAATTGCTTTGCAACAAACAGGAAAATATCCTTTACCTTGCAAAAGTGAAATTTATGTGGAATTGCAAGTAACTAAAGAAGATGATTCCCCTTTAGCTAATACTGTTTTAATTAATAATGCTCCGGCATTTTTATTTAAAGAATTACGCTATATTTTAAATGGTGTTACTATTGACTCCGTTCGGGATATTGGTATAACTTCAACTCTTAAGGGATATATTTCATTTAATCAAAATGAAAGTGCTAAATTGGAAAATGCCGGTTGGTATCCGAAAACAAAATCTAAAGAAAAAATTATGACTGATGACAAAGGTAATGTTTCATTATGTATACCATTAAAGATGTATTCAGGATTTTTTGAAGATTATAATAAGATTATTCTTAATTCACAACAAGAACTTATTCTAATAAGAAGTAATGATGATACAAATGCATTATTATCCAGTAATGAAGATGAAAAACCCAAAGTTAAAATTACCAAGTTGTGTTGGAGAGTTCCTCATCTTACTGTAGCGATTCCGCAAGAATTAGCACTTACCAAAATTATTGACAAAAATAGTGATATACTAATAACCTTCCGAAGCTGGGAATTAGTTGAATATCCAGAGTTATTGGAAACTACGAGGCACAACTGGCCCGTAAAAACATCTACAAAAGTCGAAACGCCACGTCATGTTCTAATTGCTTTTCAGAAAAATAGACGTGGTAATCTAAAAATGGATATGAGTAAATTTGATCATTGTAATTTAAGAAATATGAATGTCTTTTTAAATTCAGAAAGATATCCTTACAATGATCTTCAACTTGACTTTGAAAATAATAAATTTGCTACTCTGTATGAAATGTTTACAGACTTTCGTCAAGGGTATTATAACTCTCCAGTGGAACCAATTTTTAATCCGAAAGAATTTAAAGAAAATGCTCCTATAGTTTACATTAATTGTTCACATCAAAGAGATTTACTACAAACAGGTCCAGTAACCATGAGAATTGAATTTGAAACCAAGGAAAAAATTCCCCCTAAAACAGCGGCATATTGTGTCATAATTCATGATAAAGTTTTCAGTTACAATCCATTAACAAAAATTGTGAAACAGTTGTAATACAATTTCCTTAAGATAAAATACTCTTTTTAAACAAACCGCTACTTACGCTTAAGAGCGCACGCGTCAATTTTGATATTTATTAACGTAGCCAAACCAGAATTCTTCATTTATATAATGTCTTACGAGATTTCAGTTCGAGTATTAGATTTCAACTTCAGTTGCAGAAATTAAAAAAACAAATAAGTGAATATCAATTAAAAGTAGAAATGATCAAGAAATTCAAATATTTGAAAATATGAAACTTATTCTAGATCTTCAAGGATTCAAAATTGAAAATAATAAATTTATTGTAAAGGAATTAGCAGCGTACGATGGGCAAAAGACAAGTCATTTTATTTTCAAAGCTCCATTTCCGATGGGTCATTTACCATCCTATTTACACAAACAAGCTCTGTGGTTAATAAAAAATTACCATTGCATTGAATGGTGTGAAGGATTTACACCATTACACAAATGTGGAGATATCATAAGAGATTTAAGCGCTAAGGTGGACTATGTTTATGTAAAAGGGGAAGAAAAGGCAGATTTCGTAAAGAAGTATTCCATGAAACCAGTTATCGAGATTGATGAACAACCCACCCTAAAGAAAATGGATCCTTGCTGCTTTTATCATCAAAAAATACCATGTGTATGTGCATTATCAAATGTTTATTACCTTTACAACAATTTTTTTATGTAATAAAAGACTTGATTACAAATTATGTGTTTTATTTTCTAACATTGTTTTAATACATGAAATATTATTATTTAATCCTAGTTCTTGAAGTTTACATATTAAAATATCTATATTTTTATTTTTTAAATATTCGCTACAACATTTAGCTGCTAGTAAACATAATTCCGCATGTTCCACATAATTTAAAAACAATATAATATTCTGCGCTTCACTTTCTTGACCTTCATATGCATAAAACTCGGAACAGGCTGCGGACATCAAAAACTCTTCATACATTTCTCTTATTAATAATTCCATAATAAATCCTACACTAAAACCTCCCTGTTTCTCAATATCTCTTTATCTCTCTCTTCCTCTTCCACGATTTCTTTTAATATATCAGGATCTTTTATATAATCCTTCAATATCCTTAAAAAGTAACTGAATCCTATTTTCTTTATTTCATGAAAGAACTTCGGCAAATTTTGGGTTTTTCTATAATTTAAACAGGCTTCTGCAGCTAATTGGTATTGGAAGGCAGTCTCATAATATACCTGTGCCCACTCGGGGTGTGTTTTCCTTAGCATTGCATTCTTTAATTCGGAATTTTGAAGTTTAGTAAACTGTTTACCTAATTTGATTATTTCATTTTGCAAATCACTGTTCATAACTACCACTTATTTTTAATTTAACACTGTTCTTTATTAGTGGTGAATCTTCTATATAAGCTTAAGACTAGTTGTAAATGAATGTAGCTCGCTCAGATTCAGTCCTTTAAAATACCAGCTCCCCTCCAACTGCTACCAGCTCCCCTCCAACTACTGTGGTGGTTAGGAAGGAGGTAGGAGGTGGAGCAAAAAGAGGCGGAGTTTATGAAACCAATCGGAATAGGGGGCGAACTTGGGCAGCCAATCAGAAACAAGGTCATTCTTGGCTGACCAATCAAAAAAGTGGTGGGGGGGTCAACTAGAAGCCCCCTATTCCCACTACTGGCATCATAAACATTCATCTTAATAAGTTTTGCGTTGAGGAAAAATGCCCTGGTTCAACGATTTTGGAATAAATATAGAGGTGAAAGTCATATCTTTTGGGTATCTCACTAATCTCAAATAATATATAAAAACAAGCGCAAACAAGATAAATCACTAAGAACAAACTGTAAGGTGTACTTTGCTCACTGACAGAAATTAAATTAAACTATCAGAATTTTTATATTGCAGTAAATTTATAAAATATATTTAAATATAATGAAATATAATTAGATTTACGGCAGTTGTCAGTTACCAGCGGCACTGGAGCAGGTATTTTGGAGGTTTCGGTAACAGTTTTATTGCTCTCTCTAGTTCTTGAATAGAGTATAGGAATGTGTATATTTGCGATCGCCCCCCCCCTCTCAAGAGCTTTGAGTTCAGGAAAATAGAACCCATTCTGCCTTTTATATTAGGAATGTGTATGCTGCTTGCACCCACCCCCCCTCCGTTGACAACTTGTTTTTCTTGCATACTGTACTTTTGCGATATCACCGCCCCCCCCCCCCCCAAAGAGAGAGGCTGGATCCGATCCTGTATATATATATATATATATATATATATATATATATATATATATATGTTTATACGGCTTTCACGGATTCGTCCGTGTGAGATGCATTAGCAGTGGTTATATCCACATTATGCTGTTGTAGTGCTGAAATCACATTCAGCAAACGTACAACTATATGCAACTCCGTATGTAGGTGAAGTAAAATGCGAAACAGTGAATGCAAACTTCGCTTCATCACATCCTTTTTGTGTTAGAGGTTGCACAGTTAGAATAAACTGTAATAAAACACAGTTCATCCTATTCCACCACCATCGAGATGGTGGCCTACCTGTACCACCATACCGAGAAGAAAGTCAAAGCTTACCCTCCCCGCCATAGTGATACGGCAGAGATATATGTTTCGTCTCTCACTAGACTCATCAGGGTACCGACATGCACTTGGCTGTGCAAAGGACAGATCGGAAGGAAGCATGCAACACTGAACGCGGCTTCGCCGACTTCTCGTCGGATGGCTTATATATATATATATATATATATATATATATATATATATATATATATGCTTTGGTGAATATCGTATCAAAATTAATCTTTCTATGTACGTTCTTCGTAGTTTTTAATAGCGCATTCACCATAATGTCAGGAAACCTTTGCTTTGAAGAGCGTCTGAATTCGAAAGGGATTAGGTTAAATATTTTTATTGGGGAAGGAAATAAAAAGTCCTAGATTTTTTAAGAATACTGTACATTTTCAGCAATTGTTTTTTCAACTGAAAACTGAAGTTTTGTTATACTTTCTGAATAAATTTAGACATCGCTTTAGGAATTCCTCCCCCTTCGAGAAAATCGGCCTGAAATGTTTCAAAATTCGAACGCACAGTGACTGACATCTGATGTGTCAAAAGGAATATATATATATATATATATATATATATATGTATATATATATATACATATATATTATTGTATTTCGAAATTTTCATGGGTAATGGGTTGATAATAAAATGCAAAAGTTCATTTTTACTACTTTTTTATATGTTATTTATATTTCGCACATGATATCGTGCTTTTTCAAGTTTTTTTCTTAAACAAAAGATTTACATATGTTAAAAAGATAAATATTCAAAAACAGGCTTGAACAACTTGAAACACTGAAAAGTTTTGTATAATATTTTATATTTAATTTATTAGATTTCTTTGTTTGGGGTACAATGAAAACAAAGTATATGCTGAGCCCATCAACGATGAAGGTACTCTTCGGGAAAGGAGTGGAGGACAATTTTTGTCGCCCGTAGGTGCGAACTTTGCGTTGAAAAAGATGGTAGTCACTTTGAACAATTTTCGTGAATTTTTGAAAGTTCACCGTTCGCTTGTCTTCCACCGGGCGAACAAGGATTTGAATGATGAACGCGTCAAGAATATTTTCCGCATTCGCTACCCTTTCCCCGTTCACTTCACGTTCCCCAGTTCGAGGACACGGCCACTGGTCACGAACTTGACATATAAAACTGGACTGCTCATGCATAATACCTCCTTTTACTAAAAATTACCCCACCATGCTCTGTGCCATTACGTGCAAATAATTGTTTGGCAACAATGAATTCCCTAAATTTTTATTATATTGGTGAAAGTGTATTTTTGACATTGACTCAATACTTTTCATTTTGACAATAATTTATTTTTGATTTTGCTGCTTTATGCATTTTATTACATTTTATGTAACGTTTCATCTAAAATTTGACACACAGGAACGTGAATTTTAAGTTTTTTTTTTGGTATTTTAAAAACTGCGATTCTTCATCGTAAGACGTGCAAATACATCATCTGGTAAATTGGATTTATGGCAAAAATTCGTAAAGCGTGAAAAGCATGGAAATTATGTTTTTTTGAAAAAATTTTGATATTTACCCCCTATTTCGAGGTCTGGCCTTGATTTTTCACTATGTTTGTAGCATTTAAATTTACCAGTTAGCATCAATGCTACATGTTTTTAGTAATATGATATAATTTGTATATTTTTACCTGATTAAATTTAATTATTTATCCCATAATTTAAAATAGTAAACATAGAATTTATTTTTTTGGTTTACAACTCTTTTGGTCTTGTAACTTATCATTTTTTTTACACAGTTCGTAAATTGCTGTAGTTTATATATCACATGATTTGGTTTGAATTTAAAAGTCGTAAATATTTTATTTTTAATAAACTCTCATTTGTTTACATTCAATTTCAGTATTAAAAGTATAAGGTTATAGTCGGTGACATGGTTCAGTTAGCATTTGCTGTGAATGTATACCCATTCGTTGACACGAACACGGCATGTCGAGATCGATCATTTAAGGTTGAATATGCAGTATGGATTTGTGGCAAATTTTTTTTGAACT
This sequence comes from Diaprepes abbreviatus, assembly GCA_034092305.1. Lineage (NCBI taxonomy): Eukaryota > Metazoa > Arthropoda > Insecta > Coleoptera > Curculionidae > Diaprepes > Diaprepes abbreviatus. The sequence goes on along the minus strand of JASJET010000373.1, from coordinate 261,936 downwards.
TTGTTTTAATCGTGATTAGTGACTTTGAACTGTTTGATCATAATTTTCTTTTTGATAATTTTCCATGGCCTGCCCATACTTGACGTATTAACTGGTGGTCAGTGTAAGTTCGGAACTAGGTTAAAGTGCTCCAGGTTGAGAATAAGGTTGGCAAGACTAAATATAAATATCACTAAGATTTGTCACGTCTGGTTGCAAGAGAGATTTGTATTTTCGTTCCCTTTACTGTTGAACCGCCGAAGGCAGCAGACCAATCCTGCCACCAGCTCTGAAAGGGCGGACAGTCAAGTTTTTTTTCGTTAAGGTCCACTAATCAATGAGGTAAGATTTTGCCCCTTATCTTTACGAACATGTGGTAAAAACAACATTTTATTTTAGGGCTACTCGGCTATTCGATTATTCGGCTACTCGACTATTCGGCTACTTGGCTGTTTGACTATTTGGCTATGTGAATATTTGAAGCCAGTTCTTTTTTTATCTTTGGGCTTCATTTCATCTTGATATTGCTGTCATGACTTCCTGATGGTTCGGGTCCTAGTTTTCCTGTCCAGGTGACCACGACTGTTTTAACCGTACCCTGCGTTTGATTGGTGAGTTGGAAGTGGCCCTGTGAAGCCTCAATCCATCCACAACACAACAGGAATCCTAGCAACAGCGCTAAAGTGAGAGGTACCATAGCATATACCAGGTAGGAGAAAAACCTTAAGTTAGGGATTCGAGCTGTGAATCAATTTTTTAATACAAACAAAGCAACATAATTATATTTTGGTGTGATGTAGTAATATGTGAGAACTTTTGATAACTCAATAAAACGTACGTTATTGGCGACTAAGGTTCTAGAACGTTTGCGGCCAAATTTTATATAACCTTTCAAAACCGAGGTAACAACGATAGTTATCAAGAGAGTACAAAAAAAAAACATTGTAAGCACCATTCACATTTATGTACATAATAATTTTTTATTGGGAATAAAATGGAATTGCTATTTTGTTTTAATTAAGTCGTTTTATTGTGGAGCTATACACCTACCGTCAATAATTTAAAATCATTCCTCATACCTAAGTGTTTTCCTGTTTAATCACTAGGTAAGTAACACAGATAATGTAAAACAGGTGGCGCCTATTGGGTAATCAAAGCAGAGCACAACTATCTCTAAAAGAGATACGAACCTAGCCTCCGACATATTGAGCTGCCGTACGCATCCGTTGCCGTACTCTGTAAAAAGGGGACGCCGCAAAAAATGACGCCCTGAACGTGGAGCTTGTGCTTTGTTTTGAATTTATATATTTCACTGGTGTTTAGCAAAATAATTTAACGTTGAGTATCCTGAATTAAATTGAAATTTCTATGCGGTTATATTCATGTGTCAGATTTAAATTAATTTTCATTAGAAACATATTTTTTTGTAATTCCATTTTGTTTCGACTGAGTAATGACAATTTTATAAAACCTAGGAAACATTCACAGGTTACTCGAGTAAACTTTCTCCGAGGTACAATAAGGTTATATTTTATATATTTTTTTAAGAGCCCTCATTGATTTTAATATCACAGTAACTTCACAGTATTTTAGGTATTTTACAGCTTATAGTAGTGAATTTTGTACTTTTTATGTACAGGGTGTTCAGGTGGACACAGTTTTTTATACGTTTATGTAAGGTCTATTATTTTAGCTAAATTGCTGAAGATTTTCTAATTAGTTTGTGAGTTAATTTAGTTTAAAAGGCATTTCATATCGTACATATTTTTGATTTGTTTAAGTCTCGTAAAGATTTGCATAATTTTTTTTTGAGCTATTTAAAAGTAGTAGAATGATTTTACATCTTATCTCAGGTAGTAAAATTTATACCCGGTTAGAAATACTTTTTTGCTATTAAACCATTTTGAACCGATAACAGTTTAAAATATTTTGTGATAAGAAAGATATTTAATTTTTTTTCGGTATTTACAAATATTTTCCTAAAACTTAATTTAAATGTGTTAAAAGTCCAGCAAAAAGTAATCTAGAGAATTTGATTTTTTTTATATAAAAAAAAAAAAAAAGAAATTGTTGTTGACCAAGCCAAAGAAACTTGAGATTTTATTTTTTGGATACTTTTTATAGATAACAGGATATGAATAGAAATAAATACCAATTTTAAAATTTAGCTTTGCTTAAAAATTTATGCATGATTAGTTGGGACTTATTATTCTGAAGTTTGATAAAATAAATTATTTTTTTATTGATACAGGGTGTACGATTACTGTTTTTTTTTTAAGTTTCCTCATTTTAATGTTTGATCAATGCAATCATTTAATTTCGATTTTGGTGAAGCTATATAATTGCTTTTGAAATAAAATAATTTTTTCTATTTGATTTGCTATATAGGGTAGGACAAACTGTTTGTTTTATAGAATTGATTTAACTTTAGAGATACGGTTATTGTTTTCAACTAAGTAAAGAATACTTTGTCATTTAAAAATAATAACTTGATTTAGTGTATTTATTTTAAAATTTTATATCATCATGGATATTTATAATTTTCAACCCAATCATTTACTTGAATATGAGTTGGACTACGAGTTAAAAATTCGTTTGTTAACTTCTATACGTACTGTCGCAGACAAACGCAAAATACTTGCTAGAATTCTAAAGAGAGAACAATCGAGTCCGGGTAAAGATATTAACTTAAATATTTGTACTTTGACTTTTGAGGAAGAAAAAATCAGTATACAACGCAGTTTAGACTCTATACAAGGGGTGATAGATGAATTTGACGGTAATGCTAATGATTCTCTTATTAATAGAGTGAAGTCGCGTTTAGCTCACGTGGTAGGAAGAGCAAAAAGAATTCCAATTCCCGAGGATGAAAATAGAGCTTCTGTAATATTTTCTTATATTCAAGAAGTGACCGCGAGTTGTCTTTTATTGGAATCGAACTTGTTAGATAAAATTCCGGACGGTCAGCATGTTGAATTTACAACATCTCAGTTGCCGGTGATCAATGTAGCAGCACCTGTAGTGCATTGCGCGACGCGTATTTTACCTATTAGTGAGTGGCAAGTTAATTTTAATGGGGACGCGAAAAAACTTTATCCATTTTTGGAACGGTTAACTGAATTAGCGCAGGCACGTAATATTTCTTCGCAGGAGTTATTTAATTCAGCTGCCGAATTTTTCGCAGGAGACGCGTTTGTGTGGTATCGAAGTGTTAAATCTTCGTTAACTGATTGGGATTCATTGGTATCGAAATTAAAGAAAGATTTTTTTCATGATGATATAGATGATGATATATGGGAGCAAATTAAGAGAAGGAAACAAAAGAAAAATGAATCTACGATAGTTTTTATTGCTCATTTAGAAGCTCTTTTTTCTCGATTATCTAGACCTCCAGCAGAAGTTTCAAAAGTTAAACATATTAAAAGAAATCTTTTACCAGATTTTATTAGTAGGTTGGCTTTGATAGATGTTAATAATGTTTCGGAACTTTCAGAACTTTGTCGTAAGTTAGAAGAGGCTGATTACCTTAAAGATAAATCTAGGCCTAAGGATGAAATTGCTAGCATCAACAGTATGGCTAACACGAACCAAAGTTTAGATAATAATAGTCATTTTAACAAGCAAAATAATTCTAGAAAAAATTTCAAAAAAGATGGTCAAAGATTTTCTCATTTTCATTCTAAAAATTTGCCTTCTACATCTAACAGCAAACCTGATAATAATTTAAATAAAAATAATTCTAATAAAGATAATAAACCTAAAGCTTCTGTAACATGTTGGAATTGTAAACAGCCTAATCATGTTTATTTGGACTGTAAGGCCCCTAGAGGTTTATTTTGTTTTAAATGTGGCGAACCTAACACCAAATCTTCAGGGTGCCCTAAATGTTCAAAAAACGAGTAAGGGAAGTGAATCGAAGAGGCAGTTTCACCTTTCCCAGAACTAGTGCCTCATTTAATTATCGTAGTTTTCAAGAGTCTTTTAAAAAATCAAAAACAATTTTTAATTCTAATAATAAAAATTTAAAAAGAGAATATTTTAGCCATACTGATTGGAAAAACTGGCTGAATACAGTTTCTAAATTTTTTAAAGATAGTACTTCTTTTAATCGACTCCATTTTTCTGAAAACAAGCAAGTTTCGCCCTTATTCATTAATAAATATTTAGATAACCGACCTTACATAAATGTGAAGTTGCTTGATGTGGACATTACGGTTTTATTGGATTCAGGTGCTACATCTTCTATAGTTGGTTCTAGAGGTGTAGATATTTTAGGTAATTTAGGTCTTAAGATATGCCCAGCACAAATTAAGAATATTTGTACTGCTGATGGTAAACAGCAAAGTGTTAAAGGCACAGTTGATTTACCTCTTGTTATTGACAATTCTTGTCAAGTTATTAATGCTCTAGTGGTTCCTTCATTGCCACAAGCATTTATATTTGGGTGTGACTTTGCGAAAAAATTTAATATTTTAGTTAATTTTAAGAATAATTCTTGGCATATGCAAGATATAAATTCTAAATTAGAAGTGTCCAATAATGATTTGAGTCACTCTTTTAATAGTTGTAATTTGAGATTACATTCTTTGGATGAACTTTCTACAGCAAAGCGCGAACAAGCGGAAAAAATTATTGAATCATTTAATGAAATTAGTAGTAAAGATAGATTAGGTCGTACGGATAAAATTACTTTGACTATTGACACGGGTGACGCGCTTCCTTTTAAAAAGAGACCGTTTGTTTTGTCTCCATATATGTCAAAAATTTTGAACGATGAGTTGGATGAAATGTTAAAGTTAGGTGTCGTAGAGCCATCTACAAGTCCATGGTGTTCTCCTGTTTTATTAGTTAAGAAACCAAATGGAACGTACCGATTATGTTTTGATGGACGTTCACTTAATGAAGTCAGTCGTCCTGACCGGTATCCAATGCCTAATATTGACAGAATTTTAACATCTCTTCGAAATGCTAAATATATTTCATCGATAGACCTTCGAAAAGCTTTTTGGCAGATCCCTTTGGATGAATCTTCGAAAGAAAAAACAGCTTTTGCAGTAGTCGGAAGAGGACTTTTCCAGTTTGTTACCATGCCCTTTGGTCTCAGAAATGCTGCACAGACGCAACAGCGCCTGGTAGATGCAATATTTGGTCCTCGCTATGAGCCCAATATATTCACCTATCTGGATGATATTTTAGTAGTGTCAGAAGACTTTGATTCACACCTTAGATTGTTATCAGAATGTCATTCCAGACGCCTTGTCCCGTAATCCACATAGAGAAGAAGTGATAGAAGATTCCGATTCAAGCAGTAAGGAAGAATTAGTGGTGGGAACCCTAGATGTCGATCGTATTGATCCGTGGTACGATAATTTACGCCAGAAAATTTTAGATAATCCAAACAATTATCCACAATAGAAAGTGGATAATGATTTTGTTTTGAAATTTGTCCCAAACTGCCTTTCTATGAATGTGAATGTTCCTGAATGGAAATACTTAGTACCTAAACCCCAAAGAGCAGAAATTATAGACTCTTGTCATAGTCCTCCGAACTGTGGTCATTTCGGATTTTATAAGACATTTCATCGTCTACAAGAAAGATATTATTGGCCAAAAATGCGCCGAGACATTCTTAAATTTGTTAAGAATTGTTTAGTCTGTGGAGCTCAGAAAGCACCAAATACTTCGCAAATGGGACACATGGGTAAAGAGAAATCAGTAGATTATCCATTCCAAGTAATAGCAGTAGACTTAATAGGCCCTCTACCTCGTTCAAGAAAAGGAAACAAATGGCTTTTAGTAGTCGCTTGTTGGTTTACCAAGTACACATTACTTTTTCCTTTAAGAAGTTCTAAAGTTCAATATATTGAAGAGGTACTAGAAAATAAAGTTTTTCATGTTCATGGTCCTCCATCTCTACTTATTTGCGATAATGGCACACAGTTTGTTTCAAAAACTTTCAAAAAATTAAGTCAAACATATGAGTTTAATATAAGATTTAATCCTGTTTATTCACCACAATGTAATTTCGTAGAAAGAAATAATAGGACAATTGGTACAGCAATTAGGAGTTACATAGACAGCCACGAAAATTGGGATAAAGAAATAGCTAAAATTCAACAAGCTATTAATACTTCAAAACATGAAGTCACCGGTTTTACTCCAGCGTTTTTAGTTTACGGTAGGCATGTTCCTTTGTCAGGTAGTTATTACAAAGATTTGAATGTCGACGTCAGTGTTGATGATGAAATAATTCCTGGTGACAGAAATGCCTATGCGGCCAACTTAAAAGGTCTAAAAGATATCTTTGTTGAAGTGAGAATGAAGATTCATAAGGCGTATGAACGTAATTCTCGTGCGTATAATCTTAGAAAACGCGATATTTCTTTTAATGTAGGTGACCATGTTTGGCGTAAAAATAAAGTTCTTTCAAGTGCTGTAGATAAGTTTACCGCAAAGTTAGTCCCCAAATATGTTCATTGTAAAGTAAGAAAGAAACTTTCCAACCTTATTTATGATTTAGATAATATTGATGGTTCTAAAGCTGGAAAGTGGCATATCAAAGATCTAAAACCTTTCAATGATTCTATTTCAGAGGATTCTGATTCTGAACTTTCAGAAGAAGAATAAGTTTATTAAGTTTTGAAAAGTTTGCTTCAAAGTTGTAAGTTTGTTTAGGCAACTTATTGGGTGCTGACCCGTATTGATTTTTGGTTATTAGCAGTTTTGCTACTTTTAAGTTTATTAAGTTTCTGGGAAGTTTGCTTCCAAGTAAATAAGTTGTTTAAGAGACTTACTGGTGCTGACCTGTATTGATTTTTAGTTGTTAGCAGTTTTGCTATTTTGAGATTTTTAGGAAGTTTGCTTCCAGGTTAGTACGTTTGTTTAAGTTAATTATTGAGTGATGACTCGTAGGAATTTTTAGTTATTAGCTGTATTGCTATTTTTTAAGTATTTTGGATAATGGCCATATCCGAAGTATTGCTTAAGTGATAGGTTTTCACCTTGTTTTTTTTAAGGAAATGTTTAAAGTTTTTATATCTTCTGAGGAAAAGCTAGTTTAAGTATAGACTACTTTTATATAAATTTTAGTATTGTTTGGATTTTGTATAACCTAAGGGCTGGTTATTTTCAAATTATAGAGTTTTTAGTGGCATTTCACTTTGGGATGGTTTCCCGGAAATTTGTTTGAATGCTTAGAGCATTCGTTTTCTACGGTGAGTTGTATATAGGTAAATCTGAAGTTGTATAGTGTTGATATAATGGTCTCATAACTGGATTTATTAAGGCCGTGTGTCTAAATATACTGCTGATAAGTTTGTCCTAATTTAAATCTATAGTCATGACAATCTGTTTACTTGTATTAACAATTCTGGGTATATAATGTTAGAGATTTTTTTTGTACATTTTAGTTTATGATTTTTATCTTTTAAGTGATTTCTTTGGTGTTTGTAAAATTTATTCAGGAGTTGTAATTCTGAACTTGTACGTGATTTGGCAGACCTTTACCGATTTTGATTCTTCACGACTTTGTAGTTTTCCAGATTGGACTTACCGATGTTGTCTTCCGCAAGGACGTGTGATACGCGTAGATATCAATCCAAATGTTTTTCCAAGGACAGGGTTATATTTTCCTTGTTTTCAAAATAGCCTATCAAGATAGTCTATTTTTTTTTCGGAGAGGGGTAAATGTAGCATTTAAATTTACCAGTTAGCATCAATGCTACATGTTTTTAGTAATATGATATAATTTGTATATTTTTACCTGATTAAATTTAATTATTTATCCCTTAATTTAAAATAGTAAACATAGAATTTATTTTTTTGGTTTACAACTCTTTTGGTCTTGTAACTTATCATTTTTTTTACACAGTTCGTAAATTGCTGTAGTTTATATATCACATGATTTGGTTTGAATTTAAAAGTCGTAAATATTTTATTTTTAATAAACTCTCATTTGTTTACATTCAATTTCAGTATTAAAAGTATAAGGTTATAGTCGGTGACATGGTTCAGTTAGCATTTGCTGTGAATGTATACCCATTCGTTGACACGAACACGGCATGTCGAGATCGATCATTTAAGGTTGAGTATGCAGTATGGATTTGTGGCAAATTTTTTTTGAACTTTGTTTTAATCGTGATTAGTGACTTTGAACTGTTTGATCATAATTTTCTTTTTGATAATTTTCCATGGCCTGCCCATACTTGACGTATTAACTGGTGGTCAGTGTAAGTTCGGAACTAGGTTAAAGTGCTCCAGGTTGAGAATAAGGTTGGCAAGACTAAATATAAATATCACTAAGATTTGTCACGTCTGGTTGCAAGAGAGATTTGTATTTTCGTTCCCTTTACTGTTGAACCGCCGAAGGCAGCAGACCAATCCTGCCACCAGCTCTGAAAGGGCGGACAGTCAAGTTTTTTTTCGTTAAGGTCCACTAATCAATGAGGTAAGATTTTGCCCCTTATCTTTACGAACATGTGGTAAAAACAACATTTTATTTTAGGGCTACTCGGCTATTCGATTATTCGGCTACTCGGCTATTCGGCTACTTGGCTATTTGACTATTTGGCTATGTGAATATTTGAAGCCAGTTCTTTTTTTATCTTTGGGCTTCATTTCATCTTGATATTGCTGTCATGACTTCCTGATGGTTCGGGTCCTAGTTTTCCTGTCCAGGTGACCACGACTGTTTTAACCGTACCCTGCGTTTGATTGGTGAGTTGGAAGTGGCCCTGTGAAGCCTCAATCCATCCACAACACAACAGGAATCCTAGCAACAGCGCTAAAGTGAGAGGTACCATAGCATATACCAGGTAGGAGAAAAACCTTAAGTTAGGGATTCGAGCTGTGAATCAATTTTTTAATACAAACAAAGCAACATAATTATATTTTGGTGTGATGTAGTAATATGTGAGAACTTTTGATAACTCAATAAAACGTACGTTATTGGCGACTAAGGTTCTAGAACGTTTGCGGCCAAATTTTATATAACCTTTCAAAACCGAGGTAACAACGATAGTTATCAAGAGAGTACAAAAAAAAAACATTGTAAGCACCATTCACATTTATGTACATAATAATTTTTTATTGGGAATAAAATGGAATTGCTATTTTGTTTTAATTAAGTCGTTTTATTGTGGAGCTATACACCTACCGTCAATAATTTAAAATCATTCCTCATACCTAAGTGTTTTCCTGTTTAATCACTAGGTAAGTAACACAGATAATGTAAAACAGGTGGCGCCTATTGGGTAATCAAAGCAGAGCACAACTATCTCTAAAAGAGATACGAACCTAGCCTCCGACATATTGAGCTGCCGTACGCATCCGTTGCCGTACCCTGTAAAAAGGGGACGCCGCATGTTTCCTAACTTTTCCGGAAAACTAAAAAAAAGCGTCACTTCACAAAGGACTTTTATTTCAGTTAAAAAGCGAATGTACGTATTAATTTTCAATGGAACTAGTTAAAATATATTGTACGTAATATATTTCAATTATTTTTGCACAAATTTCAGCAAACCAATTTAGAAATACTTGTATTTTCAGCGAAAAATCAAAAACACGTCTCGGAAACGTCATCAACCGTCAGACTATCTAAACTGGCCACCAAATCACGTAAAAAGGCGCAACGTGGCCAGATGTAAAATTTTTTCATAATATAAACTATAAGATTTGTCCTTCTCAGTCAACAACATAGTTTAATTTTTTTAATGTTCAAAACAGTTTCTGAGTAAAAATAATCTTATGCCTCAAAATTTTTAGTTGGTTTTGGTCAGGGCAGGTTGGTCCAGGTTTAGCTTGATTTTGGTTAATTTGAAAAACAGAAACTAACCTGAACAAATCTAAATTAACCTAAATTTATACTTTCCTGGTATAAACTTTAAAATTTATCCATTACGGTTAACAACATAGTTTAATGTTTGCAATGTATAAAAAAGGGTACAATCAACTTTAACAATCCAAAATTTTTGGTTAGTTCTGATTAGTACAGGTTTAGCTTGGTTTTTGTTAGTTTAAAAAACTGAAATTAACCTAAACTAACCTAAATTGACCTAGATTTATTAATTAAAAAATACGTTCTGCTAACGGACATAAACAATATGATCAATTCATATTATCAGCTTAAAACTACTGGTATTTGGAGGGAACCAGACAAAACCAACTGTAATCCTTAAAACCTTCAATATTTAGAGTCAAAATCGTATATCAGAGGCATAGACATAAGAGTAATTAATAATACTTCAATAATCAAAGGAAAGGGAAAAAGTCTTTTTGGGATCTTTTCTTTCCAATTCAAATAGAAAGAGAAGAATATCTATGAATTTCAAAGAAATCGTTTTGCAATCTGGCAACATCGCCGACTTCAACAAGTACGCCATCTTTAGCGAACTATGGAAACTATTATTTGTTGATGGCAGCCGTTTTGTTTTGATTTGTTGTAATTTTTGTCCCGATAATTTTTCGGATTTTTTCGATAAAAAAAGTACATATTTTTGAATTATTGTATAATACAAAAGCTTCTATCACTGTGGAATTTGTGGTTATAATAAAAGTTTAACGATTTAGTGAAAAAAATTTAACCTAAAGTGAAAAGTGTTTTCCCTGTTTTCCGCCAAATGATGAGTATTAAATTTGTGTTGTTACAAATACCCTGCCTGAAAAAAGCTATGAAGCACTGTTTGATGTAAAAATCTTGAAGCAAGTAAACTTGGACTTAATAGCATACACTGGCTTTACAAAAAAAATTCCTAAATTAAGTGTGCATTAACCAACAACAACATCGTTTTACCATGAAGTTAATGTTGCACTGACATATAAGGCTGAACATCAAAACTGGTATGCTGTTAAAATTTAAAATCATTATACGTTTAAAAATCAATATGCCATATTAAACTAGAAATGCATATAATACGAAATTTTTCAATATTAGTAAGCATGTTTGGAAATTACATAAATTTTACTTTTATGTATTTGTTTTGTATAAAATTAAAATAATAACCTTTTGTTTGCATATGTTATTAATTTAAAATAAATTTTTATTTAATTACTTATTATTTAAAAAAATAAAACAAAAATTCTTGATTTTAGCTCAGATAGTAAGGAAATTTGTGTCGTGAAAATCCTTTGTCAAAGTAGTGAGAAGCTGTGATTGATTACCATTTCAAAAATTCAACTCTAGGAAAGGTCAATTCCAGATCCTCAAACAGTTAAGCAAATGGAAAGTTGACCTAGTATAAAAATTAAAAGTTGCTACAAAATCTTTATGTATATATTTAAATTAAAAATGATCGTATTAATGTAAAAATCCCACTCTTGTATTTACAATCTTTTTTATATTTAAAGTATCTTAATAAATATGGTTTTGTTTAAAATTAAATATAGACTGCTTTAACACTATTCACTTTGGAGTTTAATTTTTTTTTATAAAAATGGTTTAGTACGTAATGTTGTTTTACTTCCTTTAAATTAAAGCTCCGTTATTATGAAGAAAATGTCAAAATAATTATTATGAATGTTATTTACCCTATATAAATACCCAACATATCAGTTCCCTAGTAGTATCAAGGACAAAATAATTTTAACAAAGCCATTTTTAAATGATGAAACTCTATTATTCTGTGATAGATTGAGACCTTACATTAAACAATATACTGTATTAATTCACGATATAAATTTTTTAAAAATAAATGCCTTAATACCGTTTTTCGTTAACTTCTTATACTCTACGTCCCAAGAAGGATATAGATCTTCGATCATACCCTAGATTTAAACAACAATTTGTATGAAGACTGTTTATAGTCGGTGGGGGAGACGCATTTTTTTATGTTTGACAGACATAAACATATTTACTTATCTTGTTTTTCAATTTAATTGCTTGTCGAGACTTTTTCGGTGTTTTTAAGTGTTAGAAATTACTACAAATGCGAAGTTTACAATTAATATTAACAAAAAGAGGATTTAAAAACTTATTTTTATCGGTAAATATTGTTAGATACTGTTTACATATTGAAAATAACAATAATAATAATTTAGGCAACCATATATTTATACTTCGTTTTCAGAATTGACGTACCGATGATACTCGTTTAAATAATGCAATTAGAAAAGGATAGCATAAAATTGGTATGTCTGTACCAAGAAATTAAATATGTACTGTTTATCAACACTTTTTCAGATATAAATAAAAATATTATTACGTTATTCAGCGTTCAAACAACCGGTCCCTAGTTCTGACGTTATGCTACTTCTTCAGGGGTATGTTCGAAGATGTAGATTATACTAATGTTATTTACAAAAATACACACTGATTTCCACAATCTTTTCCAAAACGGATATTTAAAAAACAAATAGTCTCGATTTGTTTTTGGCACATATTTCACATTTTAGCTATTTTGCTAAATAACAGTTTTATTGTAAAAAATAAAATATGTAAACAGTCATAGAAAAAGCATTTTCATTTATTTATTGTTATCTAATAATAATAAAATTGCTATATATTTACGCTGTTCCAAAGAAGTTAAAAAAATTAGCTTTAAAGGAATTGCTTTGAAAAAAAAAATTATAATTTTGAGGAAACTAAAAACAGAAATTCAAGTTAAATATTGTTATACAGAAACCCGGTCTTTTTTATTGAATATACTCAACTAACCTGTCAAGTAAAACAAGGAAGAGCAATTTATTGTTTTAGATATACTATAGAAAAAGATAGTTATTGTCTAAATCTGTTAGTTAGAATAATACATTTGACATTCATACACGACAGATTCACGCCAATATAAGAAATTAGCAGGGAATTCAATGCTGCCATACAAATAACTGCACCTAATGGCGACCAATAAGGGGGGGTCAAAAAATTATTTTCATGAGCAATCCGGTTTTATATGTCATGTTTTTGCCCCTGGTAATGTTGCAAACTTCATACAGGTGACTTTGGCAACATGTAACGTCACAACGGTCAAGTGACAAGTACTAACTTGTTGAAGCGAAATTTGAAACGGAATTTAAAATATATGATTTTGTATTAAAAAATATTTTTGGCTACATTAGGTTCTTATGCATGGTTTTAAACATTTTCTCAAAATAGTCAACATCCCTAGTGTATTGTTTGAAGTAGACTTGATTTTTTAAATCTCTTTAGCAAAAACATTTTTTAATTTAAAAAAAATAATCATAGGCAATTTTTTTTTATACTTTATTGGCACTACTTAACATTTTACCACTATCTGCTGTTGCAATAATTATCTGAGCGTAAACGACTGCGTCATGCACAGTGGGAAAAATTATTAATTTACTGTCTTGTGGTTTCCATTTATCACAGTTTGTTATGACTTCGTATGCTCCAGCTAAAAATATATGTTTACAAGTTATTTTATCGTGATTTGGAGAACGTATTTTGCCTACAACTAAGATAGTGTACATTAAAAGTTTCAAGTCAAGTATTCAATATACAGGGTGTTCGCAGTGGCGTAGCTGAAAGCTCGCCCCCCCCCCCCGCGAAATATGGGGATCCCCTTTTTAATTTAGCAATATAATTTAGTTCAGATGTTAAATAAACTGTAACACAGGTTGTTGTTGACATTCATTAATCATAATAACGACGTTTAGATGTCAAGCTTCCAATCCTACATATACCACGCGTGGCAAGATCGACGTTCCTTACACAGCAGACAGGCAAGCGGAGCGAGTGTATAACCAAAATCAAAGCTCTCAAATCTACATATTCCTCGAGAAGCGAGATCGATAATCGTTACACAGCAGACAGGCGAACAAAGCAAGATTTTAAGTCAAAACCCGAGCTTTCAAACCCACATACTCCACGCGCTGCGAGATCGATAATTTTTATATAGCAGGCAGGCAAGCAAAGCAAGATTTTAAGGCAAAACCCGAGCTCTCAAACCCACATACTCCACGCGCTGCGAGATTGATAATTTTTATATAGCAGACAGGCAAGCAAAGCAAGATTTTAAGTCAAAACCCGAGCTCTCAAACCCACATACTCCACGCGCTGCGAGATTGATAATTTTTATATAACAGACAGGCAAGCAAAGCAAGATTTTAAGTCAAAACCCGAGCTCTCAAACCCACATACTACACGCGCTGCGAGATTGATAATTTTTATATAGCAGACAGGCAAGCAAAGCAAGATTTTAAGTCAAAACCCGAGCTCTCAAACCCACATACTCCACGCGCTGCGAGATCGATAATTTTTATGTAGCAGACAGGCAAGCAAAGCAAGATTTTAAGTCAAAACCCGAGCTCTCAAACCCACATACTCCACGCGCTGCGCGATTGATAATTTTTATATAACATACAGGCAAGCAAAGCAAGATTTTAAGTCAAAACTCGAGCTCTCAAACCCACATACTCCACGCGCTGCGAGATTGATAATTTTTATATAGCAGACAGGCAAGCAAAGCAAGATTTTAAGTCAAAACCCGAGCTCTCAAACCCACATACTCCACGCGCTGCGCGATTGATAATTTTTATATAACAGACAGGCAAGCAAAGCAAGATTTTAAGTCAAAATTCGAGCTCTCAAACCCACATACTCCACGCGCTGCAAGATCGATAATTTTTATATAGCAGACAGGCAAGCAAAGCAAGATTTTAAGTCAAAACCCGAGCTCTCAAACCCACATACTCCACGCGCTGCGAGATCGATAATTTTTATATAGCAGACAGGCAAGCAAAGCAAGATTTTAAGTCAAAACCCGAGCTCTCAAACCCACATACTCCACGCGCTGCGAGATCGATAATTTTTATATAGCAGACAGGCAAGCAAAGCAAGATTTTAAGTCAAAACCCGAGCTCTCAAACCCACATACTCCACGCGCTGCGCGATTGATAATTTTTATATAGCAAACAGGCAAGCAAAGCAAGATTTTAAGTCAAAACCCGAGCTCTCAAACCCACATACTCCACGCGCTGCGAGATCGATAATTTTTATATAGCAGACAGGCAAGCAAAGCAAGATTTTAAGTCAAAACCCGAGCTTTCAATCCCACATACTCCACGCGCTGCGAGATCGATAATTTTTATATAGCAGACAGGCAAGCAAAGCAAGATTTTAAGTCAAAACCCGAGCTCTCAAACCCACATACTCCACGCGCTGCAAGATCGATAATTTTTATATAGCAGACAGGCAAGCAAAGCCAGATTTTAAGTCAAAACCCGAGCTGTCAAACCCACATACTCCACGCGCTGTGCGATTGATAATTTTTATATAGCAGACAGGCAAGCAAAGCAAGATTTTAAGTCAACACCCGAGCTCTCAAACCCACATACTCCACGCGCTGCGAGATCGATAATTTTTATATAGCAGACAGGCAAGCAAAGCCAGATTTTAAGTCAAAACCCGAGCTCTCAAACCCACATACTCCACGCGCTGCGAGATCGATAATTTTTATATAGCAGACAGGCAAGCAAAGCAAGATTTTAAGTCAAAACCCGAGCTCTCAAACCCACATACTCCACGCGCTGCAAGATCGATAATTTTTATATAGCAGACAGGCAAGCAAAGCAAGATTTTAAGTCAAAACCCGAGCTCTCAAACCCACATACTCCACGCGCTGCAAGATCGATAATTTTTATATAGCAGACAGGCAAGCAAAGCCAGATTTTAAGTCAAAACCCGAGCTCTCAAACCCACATACTCCACGCGCTGCGAGATCGATAATTTTTATATAGCAGACAGGCAAGCAAAGCAAGATTTTAAGTCAAAACCCGAGCTCTCAAACCCACATACTCCACGCGCTGCAAGATCGATAATTTTTATATAGCAGACAGGCAAGCAAAGCAAGATTTTAAGTCAACACCCGAGCTCTCAAACCCACATACTCCACGCGCTGCGAGATCGATAATTTTTATATAGCAGACAGGCAAGCAAAGCAAGATTTTAAGTCAAAACCTGAACTCTCAAACCCAAATACTCCACGCGCTGCGAGATCAATAATTTTTATATAGCAGACAGGCAAGCAAAGCGAGATTTTAAGTCAAAACCCGAGCTCTCAAATCCACATACTCCACGCGCTGCGAGATTGATAATTTTTATATAGCAGACAGGTAAGCAAAGCAAGATTTTAAGTCAAAACCCGAACTCTCAAACCCACATACTCCACGCGCTGCTAGATTGATAATTTTTATATAGCAGACAGGCAAGCAAAGCAAGATTTTAAGTCAAAACCCTAGCTTTCAAACCAACATACTCCATGCGCTGCGAGATCGATAATTTTTATATAGCAGACAGGGAATCAAAGCAAGATTTTAAGGCAAAACCCGAGCTCTCAAACTTACATACTCCACGCGTTGCGAGATCGATACTTTTTATATAGCAGACAGGCAAACAAAGCAAGATTTTAGGCCAAGACCCATGCTCTCAAAATCGTATTACTCCAGTCTTCCTGTTGAATTTGTAGCGATCTCATGTAAAAATTTATTGCAGACATCTGAAAGTTTTAAGTCGTAGGGGGCACCCAGTAGATGATAAATACAGCTAGATCAGCCCTGTTGTTTTATGAACAACGTGCAAAGTCGGAAAATTCTGAAAAGACCTTTAATTTTGTTTTTTAGGCGTCAAAATCGATACATAATTTATCGAGATAATGGCGAAAAACCACCTTTTTTGCACTATTTTATAAATGTTAATAACTTTTGCAAGAAAGCCCGAAAGCCATTGATTATAAAACCATTATGTGCCTTTATAACTGTGCGAAAGCTGGACCAAATCGGTTTAGTAGTTTATGAATAATCTTAATTGTTTATCCCAGACACTGAATGTTCAAACAATTGTCCTTGTCCAGAGGATGATTTTACAGATATTTGCAAAAGCGGAATGGATTCTTTGAAGTTAAAACTACAAGCAAAGATGCAAAAACGATGGATTTAAAAAAAAATTGTTGTTAAAAAAATCGTTTAAAGAAGGGGTACCTTTTTTACGTATAAATAACTGGAATCATTCCTTCTTGCAATCAGGGAAAACAGAATTTCTTTGTACATGTTGTCAAATAATATTATATTATAGTGAGTCTATTTGATCATATTTTAATACATTTTAACGGTATTTGCATATACCACATGTTAAGACCTCCTTCGGCACCTATATCTTCGGTTTATTTACATAACCAGGGTAGGATTTCTTCGACAAATTTATTTATAAATATTGAAAGAGGGTACGATCTTTTTAGTTTATGTCGTCATAAATTGTCAGAGTTTATATATTTTTAACAAAACGACTCAAAAGTAATAAAGTTAAGATTAGGCTTAAGAACGATAATTGATTTATTTTTCTTTTAGACTTTCTTCGGTGGTAATAAACAAATATATACTCTCTCATTCTCATGGATAAAATCTATCCACAGTGTTTGTTCCATTACAAGGTCAAAAATAAGGAAAAAAGACCTCTGTAACTCGAAAAGTATTGAGTTTTAGACTTTTTGTTGTATGATTTATTAGCTTTATTTTAGAATATTTTTTTAAGTATCCTGATACATTATCCGAACACCCTGTATATTCTGCGCAAAATATTCATATTATTATTATGCTTCTTATCGACAAATTGCAGTCAAACTTCATATAAGCCAATATATTATTTCAAGAACTGCGAATGGGTTTTTGGTGACGTAATAAGGAGGACATATGGATCCCGTATTCGCATTACACCTGTAAGGGCCTTATTTTAACAACCAATATCATTTAAAATCTTTTTTTTCACTACACATTGAACTGAACAGGAATTATAGCGAGTATTGTACTTACCATAAGACGAGTCTCATTTCAGAGTATATAATTGTAACGAATGAATTTGAGTTTATATGAGACAAGGTGAAAGATTTCATGACAGCATGGTTCAATAGTGTAGCCATTTTGGAGGAGGATCAATAATAATGTGTGGTGGCATTAGTACAGAAAGAACTGAACTCGTAATTCATAGTGGAGATTTGACTTATGGATATGGTACAACTCCATGATAACCCTATGCATAAAATTATGGAGAAGCAATAATTTTTCAACAGAATAAATTAATTTGTCAAATAAATGTCTACAAATAAACCTTTTTATAGGACAATGAAGGATATGGACAAATAGTAGGGGAGCCCAAGTGGGGATTTTGGGATTTATGCAAGCTCGGCAGAATACTATAAAGGAAAAAAGTTTGTACCCTGTTATGAACTATCAACCTATTATGAACCTTAAATATAGGGGGGGGGGGCGTCTAGGGCAGCCGATCAGATTAGCAAAAAAAAATCGATCCTTAAAGTAACTCGAGCTTTTCAGATTAAGACAAGGTAAGTTAATTACATGCAGAAAAGTGTACATTTCAATATTATGACGGTTTTAGCGTGACATAAGAAAATGAGCGAGTGACAAAGTTGCAAAAAAAAAAAACGTCACCTGGATATATTCGAGCGCGGTTGAATTTTTTTTTATTTTAGTGGAGATCATGTAAGGATCACGGAAATAATATAATCTGACGATTTTTGCAAGCTGAAAAAGCTAATTTTATCAATTAAGTGTAGCACGTGGAGGTGCTGAGAATAATGTATTTCCCACTCCGCGCTTCTTTCCCCTTCTCACTCTTTCTCTATTTCTCACTCTCTCGCACCGTCCCCACACTACTTTCTGCCGCCATGATGTTATTCCAGCTGATCACAACAACGCGTTTGTGCTCTTAGATGTATAACGTTTGTTTATTGTATTTTCAAAAAGTTTAGTGAATTAAATACAGTAAGTTTTATATGTATTACTACAATGAGTGATAATAGTGATAAAAGAGTGAACTGTGTATTTTGTGGTCAAGAAATACATGAAAAATTAATAAAATTTACACCAGAAACATTAAAAAAATGCATGGTGATTTTGGAGTATCACCGAACCAAGCCGGTTCGAAGAAAATCACGCAGCACCTACACTGAAATTAAAATTTCAGAGGAAACATCATTAAATGACGGCTATCACGCGCAGTGTTATTATGACGCTTGTAACTTGCCCCCATGCCAATCAGAGCTACGGCAACAATTATTACGAACGCAATACATCGCATGCTTATGAAGGAATGCCCACTTTCGAATCGTCACTGAGATGTCGCCAGCAGGTTTCGGGTGGAAAAATGTGGACGGAAAGTTGGAGATGACTTGGTTCGTTGGAAATCAACTCCCAGAAGCATATGAAGAGCTAATATTTTAGGGAATACTCCAGATTCAGGTATGTTTTCTTTTTAAAATACTACTAATATCATGAAATAAATTAAATATTGTTAAATATCATAATCATTTCTGATTACAGATATGCAAGATGTAGATGAAAATGACCAAAATGATTCGAACTCCCAATCTGAAGACGATTCCACTGATGATGATGAAGATTAAACGTCTTTTTGAAACTTTTTTTTCATTCAACATTCTTCTCATAAATACATGATAAAATTGTACATGTATATATTTTTTTATGACATTATATATTATTTGCTGTTCATTGAAGTTATTCCGTTCAGTAATAAAAAAAAACAAAAAAAAATAGACACTCAGATTTAAAAAATTCCTCCACACATTTTCAGATCATAGGTCTACACGATAAGGACATCATGCTGAACCGACTATATATAAATCTGACGCGCCCGAGTATATCAAGGTCAGGTTTTTTTTACACTTTCAAAAATCGGCTATGAGTTCTAGTTGCGTCAAAATCGTCAGTCTTTCTAATATGGCATCTTTAAGGGTTCACTTAACATTCTCCCTGAATATCTGACGCGCTCGAATTACTTTTTTTTTCTAATTTTTTCCACCCCTTCGTCTGGCCACCCCCATCTAGCAAGCCGTCAGATTAACATCCCTCCGTTACCAGAAACAGGTTGCGCGTATACATTGTTAATGTCTGACGCGCTTGAGTATGTCTTTGTGACTGATTTTTTTTACATTTTTGAAAATTTATATTCGCTTCCCCCACCAGTATTGGGGCATACGTTATATATAAACTTTTTTTCTATTTAGTATTTAATCTTCACAATCGAATGGGTCCCGACAACGCTCGAGTAACTACTCATTTAGCCTCTTGGGCTCCCCTACTATAAGCTTTGGAATGAACAAAATTTTCCATTTTTGCTGGTTTGGCAATAAGAAATACGAATTTTTCATTTTTATATTTCTTAGGTTCAAAACTTGGTGAAATAATTGTTGCATTGGTCAATTAAAATCCCTTAATCTTGACTTAAACCAGTTTTAAAACTCGAAAATATAGTGAATTGTGGGGTGAGTGCCTATCTGGGGCAAATTGATATGGAAGACCCAATCAATAAACTTTCCTTTTTGGTTTTTTACCTGAACAACAAGCAATATAAAGAAACATCCCTAATTTTTCCAGATCTGACTGTAGTGTTCTTAAACAATCGACTCCACTGGGATCGATGAATGTAATAGACGAAAGATCGATAATTATTCCTCGTGCTATTATATCTTCATTTTCGTCTACAGGGAGACCCTAAAAAAATAACGCAAACTTAAATAAAAAAAATGGACTCGACATAGTTACTACTCTCTTTTGTGGTAAAGGAGAAACTGCTCGGCCCCTTAAATTTTGTTATTTTATTTTAATAATATATATATATATATATATATATATATATATATATATATATATATATATATATATATATATATATATATAGGCTATATTCTTTTGAGTAATTGAATAATTATCAATTGATCAAAGTGAACAAAGTGAATATGTATATATATATATATATATATATATATATATATATATATATATATATATATATATATATATATATATCTTTTCTTGGGTTTAGGTTCTATATTTAACAAAAAATGCAAAACAATTGACGTTTCGCCCTTTATTTAAGGCATTTTCAAAATTTTTTCCTTCCTAAAAATATTTTTATATAATTAAAACATTCACCTAAGAAACATGTCTACAATTTTAAAAAAACAAACAAAACACTTTAAAAACAGTATTTAAATTTTTAAAAATATTTAATTTTACGGGTACACACCTTGACATTTTGTTACTCTATTACTAATGAAATTCAATCTTTACATCGTCTACTGAGGATACATGGAATGCGAGTGTGTCTTATTTTTTATATATTTTTTATATTTTACAATGCACAAAAAAACAAAATAAGGTATACGTTTACTTTTACGTTTAAGAGGATATTCAATTTTTGATTCTTATTTGACAGGATCGAATACTTAATATTTTTGTTTAAATTAGGTTTGTGTAAATGTGGCTCTTATTTCCCATATCTGTTCTGTCGTTAACAGTGTTTTTATCTTTTTTAATTTCAATCATTTCCTTTATCTGTAATTTTTGGTAATTCATATCTTTGTTTTTTATTATGGTACTGTTATAATCAAAAGTATGTTTTCCGTCCTGTGTGTGTGTGTTTGTTTAACGCCGTTTGGGGCGTTTTTCGTATATTTATGGTCATCTAATCTGTTCTTCAGCAATTAGCTCGTCATGCCTATATATTTATTGGGACAATTTGTGCAATGGATCGAATATAATACATTTCATTTATTCATGAGAGGAGTTTTACTTTTTAAATTTGTGAACAGTGTATTAATTTATTATGTGACCGATGACATACGTGCTTTTTTAAAATGTATTTTATTTTTTCTGAGGGCTCACTAGTGTAAGGTAATGCTACATATTTTTGTTGTTTATGTCCTATGTTTCTTGTTATTACGTTATTATAAAATTTATATGTTCGTTTACACCTGAAAAATACAGACGCTTTTCGCTAGATACAAACATACCAAATAAACTTGTTCACACTATTTTAGCAGAAAAATTTTAAAGAAACATACATCGCTATCAAAAAATAATTTTATGGATGCTGTTGACCTCGTTCTAAATACACATTACTTTCAGTACGAAAACACCTTTTACAAACAACTCGATGGATGTGCTATGGGATCACCAATTTCATCTACAATTGCTCAGTTAGTAATGGAATATATAGAGGAAAAAGTTTTAGAAAAATTAAACTTTAATATAATGTTTTTCAAACGTTTTGTCGATGATTGCATTGCAGCGGTGACACAAAATAAAATAAATGAAATTCTCCAAGAGTTTAACAGTTTCAACGAAAAATTACAATTGAGGTCCGAAACAGAAAATAATAATAAAATAAATTTTCTAGATATGACACTTATACGCAGAAGAAACAAAATTTTAACTGAATGGTACACCAAACCAATTTGGTCAGGTAGATATCTAAACTGTTTCTCTAATCATTTAAAAACTCAAAAAAATAGTGTTATAATCGGTCTGTCTCATCGTGCTATCTCCCTAACATCTCCAGAATTGCGACCAAAAATACTTCAAAAAGTAAAAGAGACACTAATAAATAATTATTTCAATGAAAAGACTATCGCAAAAATAATTAATAAACGAACATATATATATATATATATATATATATATATATATATATATATATATATATATATATATATATATATATATATATATATATGCTGCGATGGTTTTAATAATTTGCTTATTGACAAGTTGAAGAAGTCGATTAAAGTAGGATCAACATTCTAAATTTGTAAACCTATTTTACTATTCAACATGAACAATTATACGAACTTCGAGATAGTTGACATGCTCTTGGTGTATGGGTTTTGTGAAGGAAATGGTCATCAAATTTTTAAGTTTTACAGCAGAGATTTCCTAACCACCGAATACTAAACTATCAGACATTTGCCAATATTGAGCGTCTTCTCCGAGAAATGGGTGGCTTTGAAAAAAAAATTTAGGATAGGAACAATTGTTATATCTATAGCACTTCCAAAAGGTTCAGAAACTTGTACCGATTGATCTCCCCACGCGCCTTACATTTTGTGAATCTTTTTTTCAAGATCTAGAATCACCAACCTGCACAATAAACATGTTTATAGGATGAAAATCCATATGCTATTAAAATTACATACCATAAGTATAACTTTAAGATAAATGTCTGGGCAGGTATTATTAATCGTCATCTTATTAGTCCAGACAGGATAAATGAAAATACTTATTTAAATTTTTTGCAAAACACATTAACAATTCTTCTGGAAAATTTGTCTATTTTACTTCGGCGAGAACTATGATATATGAATAATGGTGCCCCACCCCATTTTCCATTGCTGTTTGGCAATATTTCCACGACCATATCGCAGATGTCGGTACATTCAGAATCTCGCTTATAGATTCCGACGCAGAAAGGTTCAAATACGAGTATGTAAATATAGAAAGTGTACCAAAAAGGTGTTTAGGGAAAGCTCCGGTGGACCCACTGATGAATTAACCCCCGGGGCGGTCTCGTTTACATCATGGCGACCGTGATCGGACCCAAGGCAGCAAAAGTTGTCTGGAATATTGGTTTAAAGCATTGGGTCTGTAAAAGACTCTAAAAACGTTCGATTCTGCAGTTCATCAAGAAACACTTTCTTTTTCGTCTACATAAAAAGTATTTGCCTTAGCGGGATGATATCGCAGATGTCACTACACTCTCGCTTATAGATTTCGACGCAGAAAGGTTGCGTAAAAAGTGATGTTACGTCAAAACTAACTAGAAAATCTTTTTCTTGTAAATGTATGTTTTGATTATTTCGCAAAAATGTTGCGAATTTTTAACGTAAAAGACCGTTTCTCAAGCAAAAAACAACTGCTTCTGCATAAGATAAATTTCTCAGGAACAAAAATGCTATCGAGATGTGGAAACCTGTCCACAAGAGTTATAAGGGAAGCCATCAAAATTGCAAAGAGAACCAACAACTGCAATAGCAGAGATGATAGCCAATGAGTGCCTAATACTTGGAAAAATATGCTTACAAAATATCAACCAGTAGCACTTAGTAAAAAAACTGATTATAACTCGGCAACGCAACCCCAAACATTGGCAACAGGGCCATGACGCGCAGAAGGTCTCGCAACCTCATTGGCCAGAACCATTCGGAAAACGAACGAGTCCGATACACGCACGGGACCGACAGCACCCGAGTCGCGGCCGTTAGTTCGCTCGTAGACGCCGTACAGTGAGCTTTGAAAATGGTAAATGAGATTTCACCGAATCGTCAGCTGCCTTACAGTTCGGAGAGGGACTTAGCTCACGGGATGTCCGAAAATCTTCGATTACACATCACGCGGGATGTCCGAAAACCTTCGATTACACATCACACCCGTGAAAATATCCGACATCGTTCAAAAAATCGTTTTCACGACGTTTCGCCAAAATCTCATTTGGCATTTTCAAGTGCAGTTCGTCACGTTACTCGCTGAGAACTGATGGTGGCCTCTGATGAATTTGGAGTTTTGTTTAGCTGGCTCGCTTCCTGATTGGATGAGCGGCTTCGCCGGCTCCTCCCTTCTACCCAGTGCAATATATTTTGTTCTTGTATGCTGGTCTCTTGTGTACTAGTTGATTCTTGTTGTTTTCTTTCTTCACTTTTTATTAATGTTTTCCACGTAGTTGGAAAATTTATAGCATTGTCTCGTTTATTTAGCTGTCCCGTTTTTTCGATTTCTAGGGCCTCTCTTATGACGCGTACCTTGTAGTTCTGTATTGGTGCTATTTCTTTTGCTTTTTCGAAATCGATGGTATGTCCGGTTGTTTGGTGATGTTGAAATAGGGCTGAGGTTGTCTGTTTGTTTTTGAGGCTATTTTTATGTTCTTGGATTCTTGCTGATATGCACCTGTTTGTTTGTCCTATATAAATTTGATAGCAATCTGCACATGGAATGCTGTAAACGCCATGATTTTCAAAGTTGGTCTTATCTTTGGGATTTCCCAGGATGTTGGCTATTGTTTTTTGTGGTTTAAATATGGGCTGTATGTTGTGTTTTCTTAAGATTCTTCCAATTCTGTCTGTTATTCCTTTTATGTATGGTATTATGGATTTATTCCTTGTTTGATCTTGGTCTGTGTTGTGGCCTTCTCTTGTCTTTTTATGGCTTTCTTTATATCTGATTGTGAGAAACCATTCCGTTTTAGAGCTGTTGAAATGTGTCTTGTTTTGTGTCAAGTTCTGTTAGGCGGAGAGATCTTGATACTAGTGTGTTGACTACTGCCTGCTTTTGAGAGGGATGATGATGTGACGCTGTATTGAGATATCGGTCAGTGTGCGTGTTTCCGATATACGCTAAAGGGTGTTCTTCAGTTTCCTAGTTAAAAGGAAGTTTCTTTTCTTGTTCGATCGACCAGTTATAGCCAACCTTTTAATGATATATTCCGAACAAGAAGCACTGCAAAAGGCACCTTTAAAATCGAAATTTTGGAAACGCTATGTTGATGATATTTTTATAATATGGCCACATGGAAAAGAACACCTGGACATTTCCTCATATACCTGAACAATATACACCACAGAATCCAATTCATTCTAGAAATCGAACAAGAAAAAAAAACTTTCTTTTTTGAACCTGCTACTAACTAGGAAACTCAACAACGCCCTGGACTTTAGTGTATATCGGAAACCCACACACACTGACCGATATCTCAATGCAGCATCACATTATCATCCCCCTCAAAAGCAGGCAGTAGTCAACACATTAGTATCAAGATCTCTCCGCCTAACAGAACTTGATACAAAACAAGACGAAATAAGACACATTTCAACAGCTCTAGAACGGAATGGTTTCTCACAATCAGATATAAAGAAAGCCATAAAAAGACAAGAGAAGACTACAACAAAGACCAAGATCAAACAAGGAACAAAGCCATAACACCATACATAAAAGGAATTACAGACAGAATCGGAAGAATCTTAAGAAAACACACCATACAGCCCATATTTAAACCACAAAAAACAATAGCCAACATCCTGGGAAATCCTAATGATAAGACCAACCTTGAAAATTATGGCGTTTACAGCATTCCATGTGCAGATTGCCATCAAATTTATATAGGACAAATAAACAGGCGCATTTCAGCAAGAATCCAAGAACATAAAAATAGCCTCAAAAACAAACAGACAACCTCAGCCCTATTTCAACATCACCAAACAACCGGACATACCATCGATTTCGAAAAAGCAAAAGAAATAGTACCAGTACAGAACTACAAGGTACGCGTCATAAGAGAGGCCCTAGAAATCGAAAAAACGGGATAGCTAAATAAACGAGACGATGCTATGAATTTTCCAACAACATGGAAAACATTAAGAAAAAATCAAGACACAAAACAACAAAGATCAACCAATTCACGAGAGACCAGAATACAAGAACAAAATATATCGCATTCGGCAAAGGGGGGAACTTGCGAAGCCGCTCATCCAATCAGGAAGCGAGCCAACTAAACAAAACTCGAAATTCATCAGAGGCCACCATCAGTTCTCAGTGAGTAACGAGACGAACCGCAATTGAAAATGTCACATGAGATTTTGGCGAAACGTCGTAAAAATGATTTTTTGGACGAACGGATTGAAACCCGGAATAACCAAACCATTTATATATATATATATATATATATATATATATATATATATATATATATATATATATATATATATATGTTTATGCGGCTTTCACGGATTCCCCCGTGTGAGATGCAATAGCAGTGGATATATCCACATTATGCCGTTGTAGTGCTGAAATCACATTCAGCAAACGTACAACTACATGCAGCTCCGTATAGGAATGAAGTAAAATGCGAATATTAAATGCAAACTTCGTTCCAACCATATCCTTTCCATGCAACCTCTAACACGGAAAGGATATGGTTGGATCGAAGTTTGCATTTACTATTCGCTTTTTACTTCATATATATATATATATATATATATATATATATATATATATATATATATATATATATATATATATATATATAAATGTGCGCCGTTATTAGCGAGACAATAAAAAAGCCTATTTTGAAATTCCCCACGAACATTGGCAAGGGTTTCTCTGCTAATTCCTCTACATTCCCGAACAATTCGATCTTTTAAATCGTCAATATTTTCAGGTGGGGTATTATAAACCTTGCTTTTTAAATACCCCCAAAGAAAAAAGTCTAGAGGGGTTAGGGCTGGAGACCGTGCTGGCCATTCAATTGCACCACGTCTGCCAATCCACGTCCCTGGAAAATGTTCATCAAGCCACTCTCGAATTGCCAAAGCGTAGTGCGGGGGAGCTCCATCTTGCTGGAAATGCAAATTATTTTCATTTAGTACCATAACAGCATTTTCATCCACTTGATTTTCTAAAGATTGCACAATGGCAGGGTATATTGTGTTTTCTAAAAGGTTTAAATAAATTTGCCCAGTTAAATTATCTTCCAAAAAAAATGGCCCGATGATTTCATTGCCATAAATTCCTGCCCACACGTTAATTTTTTCGGGATATTGAGTATGCCCTTCTCGGAAAAGGTGCGGATTTTCATTATCCCAGTATCTGCAGTTATGTCTGTTAACCAGTCCATTTAGAAAAAAAGTTGATTCATCACTAAAGCAGATATTCTTAGGTAAATGGGGGTCCTCGTCAATTCGTTGGCACATTAATTCGCAAAATTGAATTCTCCTATCAAAATCGTCTTCTCCGAGTTCTTGAAGAATTTGAATTTTGTAGGGAAAAAACTTATTTTGTTTTAAAACTTTATGCACAGAGCCAGCAGAAATGTTGGTTAAATCTGCGACCTTTGAGATGGATAAAGTTGGATCTATTGCAAACTGCCCTAGTACCTCGATTTGGCATGCTTCATCTACAACCCTTTTCTCAATATATTTTTTATTACAAACGGATCCCGTTTCTTCAAACTTTCGTACCAATTCGAGTACATATTTATGGCCCACGTTTTTGTCTTGATGCCTCTCGTTAAATGCTCTGGCGGTTCTACGAGCGCACCGATCTTCAGCTCCATAGAGAAAAATTATTTCTATTCTTTCGGCTAGCGTATACACCATTTATATTCACGTTTCAACTAGGCGTCACAATGACAATTTTAACAATAATAAACAATTGGTGTTTAAAGATCTTAAAAATTTTATTTAATGCAGTGATTTTTTGTACCTATCAGGTACCGCAAAAAATATCATTGAAATAAATACACTAGATTGATTAGACTGCAATGAATTTTGCGATGAATTTTAAAACAGGCTTAGTTTTTTTCTCGCAAATATTTTAACTGTTTATTATTTTAAAAAAATATTTATTTTAAATTTAAAATAATATTTTACTCTATGAAGTAGCCATTTGACATAATAAAGTTTAATGTGATAAGGTGTCTATTATTACCACACATCTTTTCTTACTACTCGCTTGTACATCAACAGATTTTGTTTTTTTTTATTGGCTAAATAGGAGATAGTATGCCCTTTAAAATGATGTATCACACTATAGGGTAATCATTTGACATACCAAAGTTCGAGGCCGATATATTATGCATTATTACAAGACATTTTTGCACACTGTTCGCTTGTACGTCAACCGATTTAATTTTTTTTATACGGTTGGATAGACAATTTTATGCTGTTTACAATGATGTGTCACAAGGTGGGGGTTCCTATTTGACATATCAAAGTGAGGTTAGCTGGAGGTGAGGAGGTGATTGACAGACTTTTAACAAATGCAAAATTAAACTTCCCCCTGTATATCTAAATTGACGTGTTTTTTCTTTTTTTTAAAATTTTTCTATTTAACAAAGTTATTAAGGATGGTTCGTTTTGAAATGAAGGCACTGTATATATATATATATATATATATATATATATATATATATATATATATATATATATATATATATATACATGTTCTCATGGGTGTGTTGTGTAATCGAAAGTTTTCGGGTATCCGGTATGTGTGCTGAGTTCTTCTCAGGACTGTAAGACAGCGGACGTTTCTGTCAAATCTGTCTGTGGTCGAAGTGCCGCTTGCTCCTCGGGTGCTGTCGGGCTCGTGTGTACTTGGGGCGTGTTCGTTCGCTGGATGGTTCTGGCCAATCATGTTGCCAGTGTTTTGGCACTTGTTGCCGCGTTATAATCCGTTTCTTTATTATCTACTACTGGTTAATGTTTCGTAAGCAGATGTTTCCAAGCATTAGGCAATCGCTGACTGTCAGCTCTGCTATTTAAGTTATTAGGCCTCTTTGCAATATCGATGGATTCCTTTATAACTCTTGTGGATAGGTTTTTACATCTCAATTGTATTTTTGTCCCTGAGAAGTTTAACTTATGTCCTGTGTTTAACAAGTATTGAGCCAGTACAGAAGAAATTGTTTTTTTGGGGTTGGTTTGACCTACGTATGATAAGCTGCATTCTCCGCATGGAATTTCGTACACTCCCTGGTTTTCTAAAGGGATTTTTTCTTTAAGTTTGCATAAAATGTATTTTCGGGAACGATCTTGATCTAATTGATAAGAATTAGATATATAATACGAACTTAGACTATATATGACCATGATACCAATTTCTTATCTTATATGTTTTCGAGGTGAAGTCTGTTTACTTATATTTATATTAACATAGAGCAAAACGATTTAAATATGACTCAAAACTGTTTAACAATTTTGAGAAAATATTTATAAAGCATTTCTGTTCAAATTATCCTTACTTTGTCCCTTAATTTAGCCCGTTTTCTTAAAATACTCGGTGGATTAAAACCAACGCTTCGAATGAACAAGTTATTAAAGGTGTCCTTGGACGCAAAATTCAGCCCTCCAGCGTATCGGAAAATCTTTAAACCATTCACTTCAGCAACCTAAAAATAAACTCAGCTTAGTTGAGTCCAAGAGTCAATTTAAATCCGTCCGGTATGAGTTCAAATTATCACTAATTCATGGGATATCGACTTTTTTTTATAATCGATAATTTATGGATGTTTTTTAGCGTTTATAAATATTCTAATCGATCTTTTATTTAAAGTTAATTAATTGTGGGAAAAAGCGGTATGATAATGTAAGTAAGACATTTTCTAAAATTGAGGTTTGAATTTTAAATTATAACTTTTACTCTATTGAAATTAGATCAAAAAAGAGCTGTTTTGTTAACAAAAATGTAACATTTGTTTTTTTTTTGCTGGAATATGTTCATTTCGGCATTCTATAAAACATATCTCGATGGTAACTCTGAAAGACCTGTGCAAAAAAAAAATGGCGGGCTAAAAATGGTCACGATTTTCGCTTTTTTTGAGTTTATCCAGAAAAGAAAAAGTTGTAACGAAAAATATTTCAAACAAAAGTTGTAGAGAATTAAAAAAACTATGGATTCATATAATATACGTTATAGATGGCGTTACTAGTCATCGAGATATATTTTTTTTTCGACAAAATTTTCGGTTTTTATTTTTCGAAAATAAAGACAGAGACAAAACAAATTACTGATTTAAAATTTAACATAAATATAGGCATATTATCATTCTAAAAAAAATATGTCAAACCCGGAATCTGCGAGTTTTTTATTTTCCGAGAAATTCGATATCAAAGTTGAAAAATCAACCTCAATTTTCCGCTTTCCTAATTAAGATACAATGCTCAATTTCAATGGAAATTATTGGTATTGTTTTATATTTTGAAGATCTAGTAAAAAGAAATTTTTTTTTCAATCGTGAGCCGAGAAATTTTGCAAAAACCAATTTTTGCACCAGAAAAATTGCGATAACTTTTTATCGGATGGAGATAAAATTTTTTAAATTTTGGATGAAATAAACGTTTTTTTTTCAAAAATTCACAATGGCGTGGCAAATGAATATTAAGGGCTCAAATTTGCAGAAGATGCTTTTTAATACTTGTACTTTACCTGTGAATTTTTTGGATCCAAGAAATACACTTCCATACGATCTGTGAACCTTCGAAAATTGGGCTGAATCTAATCGAAAATATCTGCTGCAGGCCGCTGTCGGCGGGTTGCCATAGTTCAGGCGCATTATTTATTGGCGCTTCAAGGAAACTTATGCATCACAAGTAATATTTATAATATTGATGTTGTTTTATTAATTAATATGATAGTAGCAATTTGTTTAGTCATATTAATTATTAATTTGTTTATTAACAAAATTTTTACAAAAAATCATAGAAATATTCAACTATATATTACATATTGTACTGTTGGACAGTACGATAATTGCTCTGAAAATTTTATTTTCTGCGATTTAGAAAACGATGATGACAATTCAGAGGAAATTAATAATATGGGTGAGAGTGATTTTGACTATGAAAATGTTAATAATGATCAGAATGGTATGTACAGGGTGAGTCAACGATTGGATGAAGTAGGTTTATACCTTTTCGGTGAAATTAACAAAGAAACTATATTTATTGTTTGATACAGTTTATTCTTACGCAGATTTTAAAAATACTTAGCACTCTACAGGGTGAGCCAAAAAACTAGGACAGCATAAAGTTGTATTTTTTTAAATAGAACACCCTATATACGAATCGTATTTTCGATTTAGCTTATAATTTTAAATCTTTTTTATTAAGAGTTTACTATAACAAAACTTTATAGTTTCTGAGATAATTAAGTTTAAAGAAAAAAAGTCACATTTTCAAGCATCAATTCAATCCTAAATAACGTTTTCAATTTTGTGACAAATATATTCAAATTTGGAATTTAGCAAGGCCAAGGACAAATTAACATAATTTTTACCTAATATTTGCAATAAAAGCTACAGGGTGTTGAACACATCGGCTCAAATTTGAACAAGTTTAAATGAATAAATATCTTTTTTTTTAAATGGTACATCCTGTATATTTTCATGTTATTTAATAGAGTAATAAAAACCCTAAAAGTTTTGTTCAATATATCCTATACCTATTTATAATAGTTTTTGAGATATTTCAGTTTTTCTTATTTTCCATACTTTTTAACAGAAATAGTCTTCATTATCATAGTAGCCATGTAAAATAATAAAAAGAAACTACAGAAACAAACAGAATGTGGTTAAATATGATGAAATACATTATTCGTTATATTACAATGGCAATAGTTTAATTAAACATAATGTGAAAAAATTAACACAACAATAACGACAAGGCAAATACATATTTACTTTTATACTAAATTGAAACAAAAAAATTACCTATTAAATACTAAGATTAATTATTTCTCTTTAATAAGTGTTCGAATAAACGATCCTCTTGTGCAATGCACAAATTTAGTCTTTTTTGCAGATTTTCTCGGACCCTGGACAAAATTAGTGGAGTTATTGTTCTACAGGTATCCCTAATCCTGTTTCGCATATCTTCCACTGTTGTTGGTGGATTAACATACACCTTATTTTTAATATAACCCCATAGGAAGAAATCTAATGGGGTGATGTCGCAAGACCTTGGTGGCCACTCAATGAAACCCCTACGTCCAATCCATTTTTGCGGATATCGTTGGTCCAAAAACGCACGAACTTCACGATGGTAATGCGGAGGCGCACCATCGTGCTGGAACCACATACTGTCGAGCTCATCCCTATCGAGACCTTGAAGCAGTTGGGGTAGTTCTTCTTGTAGAAAGTTCAGGTAACTATGGCCATTTAGTGGTTCATTAAAAAATTGAGGTCCAATAATTCGATTATGATGAATACCACACCAAACCTTTAATGACCAGTGGTTTTGATGTTGTACCTCTCTAATCCAAAATGGGTTACCGTTACTTCTAAAAGTAGCTTCATCACTAAACATTACCTTGCATAATAAATTTGGATTTAATTGAATCTCCGCATTTATTGTACGACAAAAGTTTACACGACTTTCAAAATCCTGTCCATGCAATTCTTGGTGTAATTCCATGTGATATGGATGATACCTATATTTCTTGGTAGTACGATTAGCGGTGGATTGTGATGTTTCACATAATGCTGCTAACTGACGGCTACCAATATAAGGATTTTCCTGAACATTTAACAATACTTGTAGTTCTTTTTCTTCATTAGTTACTGGTTTGTTGACCACTTTACGTTTTGGATAATCAACAGTACCAGAAGAATCAAATCTTTGCATTAAGTTTTGAAAAGTATGGGTATTAGGCTGGCGTCGATCAGGATACTTCATTTTGTAAATTCTTTGAGCAAGAAGGCAATTTTTTTGAGCCTCTCCTATTGTATAAATCATATCTATTAGCTCATTCTTTGGAAAATTCATTTTACAATATAAGATGAATGCAAAAAAAACCAAACTACACTACATAAAAACCAAAAGAAGCGATTGCGGTTATAAATTTGACACACAGAAAAATGTTCTTTTACATTGTTTTTGCCATGGCTACTATGATAATGAAGACTATTTCTGTAAAAAAGTATGGAAAATAAGAAAAACTGAAATATCTCAATAACTATTATAAATAGGTATAGGTTATTGAACAAAACTTTTAGGGTTTTTATTACTCTATTAAATAACATGAAAATATACAGGGTGTACCATTTTAAAGAAAAGATATTTATTCATTTAAACTTGTTCAAATTTGAGTCGATGTGTTCAACACCCTGTAGCTTTTATTGCAAATATTAGGTAAAAATTATGTTAACTTGTCCTTGGCCTTGCTAAATTCCAAATTTGAATATATTTGTCACAAAATTGAAAATGTTATTTAGGATTGAATTGATGCTTGAAAATGTGACTTTTTTTCTTTAAACTTAATTATCTCAGAAACTATAAAGTTTTGTTATAGTAAACCCTTAATAAAAAAGATTTAAAATTATAAGCTAAATCGAAAATACGATTCGTATATAGGGTGTTCTATTTAAAAAAATAAAACTTTATGCTGTCCTGTTTTTTGGCTCACCCTGTAGAGTCCTAAATATTTTTAAAATCTGCGTAAAAATAAACTGTATCAAACAATAAATATAGTTTCTTCGTAAATTTCACCGAAAAGGCACAAACTTACTTCATCCAATCGTTTGTACTTTACCTGTGAATTTTTTGGATCAAAGAAATATACTTCCATACGATCTGTGAACCTTCGAAAATTGGGCCGAATTTGATCGAAAATAGCTGCTGCAGGCCGCTGTCGGCAGGTTGCCATAGTTCAGGCGCATTATTCATTGGCGCTTCAAGGAAACTTATGCATCACAAGTAATATTTATAATATTGATGTTGTTTTATTAATTTATATGATAGTAACAATTTGTTTAGTCATATTAATTATTAACTTGTTTATTAACAAAATTTTTACAAAAAATTATTGAGAAAATCATACAAATATTCAATTATATATTACTTATTCAGCTGTTGGACAGTGCGATAATTGTTCTGAAAATTTTATTTCCTGCGATGTAGAAAACCATGATGACAATTCAGAAGAAATTAATAATATGTATGAGAATGATTTTGACTATGAAAATGTTAATAATGATGAGAATGATATGTACAATGAAATTGAGATTAATGATGAAAATGGTATATGCGATGTGAGAGTAATAATTGCGATGATAAAATGGACGCCGATTGCATAGAAGTAACAAAAAAAATAAAGGTGAATGTATAATTGTATTTCTATGATTTTAGCACGTATTTTAATGTATTATTAAATATTTATATGACGTATTTTATATTTTAATTATATTTTTATATGATTTGCTTATAGAAATTTTCGTAAAAATTTTGTTAATAAACAAATTAATAATTAATATGACTAAACGAATTGTTACTATCATATAAATTAATAAAACAACATCAATATTATAAATATTACTTGTGATGAATAAGTTTCTTTGAAGCGCCAATGAATAATGGGCCTGAACTATGACAACCCGCCGACAGCGGCTTGCAGCAGCTATTTTCCATTAGATTCGACCCAATTTTAGAAGGTTTATAGATCGTATGGAAGTGTATTTCTTGGATCCACAAACGTCACAGGTAAAGTACAAGTATTAAAAAGCATCTTCTGTAAATTTGAGCCGTTAATATTCATTTGCCACGCCATTATGAATTTAAAAAAAAAAAACTTTTTTTTTCATCCAAAATTAAATTTTTTTTTTGAGATCGGAAATGATACATCTAAATCCAATGCACGCATTAAAAAAATTTTATCTTCATCCGGTGAAAAGTTATCGCAATTTTTTTGGAGCAAAAATTGGTTTTTGCAGAATTTCTAGGCCCACGATTGAAAAAAATTGTTTTTTAATAGATCTTCAAAATATAAAACAATATAAACAATTTCCACTAAAATTGAGCATTGAATCTTAATTAGGAAAGCGGAAAATTGAGGTTGAATTTTCAACTTTGACATCGAATTTCTCGGAAAATAAAAAAATCACAGATTTCGGGTTTGACATATTTTTTTAGAATGATAATACCTACATTTATGTTAAATTTTAAACCGGTAGCTTGTTAATAAATGTCCTTTTTTTTTTAAATACAAATCGTAAATTAAAAAAAAATATATTTCGATGCAACTTTTACTTTTCGAGATAAACTCAAAAAACCGGAATTCGTGACCATTTTTTTTTTGCACATGTCTTTCAGAGTGACCATCGAGAAATGTTTTATAGGATGCGGAAATGAACACATTCCAGCAAAAAATAAACAATGTTACATTTTTGTTACTGACGAAAGTCTATTTTCCATGGAGTATTTTTAAAACACTGAAATAAAATAAATTAGAATTATTAGAATATTTAACTACAAGTAAATATCTGATCGTTCTTATAACGTTTATAAAAATTAAGTAATCCATTTTTTTATCAACATAACTCACTAATATGTCGAGCTGGGAAACTATGGATTGTTTATTCTTCTTCTTCTAGGTAGAACCAAGTTCTGTTAACTATACAATGCCTCATCGATCCTCGTTTGAGGTCGAAATCCAGCTGTCTCTCCATCTTTTGGGGCGCCGTCCAGGCGGCCGTTTGGTGTTTGGTTTCTCTCTCATCACGGTTTTTGCTAGTCTGTCATCGTCCATTCGTTCCACGTGATCTTTCCACTGCCTACGACGGTTTTGAACCCACTTCACAACATCCCCCACTCCGCTGTCCTCGCGTTTTCATTTCTGTGGTTCTCATAATTTGTTTTGTCTTTGTGGTTTCATTTCTTGTTTCTGCGGCGTAGGTCAGTATCGGTCTTACACAGACCTTGTAAATTCTTGCTTTGCTCTCAACCGTCATATGTTTATTGTTCCAGATTATGTCTTTTAGTTGGCCTGATACCATAGCCGCTTTGTTGGCCTGTGTGCGTACTTCTTCCATTACTGCCCTGTTACTTGTTATATGTGCTCCTAGGTATTTAAACTTCCCAACCTGTTCGATATGTTTGTCATCAACCATTAGTTTGCATCTTACCGGTTCTTTTGCTATTACCATTGCTTTAGTTTTCTCCACAGATATCTTCATATTATACTGTTTGGTTGTTCGATTGAGATGGAAAAGCATTCTTTGTAAGTTGTCCTCGCTATCTGCTGTCAAGGCAACATCGTCTGCAAATCATATAATCTGAACGGTGTTGTGTCCCATTGGGTACCCAATATTTGTGCTTTTTACCTCATCAATGATTTGGTCCATGATTACATTGAGAAGTGTTGGATTTAGGCTATCACCCTGTCTTATTTCTATGGATAGAGGGATTTCTTCTGTTAGAGTTTTATTTGATTTAATTACCATGGTGTTTTTGGAATTCAGTTTGTATATTGTGCGTATGATTGCTTCGTCTACTTGTTTTCTTCGCAGTAATTCTGTTATGTGTTCCAGTTTGACTCGGTTGAACGCTTGTGTAAAGTCCACAAAACAAATGAACAGCGGTTTATCGTATTCGATAGATTTTTCAACCAGCTGTCTGATAATAAATATACCGTCGATAGTAGAGCAGGAAGCCCTGCGGTTCTTCGCTCGCCCCTAACTTGTCTACGATCCATTGTGACAGTATTTTGGTTAACAATTTCGCTGAACTATTCAGTAGGCTGATTCCCCTGTAGTTTTCGGGTTGTTTCTTTGATCCTCTTTTGTGGATCGGAATTGTGATGCTTTTCCGCCATTCGTTGGATACTGAAGTTGTGCGGAGTATTTTTTGAAATAGAACAGTGAGCTCTGTGACAAGGCTGGGGCCTCCGTACTTTAGCATCTCATTCGTAATTTGGTCGGTACCAGGTGATTTTCTGTTTTTTAATTTCTTACTTGTCAGGTGCATCTCTACTTCACTGATGTTAACATCTGTTAGTTCTGCGGTTTCTTGTTGGTTTTCGTCTACGTTGTTTTCTGTAGCGGGTGCCTGGAGTAAGTCCTTAAAATGGCTGACCCATTGTTGGCTGTCGATTGGACTTAGTTGAACGTATTAATTGATTGGGTTTTTTCTGTTCCTCAGCATGTTCCATATTTTCTTTTGTCCTCCATATAGGTCGTGTTCCATGTCTTTTGAATACTTTTCCCAGTATTCTTTCTTTAGTTGAGCTATTTGACTGTTGATTCTGTTTCTCACCGTTTTGTACTCTTCGAAATGGTTTGTTGTTTTGTGCTGTCGGTATTTTGTAAATGCTTGTCGTTTTTCTTTTGCTAGTATTTTCACCTCTTCTGTGAACCATTGTTTTGTATTGCTTCGCTTGTTGGATTATTTATTGAAAATAAAAATAAAATTACTGGAAAATTCTCTCTATAATTCAAACTTGGAGTCATGCAATTTTAAGCTTTCCTTAGTAGCCAAATGGGAATTTATTGTATTTGACGAACAAAATATTAGCTTAAAATCTTACCGCTTTGTGGCTTTCAACATCGAAATATAGCTCAGTTCCAGCCAATCCTCCTAAAATGGAAACATGTGGTTGTAAACCTTGCGCAGCTACGCTCAGTAATGATGCAGCGACGCCCACGCCGAGACCCTCACTGATCCCTACGATCAGAGTTGAGAAAAAAGTGGCAATCCATACGACGGCGTCCCACCGGCTCACTCGCCAGTAACGAGGTAAATCTCGTATTTGCATTATCAGTCCCTAAAATTAAACCTTATAAAAGTTTCGGCCTGCGTAAAGTTATTTTCTTACCTTGCACGCTACAACAATAGTACTGGCTAATATACACTTTGGTGCCGTCTCCAAAACTGGTCCCGCCCAGAGCAAGAGGATGAGTAACAGAATACTGCTGACGACACCGGTTATCTGTGTGACTCCGCCAACCGATTCCTGGATCATCGAACGGGACAGACACGCCGCTACTGGCAGGCAGGTAGAGAAGGCACCCACGATGTTGCTGAGACCCTTAAAGTAAATTTTTACAAGCCATAAGGTGCGAATAAATATGGCGGGGCGAGTGCGTGAGGAATATGCTAGAAACTTTCAGCGAGACTAATTTGAATTTTGCTGATTTGTATTGTTATCGAGGGCCATCTTCGGTAGGTTTCAAAGGGGGTAATAAATGGAGTAGATGACCTTTGTTG
The DNA here is from genome assembly GCA_034092305.1 of Diaprepes abbreviatus. NCBI lineage: Eukaryota > Metazoa > Arthropoda > Insecta > Coleoptera > Curculionidae > Diaprepes > Diaprepes abbreviatus. The sequence goes on along the minus strand of JASJET010000373.1, from coordinate 223,675 downwards.
ACTACGAGAAGGCTTTCGACTGCGTAGAACTATGGGCTGTTGAAGAAGCTTTGGTAAATAGCAGAATAGACTCGAGATACAAAAATCTATTGCATAATGTCTATCTAGACGCAATGATGACAGTACAACTTGATGACGAGCTAAAGACGAACCGCATCCCAATCAAAAGAGGAGTATGACAGGGAGATACAATCTTGCCCAAATTATTTACAATGGCCCAGGAAGACTTGTTCAAATCATTAAATTGGGAAAATAAAGGGATAAACATTAATGGTAGATTCCTAAATCATCTGAGATATGCAGATGATATACTCTTGATCGCATCCGACTGGGAAGAGCTGCAGTCAATGATAAACGACCTCCATGAAACATCGCTCCAACGAGGATTAAAGATGAATCTCAGAAATATAAAAGTAATGTCAAACTCAGACGAACAACAAGTTATAACAGTAAATGCAACCGTAATAGAACAGGTATATATATATATATATATATATATATATATATATATATATATATATATATATATATATATATATATATATATATATTTTCTTGATTCTTGAACCATAGATTATATCATTTTTCTTTTATTTTGTCTTTTCTTGGGTTTAGGTTCTATATTTAATAAATACATAAAATTATTGACGTTTCGCCCTTTATTCAAGGCATTTTCAAAATTTTTGCCTCCTAAAAATATATAATTAAATTACATCACATAAAAAACATATTTAACATTCTCGAAAAACCAACAAGACACTTAAACAATAGTCAAAACTTTAAAATCTTTTAAAAATACTTAATTTTACCGGTACGCACCTTGACATTTTGCTGTTTTGTTTCTGAATAAAATTTAAATTTTACATCGTTTACTGAGGATACGTGGAATGCTAATGTGTTTTATTTTTTTAATATTTTTTATATTTTACAATGCATAAAAAAACAAATAAGGTATATGTTTGATTTTATGTTTAAGAGGATATTCCATTTTTGATTCTTATTTGAATGGATCGAATACTTAATGTTTAAATTAGGTTTGCGTAAATGTGGCTCAAATTTCCCATATCTGTTCTGTCGTTAACAGTGTTTTTATCTTTTTTTAATTTCAATCATTTCTTTTATCTGTAATTTTTGGTAATTCATTTCTTGGTTTTTTTTAATGGTACTGTTATAATCAAAAGTGTCTTTTTCGTCCTGAGTGTGTTTGTTTAACGCTGTTGAGGCGTTTTTTGTATATTTATGGCCATTTAATCTGTTCTTCAGTAATTGGCTGGTCATGCCTATATATTTTTTGGGACAATTTGTGCAAGGGATCCAATATATTATATTTGATTTATTCATTAGAGGAGTTTTACTTTTTAAATTTGTGAACAATGTATTTAATTTATTATGTGACCTGTGGCATACGATGATATCATGCTTTTTTAAAATGTATTTTATTTTTTCTGACAGCTCACTAGTGTACGGGAATGCCACATATTTTTGTTGTTTATGTTCTATGTTTTTTGTTTTTACGTTATTATAAAACTTATATGTTCGTTTATCAAGACACTAATAAATAATAATTTCAACGAAAAGACTATCACCAAAATAATTGATAAACGAACATATAAGTTTTATAATAACGTAAAAACAAAAAACATAGAACATAAACAACAAAAATATGTGGCATTACCGTACACTAGTGAGCTGTCAGAAAAAATAAAATACATTTTAAAAAAGCATGATATCATCGTATGCCACAGGTCACATAATAAATTAAATACATTGTTCACAAATTTAAAAAGTAAAACTCCTCTAATGAATAAATCAAATATAATATATTCGATCCCTTGCACAAATTGTCCCAAAAAATATATAGGCATGACGAGCCAATTACTGAAGAACAGATTAAATGGCCATAAATATACAAAAAACGCCTCAACAGCGTTAAACAAACACACACAGGACGAAAAACACACTTTTGATTATAACAGTACCATTATAAAAAACAAAGATATGAATTACCAAAAATTACAGATAAAAGAAATGATTGAAATTAAAAAAGATAGAAACACTGTTAACGACAGAACAGATATGGGAAATTTGAGCCACATTTACGCAAACCTAATTTAAACATTAAGTATTCGATCCAGTCAAATAAGAATCAAAAATGGAATATCCTCTTAAACATAAAATCAAACATATACCTTATTTGTTTTTTTATGCATTGTAAAATATAAAAAATATTAAAAAAATAAAACACATTAGCATTCCACGTATCCTCAGTAAACGATGTAAAATTTAAATTTTATTCAGAAACAAAACAGCAAAATGTCAAGGTGCGTACCGGTAAAATTAAGTATTTTTAAAAGATTTTAAAGTTTTGACTATTGTTTAAGTGTCTTGTTGGTTTTTCGAGAATGTTAAATATGTTTATTATGTGATGTAATTTAATTATATATTTTTAGGAGGCAAAAATTTTGAAAATGCCTTGAATAAAGGGCAAAACGTCAATAATTTTATGTATTTATTAAATATAGAACTTAAACCCAAGAAAAGACAAAATAAAAGAAAAATTATATATATATATATATATATATATATATATATATATATATATATATATATATATATATATATATATATATATACTTAGGCCAGGCCATAAGAGCGAGTAAGGACAACCAGACAGCCGAAATAACACGAATGGGATGGACGGCGTTCGGAAAACTCTCCTATGTTTTGCAAAATCAGAAAATTCCCTTATACTTAAGAACCAAAGTATTCGATTGTTGAATATTGCCGGTTCTAATATACGGAACGCACACGTGGACCTTTACAAAATTAAATTTGGACAGAATCCGCAAAACTCAAAGGTCTATGGAACGACACATGTTAGGAATATCACGCAGAGATAAAAAACGAAATGAGTGGATAAGAAGAAAAACCAACGCAGTTGACGCTATAGAAAGAGCAGCATCACTAAAATGGAAATGGGCAGGCTATAACGAACGAATAAAAGACAACCGTTGGAATTCAGAAACTGGAAAATGGCGCCCATATGAAGGGAAAAGATCCAGAGGCAGGCCCCAGATGAGATGGAAGGATGACATATTTAGACATGCCGGCTTGATGTGGCAAAGAAGAGTCCAGAATAGAGAGATTTGGAAACAAATAGGGGAGGCCTATATCCAGTTTTGGAAGGATGAAAACTAGGCTAAAATGAATGAAAATGAAATAAATGCAGTTGGGTTACAAGAAGTCAATTTTTTTATAGTTCTATTGTTTTCGAGTAGCTCGACCGATGCGATACGATCCATTTTCTATGGGTTTTTTGATGCGAACTCAAAGGATTTTGAAAAAAAAAATACTTTGCAGCGAAACTGAAGAAACGAGTTTTTCTTTTTTTTTTTTGGTAATGAAATTAAATTTATTTGGCACTTGGCATTGATTAAAAGTTTTTCATAAGTGAATATGGAGTGGTATAAAGAAGATATGTTGAATTTAGAGGAGAGCTGCAAATAATTTCAAATCTTGTCAGTTATGGACAAAAAAGAAAAGAAGTGGATGTGTGAAATGAATTTGCGTCAGAAAATTTGCACAGACTAGCGAGAAGACAATTCCGAAGCGTCTGCCATATGGATATGGGCTACTGAAAATATATTTTTCTTTTGGAAATGACTGCTTCTATTTTGTTTAACATATCTTCAAAATGTAACGAAGAGATTTTGATGCAATTTCTGTATTATCCGCTAATATGTTGGAACTATAAATTTGCTAGAAGTTTGAATTCTGACCATTTTTTTATACAAGACAGTGCACTATTATCGCCCATATTTTCGTTTTTTGTTTAATTTACTTTTTTATGTTAGAACTCCATTGCATAAAACTAACAAAGCTATCGTTAGTTTTTCATTGTCAGACAAAGTATGACAATTATATGCATAAGAGATTTATGTACTTGTGAAGAGCCATAAACCAAAGGCATAGCAATTCTCGGAAGAGATTTCATAAATAATTCGGCTTTCCTAATTCAAATAAAGTAAGGAGTAGATATTCTATGTGTTTGAAGTATGTATTTGAGGAAAGAGTAGTATACTTAAAAGATAATTAGGTTTAAACGTAGAAATCTAAATTGGGCAATTAACAGTAATGACATTTTTAAATATAATTCAGATGTGTATAAATGTAAGGCCTTGCTACGTTATTGTCTTACAAATTTCAGTGTTAGCTGTGTGTTTACTTCAAAAGTTGAGGTGTTGACATAATGTGATTTAGCGAATCTACAACTTACAGGTGAATTAAGGAAAGGAAAAGTGGAACTGTGTGCGAGCCTAAACCGTTTCCGAGAAAAAAATTATTATACGAATGCTTCAAAAATATATTAAGAAGACACGTTCACGAATTATATCTTAGAAGATAATTAGCAAGTCTCGATAAAGTTTTGAAAGTTGTGAAACAAGACAAGAATGTACAATCTGCAGGAAGTGCTGACAAAAATGAATTTCTCTTAGGGAAAGTCAAAATGGAGGTGATACCGAGAAAATACTATTTTAGAGAAGACAGTATTTGCGGGATATTAGGTCAAAACATTTTTTATCTGGATGTAATCTGTCTGAGTGAAGAACACTTAGTACAAAAAATGTATGAAGATAAGAATATGACAATTTTTCTTGAAGGATTTTTAGAAGGGTTATCGACAGATTTAAAACCCTTACTCGATAAGGGCCGCAAATTCATTATAACTCATATTGGAGGTGTCAATGGATTTATAGGAATTTTGCGGCAGTTCGAATCGAAATCTACCAAAGATTATCATGAATAAATGACGGCGGATATCTTTCAAAAATATTTTTCTCAAATGATACAGTTGATTTCGGAGAGGTTTGTTATAGATTTGGATAACGCCGGTTATCATTCTAGATTAGTGGAAAAGTTACCAATAACATAGTTGAAAAAAGTGATATTACAGGTTAGTTATCAAAAAAACATATTCCTTTTACGAACGATTTGCTAAAGAAGGATCTTCTAAAAATTGCGAACGAGAAAGAAAGACAATTTAAGAAATATATGATAGACGAATGGGCTAAAGAACATGTAAATGTTGTGCTTCGAATACCACCATACCACTGTTAATTCAAATTCATTGAACTTATTCTGGAAAAATGTTTCTTCTTTGGATATAACTAGTCCTATTTTGTTTAATAAGTATTCAAAACACTTCCGTTTTGATTGTCGAACGAACAACACGTTGCCGGGTGGAGCTTGCGGTAAGCAAGGAAAAATAACGTGGTTGGGACGTTTGGGGATGAAAGCGGGGTCCGGGCTGATTGTGCGGTGTTGGGGAGAGCGCTCGTTATAGGGTAAGTCCTATTGTGCAAGGGGTGAAGTTTGTGCGTGGTCGCGTGCTCTATGGTGAGCGGGGTGTTTTTTGCCCTACGAAACGGAGCTCTGCGCATTGACAGAGAAGGATATACTTGTGACGTGCGATCATCTCCACATCCGGCAGTTCATGCATTTCATAGCTTGTTTTTATATGTCAATTTTTTAAGTTATGTACTATTAGAGGATTTTCGGGGGTACATACCCGATTATCCGAAATCCTCACCGTTTAGTGCCCACAATCCGGAGTTCGTGTAACCTATCCAGAAGGGTGGCTCTGGCTCTAGCTAAGCGCCGGGCCGTGGGACGAGCTGGCGAATTGCCTTGCAGCAAAGCCATTGCCCTTTCGAAAGGGGGGGGGGGGGCGCAAACAGAAAGAAAAAAAGTATTCAAAATTGGAAGGAGACATTCAACATTTGCTACTATGCTGAAAATTTAAATCGGTTAGAAGTTCTAATCCTGACTGTTTTTTATACAAAGCAGTATGCCAACATCGTCGAGGATTGCGTTTTTTATTTAACAAGCTTGATGATAATAAAACCTCACTGTAAAAAATTAATATTGTTGCCGTTTGTTCTTCATCGTCATACATGGCATGCTGGACTTCAATTAACACTTAAATATATATATATATATATATATATATATATATATATATATATATATTTTGGTTTACACCGCCTAGACGCTATAAATCTTTTTTGGCGACGGGCGTCGAAGATAAGGATTCGAACCAAGAAAGTTCAAAGAGATTCGTTGCAAACTCGTCGCATACTCGTCACGCGCTCGTCTCGCCATATTTATACGCACCTTTAGATATTCATATTTTACTTTGGTAAGTAATGATAACCGTGAATATCAATAAAACGACAAATCGTCGAACAGAAAATGTAAAGAATCGACTATTATCGAACATTAATTTTTTATATAATTAAGACAGCATATCTAGACTGTAGTAAGAAAAATTAAAATAATCCTAACCTGACCCAGTAATTCTTGGTTAGAATCGACTTCGTACATATTTTTCTTTGCGAACATCAGCGCCAAGGACATCGTTGTAGCATAAGACACCATGGCTATGACAAATGAATCCACCAGAATCGCCGTAAATAAACTGAATGTGGGCACTGACAGTTCAGGCATTCTACAAAAAAATAAAAACTATTTCATTGATATGTAGTTACGACTTCCGGTGATTTATAATAATAATAATAAAATGGAGCAGGATGGACATCGAAAACCTGCAAAGGAAAATAAGAACACTCTTAAGAAAAGCGCGCCAACACCACCCTCGGAGTGCTATTGAACGCACTATGCTTCCAATACACGAAGGAGGAAGATGATTGGTCGATATTGGTAAGCAGCTCGATCAACAAATAATAAAGTTACGTTCTTATTTTCACAGATTAGTGGACTCTTCCACACTACATCGAGCAATATGCGAGGCAGATGATTCAACGCCGCTACAGCTGAGAGGACGGGATATTGCTTCCCACCACCTAACAGACCAAGAGAAGTTATAAGCCTGACTACAGAAACAACTTCATGGACGGCATCCAAATGAGGTCAATCAGGACAATGTCGACAACTCAGCGTCGAACTTCTGGTTAATTTCAGGACAAATGTTTTTGGAAATGGGGGCCTTCTTGTTAGCTATCCAAAACCAGGTTATTCCGACGAAGAACTTTTGGAAGTTCATTATCAGAGATTCCTCAATGAAAAATGACCAATGTAGATATGGCTGTCGAACATCAGAGACAGTCCAGCATATAACTAGAAGATGCGCATTTCCCGCAACCGAGTTTAAAGAAAGACACGACTCAGCCGCTAAGATACTCCACCAAGAGTTAGCAGAAAAGTTAAAACTGCTGCAGGTAGGAAAAGTATCTTAGTACAAATACAATCCGAAGCCTATTCTTGAAAACAACGAGTTCAAGTTATATTGGGACCTAACAGTTCTAACAGATCAAACAGTTGCTTATAATAGGCTAGACATTATACAAACAGATACAATTTTTAGGCGAACTACATTGATTGATATTGTCGTAATCCCGCTTGAAGCCCCTGCATTGCGGAAAATTACGAACAAACTCGAAAATTCTTATATCAACTTCTGTGTTGTAACATACAGCATCCTACCGCCGACTCCCGATGCAAAATAACTTGAAATATAGGTTCCGACGTACAGTAAGCACGAAAACGGGTGTCAGGGAAGGTATCAACTGAAACCCACTGAAGAGTCCTATAGTTGGTACCGGGACGAAACACCCAAAATTTCTAGAGGTCTTTCAGGTCTAGCTAGCAAGTAGATGACACCCATATTTGTATATTTCAAGTGATTTGTCATCGGAGAAAGGCGATAAGATACTGTCTTTCTACGACGCCTCTTCCTTTAGACATCCCACTTAGAGTTCCATTTAGGATCTGTATCGAGTTTCTGAATGGGGAATCGAGATGCACTGTTCCTACTGCGGGGACTAATACCCCGTCGTATTAAAGCCAGTGCTCATTACCGTGATTTTGACGTTTATTGTCAGACACAGCCCCTTGGCTGATAGCTCAACTTCTACACCTTGGCTTATATGTGGGCCCAGCATTATAACAATGCTCGATGCAGCGCGCCTTACTGCACAGTCCAACTATCAGGGATGCCATGTTGTAATATTGAAGAATGCCCTGAAGCGATTTATTTATCCTCATATATTACAAGCTATAATGTCACATTGAGAAAAATAGAGCAAGCGGGGTTTCGTACTGGGTTTGGAATAAACGATCACCTACAGAGCATCAAAACGGTAATAGAAAAAACTATCGAATACAATCGACCACTCGTTCTAGCTTTTGTGGATTTCCATAAGGCCTTTGATACGGTAGAGCTTGACAAAATTATGGAAACATTACAAGCATGCCGCATTGACTCTCGATACACAAAGTTAATTTACAATATATACAGGAATGCAACTATGTCGGTGAAACTACACAGAAACACGGATCATATCCCAATTGGCAGAGGAGTCCGACAGGGTGATACCTTATCGCCTAAACTGTTTTCTGCAGTACTAGAATACGCCTGTAAAAAACTTAACTGGGAAAAGAGAGGCCTGAATGTAGATGGCTAAAGATTAACAAATTTGAGGTTCGCAGACGACATAGTTTTGTTTTCCGATAATCTCAAGGAGATATGTACAATGTTACATGAACTTCAGCTAGTGTGCGCCAATGTGGGTCTTAAAATAAATGTATCAAAAACAAAATTTATGACCAATCTGGTACCTAGTGGAAATATCAATATTGGAGACAACGACGTGGAGCTTGTGGAAAAGTACGTATACCTTGGACACGAAATAAAGATCACAAGAGATAATCAAACATGCGAGCTACGAAGAAGAGTAAATCTCGCATGGGCAGCCTATAGAAAACTTAAAGACATGTTTAAAAGCGATATACTAATTTCTTTTAAACGTAAAGTATTTGACCAATGTGTGTTACCGGTTATGACCTATGGTGCCGAAACTTTGACACTGGCAACAGCAACTTCTAAAACGCTGCAAATAGCTCAGAGAAAGATGTAAAGGTCAATGCTAGGTATATCGCTGCATAACCGAGTTAGAAATGAAGACCTGAGACGAAAGACAGGAGTTACCGACGTAATTTTCCGAATTGCAACACTCAAATGGAACTGGGCCGGATATGTCGCCCGAATCTGTGATGGAAGGTGGACGAAGAGATTACTCGAATGGAGGCCGAGATTAGACAAAAGAAGTAGAGGAAGACCCCCTATTAGTTGGACTGACGATCTCAAGAGAATTGCAACAAATTGGATGTAAATCGCTCAAGACAGAGCACAATAGACAAGATTGAGGGAGTCCTATATCCAGCAGTGGACGCAAAAGACTGGATGAAGAAGAAGAAGAAGAATAATGTCACATATCGGGAAATATTATTTTAGAGGCTTAGAATGTTGAAATCGTGATGGTCGTAATTCGGAATTATTTGTGAAATTTCTACCTTTTTCAAACATATTAATCCATTAGAGAAAGTCATCGAAAATGCAGGTAAGTGTACCCACTAAAAATAATCAGCGTTTGCCTGAAAAATGCCTTCTAAAAATTTTGGGTGTTTCGTCTCGGTACCAACTATTGGATTCATCGGTAGGGATTGAGTTGGAACCTTCCCTAGACACCCGTTGTCGTACGTATATATTTTCGGAACTTGTATTTCAAGTGATTTGTCATCGGAGAAAGGCGTTAAGATGCCGTTTTTCTACGACAATATTGCTATACCTAATAACAACAACCTAAGTCCAAAATACAATGAGGAGATCGCCAAATACAGAGATCTGGAGGTACAAATCCGCAAACAGTAGGCAATGAACAGCGTCTACACAATTCTCATATTACTATCAACAACTGGAGTAATACCAAAGAACCTCCTGTAGAACATCAAGGGACTACGCCTTAGTGAGCATCTATATAAACCGATTCAGAAAGCAGTTTTCCTTGCAACCACGCGGACCGTCCGAAAGTTTGTAGGAAGTACAAAAGACCACGCTACCTAGGACCTGATAACATGGAAAGGGTCCCCATCGAGCCTCATTCTTTTGGTATCTTTGTTGTCAATAATCTCTGGAGGGAGTGCGAAGCCGTTTGGCTTGTAAATCTGGATAATATTGCTAACCAAATCACAAAGGAGTGACAAAGCAACGTCAGGCGACAAATTGATACTATCAAAATGTTCTAAATATACCACATTCAGTCAAAATCAAAATTAAAACAATAGAAACATTACTCTTTAGGAAAAGATTGCACTGATTTTTTAAAATGATGGACATTTAAAATAGTCTTAGTATTACCGGGTAGTGATCAATAAACCTTTATGGCCATATCTTAAGAGTCTTTCTCATAAAATGCCGAGGCATGGGCTGGGATCGCCAACTCATTTCTATTTCATGTGGTTATATACATATTGACACCGTAATTATCAAAGTTGCGCTGAAAATAGCTAAGGTTACATCTAATCAACATAACCAAAGACACAAAGTACAATGATGGTACAGTCATGATGTTCAGATTAGAAAAGTGACTCCCTAGGACCATGTCCTGACATACATATCATGTCATGAGATGTCAAGAGCGCTGTATTATTGTGACGTTCATTTTCTTTAACTTCCTCTGTCGTCTTACCTCTTTCTTTGATATGGATTCTAGTAAGATTTTATTCAACTTATGTTGCCAGATATCACTTTACTGTATTTCATTTTCTTCTAATGCTTTATTTTCAATTATTTCACCTGGAGTTTCGTTTGTAGTTTCTATGGATATTGCCGTGATTTTATTTTCTAGTTTCCAATTATTAGAGATTTTTTTTTCTCTAGATTTTTATATTTTCCGCTGGACGTTCGTTCAAGGATTGCTTTCATTTCTTTGTATAACTACTCACTGGTTTCTTCTTCAACTTTTTACAATTATCCCACTCTGCTGTTCAATTCCTTACAAAACTTGTTTATTTTTTCCATTCTTTCTCTTTCTAGTCTTTTCACCATTTCTTCAATCATAATTGCCATTTGTTACTTTACAATTTCTTACTAATTCTGCGTCTATTCGATTTATATTTTCGTTATTTATTTTCCATTTTTGCATCGCATTTTATACTTTCTTTTTCGAATTAATAACAATACTCTACAGGACATAACCTGTATTTCAACAACAATACAATTGTTCTGAAAGTTTGTGAGTGACTTCATTTTGACGATTCCGACAACTCTTCATTTGTAAAAATTCTCGTAAGAGCTCCGTTTTTAAATGCACAAAACACTTTAATTTGATGAAGTATTAAATTAGCCTGATTATTGCTTTATTTGGTAATTAAAATGGAGGATAATTTGATGAAAAATACAAAAATGTCGAACTCACCGCCTATAATGTGGTAAAATAATGTGTACAAATTTTTTAATATTATACAGTTGATTTTTCACAGTTGTTTAAAGTGTGTACAATCGAGTGGTTATGTTTTTTCAGCCCGACGCTCAGAAATTGTCAATTTCCTGAAACTGTTTTATTGATTACTACAAATCTCATTTCTGAAATATGTGTCCAACAATATAAATGCTCCAACAATGTCTTGAAGTTGCAAAAAGTCAGAATCACACTGTATTTCATTGTGTAAAAGTATAAATAATGATTCTCTAGGTAAAAAATGTCTGATTACACTGGACAACAGCTAAAATCAATTAAATCATACCAATTTGGTGTGCTCAAACCGAAACTAAACTTATCTTTTTAATATAAGTTCAACTTTTAGAGATACGTGATATCATATCTCCGTATATATTAACAATGTGACCGCAAGAATGCACATGGTATATTTGTATTGTTATTAAACAACTTGTTCTTGAACATTGCAACTAAGTTTTTAATGTCACTGTCATTTTTGAGTTGCACTTTTCATACAAAATACAACAAATAAACTAAAATTTGTTGCGTAGAATTACTGGTTATATAACATGTCAAAATCTGAACCCTTCTTTACATCGTCGAGAATTTGACATATTTTCACTACCCAGAATTTATATTCAGCAGTGGGATTCTGTGTTACATAGAATTCTACTCCTAATTTTCTATGCTTGATTTCTATCGGCGAAAGTGATAATAGCATTTGTAGAACTTCTGTGTTTCTATCGTTCGTACTTCGGGCGTTTTCGGATATCGTACTACCCAAATGAAAAACATTATTGCAAATTTAGTGAGATCTAGTAACCATTTATTTAAATTCGCCATCAATGTCAATGTCATCGACGGATACCGTGTACGAGAAGTTATGGATAGGCTTATTTTTATTGTTTTTCTAAAATAAAACCATATAATACAAAGAAGTGAGGTTAGATTATTCGATTTTAATAGAAAACGACAGGTGTCGATAGATCGCTTCCTGGCGACAGAAATAATCGATATTAGGCGATTATTTTGCAACCAGGCGTATAGAATTAAAGCTATTAATAGAATTCTTTACGACACAGAATTCGGCAGCAGGTATTACTCACCCTTTAGGGATATGTCCCACGGTGCTGATGTTATGCGTCGTGTCAATGCCGGTAAGGAAGGTCACGACAGTACCGATAACTATCACTATTAGCTCCATTGGGATTGGCAATTTGAAGCGTTTTGACCACCATGGCTAAAAAAACCTTAAATTATTTTTATTAAAAATATTTGAGATCGAAATTTTTGTTTAAACTTTTTTATATGTTTTTAAAAGGAATGTATCAAAGTGTGCAACTACGCACCCTTTCATTAGTTACAATAAAGTTGTAAAAGCACGTATATGTGTCAGACGCGGATCAAAGAGAGGGGTAACACCCCCCTCCCCAAGAGCACTCTCTTTCATTGACTACTCGTTTTCCCTTATCTTACTGTACGGGGTGTTCCATTTTCGACACTTTTAGGAAGTATTGGACTTATTATCAAAAAAATACAGTGTTACGGTTTTCACTCTAATATCCTACTTTTTAACGAAACAAAAGGTTCCGGTGGCAATTTTGTCATGGCTCTCTTAGTTTTTAATCTACAGGGTGATTTTGAAAATCTTCGTTTTTTAGGCACATCTCGTATTTTTGTTATGCGTTAATTTATCAAAAAGGTAAAAACTACTTTTCATAGAGTTTTTTACGTAGAGTTCAGTGGCGCAGTCAGTTTTTTTTCTACAAAATTTAGTTTTTGAGACATTAACCAAATTTATGATTTTTTAAATAGGACATCCTATTTATTATTTTAGATATTGATCAAGTATAATTTAGGCTTTTCAAAAATATATAATGTGTTTATGTTATTTTGAAAAGCAAGGGCAGAATTCGATATTTCAATAATTTACTTTGTAATTCTAGGCTATGGTCCATTTATGAGTAATAAATGCAAAATTTTGATAATAATAATTATATCAAAGATTAGACACTTTAAAAGTTAATTTTAATGTTTTTCTATATTTTTAATTGTAAACACTTAATTATTATTACATTTTTAACTTTAAATAACACTGTTATTATAAAACCAGAATATTGAAAAATGATTGCAAAGAAACAAGAACAACATTATTTCATAAAACTAAAGTAACAAAAACAAAAAGAAACACTGGACGTAAAACCAACCAAGATTTTTTTTAAAGATGACCATTTTCTCGAATGCGATATCGGCACAATTTTGTTATTACTCTAATTGCATTTAAAAGAGTCGAAAATGGTAGTGGACTGTATTTTGGGCGCTGGTAAAGAATTTAATTTCAGTTAAAATATACGACGAAGGTATGACAATCTCGAGAAATTGAAAATAGTCTACCTTGTAGCTGCTCACTGATGTGGAAATCGTAGATACTTTCCTGGAGCTGAGTCTTTGGGTTTTAGCACTGCTATGGGTGTTGAATAAATAATTGTTTTAGCAGATTTAGCCGGTATATAGAGGGTTTAACACTCGTGTAGTTTATTAGTGTTCGCAACACGTGTATTCCGCTGAAGGTTCAAGTGCAAAGTGATAGTGTTTTCTAGCGTGTACCGTTGAGGTGCGTGAGACATTTCTTGGCCATTTTGGGATGAGATTGCCATATATGGCGCGAAACAATACATGGCGCGAAAAAGGGATTAAAATAAAATTAACTTCAGTTTGCTTAAACATAAATGTAAACGTAGAGATATGTTAATTTTACTCAGAAAAATATAACTTAAATTTAATAATTCGGAAAGATGGAACATAGGTCTATTATGAAGAGTTTCGAAGTCCAAACCAATTGCCTCACGAAGTTGCGCTATAGAGTCATGTCGTGTTTTATACACTTAATTTTACATAAAACTCCCACAAAACAAATCCAAAACGGAATATCGGGAGATCGTGGGGGCCACCTCACTGGCCCATTGGTACTTATCCATCTTTGAGGAAAGTTATTGTCCAGAAATGGCCTTAACAGCTCAGACTTGTGGCTCGGGAGACCCTCTTGTTGAAGATAAATGGAGTTGAAATGGGCCAATGGAACATTTTCAAGCAATTCTGGAATAATTTTCTCAAAGATTTCTAGGTATCTACATGCTCTGAGACTCCCTTCATACAGCCTGTTGGCTATGCGTCGGCCCCAAATAAAACACGAGACACCAACCCCGAAGCGCCCTTGTTGTACCCTTTCGAAAATTAAATGGTGATTTTCTGCAGATCAACGCCTCTTGTTGTGATGATTAAAAATGCCCGCATTTGAAAAATAACATTCGTCTGACCAGATGACAAATCTGCTAAAAGATTCGTTGGTGCGGATTTGTTCTAAATACCATTGATAAAATGTTACTTGGCGCTCATTATCTCCGGGGTGTAAAGGTTGCATTATTTTATATTTATATGGATTGTATTTATAGTTTTTGAAAATTCTTTCAGCATCAGATTATACTATACCAACTTTTTCTTCTATTTTTCTACAGGATGATGGTTGTTGCTGCTGCGTAAAATAACCCATTTGTTTCTTTTCTCTCCCTGTCTTCTTTGACGTATGTTTTGGAACGCAGCTGCATACAAGATCCGTGTTCAACTAGATTTATTTTTAAACGAGCAAATATGTCTGGAAAGGTTTGCCTTCTTCCTGGATACCTAACATGAACAACAACAATCGCCAGATATAAGAAGTTATCCTATTGATAACGCTTCAAATACGTTACCTATTGAAATATAATTCAGAAGCTTCTTGGAGACTTTCATTGCTTTGTATAAAACATATTAACATACTATACTTTTCATAATTATCATAAACGGCCTTTGTAAATGTAAAATAAATTAAAAATAAAATAAAAACATCAACGTAACAAAAATATTTCATAAAAAATAACAATCTGACAAAACTGTGAAGTTTTGGACATCTGCCTTTTGTTTCTTATAAATTGGCCATGGCCTACTGTTACAAAAAAAGTAAATTATTGAAACAATCGAATTCTGACCTTGTTTTTTAAAATTAAATAAACACATTACATATTTTTTAAAAACCTAATTTACACTTAATCAATATCTAAAATAGTATAGAGGGTATCCTATTTAAAAAATCATAAGTTTGGTTAATAATATCTCAAAAACTAGACTTTTTAGAAAAAAACTGACTGTGCCACTGAACTCTTCGTAAAAAACTCTACAAAAATTAGTTTCTACCTTTTGATAAATTAACGCATAACGGAAATACGAGATGGGAAATTAACGCATAACGGAATCTTTCGTTTCGTTAAAAAGTAGAACATAAAGTGAAAACCGCAACACTCTATCTTTGATAATAATTCCAATACCCCCTAAAAGTGTCGAAAATGGGATACCCTGTACTGTCTTGTAAGCAAATAAGGGGATAATTTCGATCTTTACTCTTATGATATCGCACCCCCCCCCCTTCCTGAGGGGCTGGATCCGCCCCTGACATGCGTTCCAATAGATTTAAAGACTGTAAAGTAACTAAGTGATAAATAATTGTATAAATGTCATAAAAAAATAACCTTAGTGATAATTGGGTCTAATTGTAGAAAATTTCCGAGTATTAGACTTAAAATAAACAATAAATGTTATGAAAAATATTACATACTACAATTGGTTTTTCAAGATTTCAGGAACAGTCCTTGCAGAAGCTTCTATTTTTTTTACACCCTATATATTTACCTTAAACCACAACTCGTGGACAAATAGTATTGTCAAAGTTACTGTGGAAATAATTATGGCTGTTACATTGCATTGGGAAATGCCTTCTATTGCATCATAGATAGTCTAAAAAATTAAAAAAAAAAAATGAAAAACGATGCATGGGGTAAAAGATAAAATGGCCAAGCAAATAAAAATAGTAAAAAAAGCTTGTTCTCTGTTATTGGCTTTTTTCATTGAGCCACTATATGTGCTTCTTTCTCATTCCGAGCATACATTCCTTTTTGTTGTTATCCTCGGAAGATGGGGTCTACACGTTTCCCGACTTTAATGGAACTGTATCATGAAACTTTCAGATAATCGCGTATGTATTTCCAAAAGCTTCTAATTTAACAATTTTTTTGTCACATGTGTGACCAACATAAAAAGCTAATTTTGAATTCATGAAACTGTTTAATGTAGAGGTAACCGCTCACCAACAGGTGTATATTTCTTTTTCAATACTAGATCAGGGCTTATCTGTAAAATATCGGGG
Source organism: Diaprepes abbreviatus (assembly GCA_034092305.1). Classification (NCBI taxonomy): domain Eukaryota; kingdom Metazoa; phylum Arthropoda; class Insecta; order Coleoptera; family Curculionidae; genus Diaprepes; species Diaprepes abbreviatus. Next base: position 207,142 of record JASJET010000373.1, on the reverse strand, counting down.
TTTTGTGGATGTGAAATGGAACATGGAGATTTTTGCATGAGAGCCTTCAGAATAACCTGAATAACAATAAATTTCATATGTGTCATTTCAAAAAGTTGGGCAACATTGTTTTTATTAATAAAAATATAAAATTAACGAAAAAAAAAATGTTTGAGCAGATGCTTCTTACTCCCGCCCCACTACTTTCATGTCAACGGTTACACATCCGAAAATATTATATCTCTAAATATTTGTGGAAATATTGTATTACTTATATAAGTATTAAGTTTTCATATATGATTTATATAAAATAATTATTTTATTTTTATCTGTATTTCACGAATAAATTAATTTAAAACCAATTTTTTTTTAAGTTTGTTTAAACAATGATTGTTTAAACAATTTTGATAATTACAGTAAATATATATCGTTATAGTATGCCTAATTATTTTAATAAACAAAGATTGGCTCGGAACGTCCAATACTATAGGATGCAGTATGCTGTAAGTATGATGCATAAATAACGTCATTTGTTTATAACAACATGAATGCATGATGGACACATGACATTATGATATTTGAGCTCCATTATTCGCGGTACGTCCGTTTAAAAAAAATGATCAAAATCGAGAAGAAGAAAAGAAAATAAAAATTCTTTTCAGATATGTGTTTTGAATCTTCAATATCAATTTTAAAATGAAAGCTCCCCACCTCTCTTTTTTTCCATTTTTCACGCTCTTGGGCGATATTCTTTTAATTTTTATTAAAGTTTCCAATAACATAAACATTTAAATACTTGTATCAAAAAAGAACTCTGCAAGATAAAGTTTTTGGTTCAACAATCAGGTCTGTATTGTTTATAGATTTACCGTAACAGGTTGTCAAATTTGACAGTTTGTATCTTGAAAACCAATTGATGGATTTGAAATTTTTTTCACGGGAAGAAGCATCTTTCCAAGTACTTGCAAATCATGTATTGCAAAACAAAATCCAATGAAAATCCGCCGAGATAATATATTTGTTTATTAGCAAAAATATCAACAATGTCTTTAAACAATTACTGAAGACGTCCAAATCATCCGACTTTGATTCTGAAAAAAGCGCTGGAAAACTTGATTTCCCTACTATATGTTGAAAATAAATTTAATTAAAACGTTAACGTGATATTTTGGACTCAGACAAAGTTGAAAAATGATCAATTTTTGTAAACGAAATCGGATTGCAAAACTATGTGCAAAAACTATTGATTCGATCCTAACGAATTTTAGCGTGTTATTTTATCATGGCATAAAGTTTTCTTTGCTCTAATATGAAGGTCCTCAGAGAAATTTAAATGGTCGAAAAAAATTGATTAAAAAACTGCCTTTTTACCTTTTTTTTTAATTATTGCTACATTGCAGTAAGGGAAATATATTTTGAGATTTCCGACCCTATCTTATGGCAAATTTAATTACGAAACTTTTCAACTTTCCTCTAAAATGAATACCTTCAAAGTTACACGAGAGAAGAAATGAAAAAAAAAGACGTTTTTTTTCGTTAATTTTATATTTTTATTAATAAAAACAATGTTGCCCAACTTTTTGAAATGACGCATATCAAATTTATCGTTACTCAGGTTATTCTGAAGGCTCTTATGCAAAAATCTCCGTGGTCCATTTCACATCCACATAAAAACAAATAAGCCCTGGTCTATACATATATTTCAGAATTGTAGGTACATACATACCACCTATCTATGGGAGAGTACACAACTATACACTCCCGTTCTCCTCATACACCGAACAGCCTGATTTGAGCCCTGCACTCGTTTCCGCAAGTTTAAAGAATGAGCAATACATGGTAGAAATCTAGCGTATTTATTATGTTGCAGAATTCGAGCTTGAACAGCCCTATATCTATAAACAATATTAGCGTCATTGTCGTATGACTGTATCTTATAATCTAATAGTTGCAAGTGATCATTGCTTTTTTTTTGGTATAATCTCTTCTGCAAGTCCACTCCCAGCTTTTACTTGACAAATCTTTCTTGAACGGTGCATTTTCCGTTACGAATATTTACATAACGTACAATTTTGGCCACTTGCTTTTAGTGGTTAATATCGTGGATACAATCAAATGAAAAGCTGTTATATTTTGCTTTTAAAATACCTATTATTATTTCGTTTCTAACAGGGAAACCAAATAATGAAATCAATTCTTTTGGGATAGTTGAGAGAAATATGAAGTAGATTCTTTCGTAATGGATGATCCATGTGCAGTAACTAGTAGATTATATCTGCTAAGCAGTTCTGATCAAATTGCAAATCGCTCGTTCGTGTCTTAAACGTATTTCCAATTCCCTCCATTCTTTTCCCTCTTAAGTCAACTCATTTTTGGCTTCAGGTGTTTCCAATTACAAAATCTTTTCGAAAAAATTGACCCTCTTGTATTAAATAATAAACAAGGAAAACAAAAAAGGGATTCCACTATGTATGAGTTACTTCCATTCAATTTTTGGAAGAAAAAACTATAATTTTTTGTTTTTTTATCGAGATTTGACGAGAAGACAATACAGATTTAGGTAAGGAACCACAATTTTACCTCATAGAGTTTCGATCACGCGACTTTTTCTTGCAAAAGTAGGCATAGAAAGAAATATCAGTCTGCTGACATCGGGAATCACGAGATTTTGGTAAATCACCAACATCACGCGACTTTTCTTGCAATAACAAGTAGATTCGAAAAATATAGATTTCTACCAAGCCGTCACGGAAATGTTATTTAAATATGAGCCATTTCGCTACGAAAAGTTAGTGAAGAACAGTTGTTAAGTACGGTTAGTTGAAGTCGTAAGTTTTAGAACCAAAGTTAAGAACAAGAGCTAAGAACAGTTAGTTAAGAATCAGAGTTAAGAAAAAAAAAGTGAAGACCAAGACTACGAAAGTTAAGAACCAGAGTTTTAGAACTAAAGTTAGTTAAGAACCAGAGTTAAGAACGGTTAGTTGAAAATGAGAGTTAAAAAAAGAGTTAAGAACCACAGTTAAGAACAGTTAGTCGAAATTAAGAGTTAAGAGTTAAAAATCTGTAGTTAAAGAGTTAGTTCAAAAAGTACTTAGACAGTGTCAGTAAAGTGTTTCGGGTGCGTTTGGTATTCCAGTGGGCAGTTTATACAGAGTTTAAAAATGGGTTAAACTAAACTTTTAGCTAGCCCTGCGTAATCGCGACATGTGGGTAAGAGGAATGCGGATTATAAACTATAGTAATTAGTAAAGTAGTAAAGCGAGCGTTTTGTCTAATTTAATTTTGTGAAATATAAAATAGAAGAAAATTTATAGTTGCTCCCTAATTAAGTTAAATTTTCGTTGATTTCTTTTTGTAAACTAGTGGCGCTCGTATATAATTTTAATGAAACGTAGCAGTAGTAAGTACTCTAGGACCTCGTCCCGCTCTCTTTTATTATCTACAGATGCTCTAGTCCCTACGAAATTTAGGAAAACCATATGAAAAAAAGAGATAAAAGAGGGGCTAGGTGTTACAATATGCATTATTACAAGAATTTGTAACATTTATCCAATTGCTCATATTATTGCTTTTACGTTTCTTTCTAATTTTTCGGAATTCTGCACAGGTGGCTTTTTTGGTGGTGGCCTTTTTGCGTGATATTAAATTTTCCAAAATTGTATTGCACTTATATACATATTCTTTGAGTAAACTATAATGCAAACATAACCAAATTATTGTAACGTTCGAATTTTTATAAAGTAGATATGTTTTAGGGGAAGTTCCGTGGTGCAATTCCATCCTTTGTTACGGAAGAACGAGATAGACTGTTTTAGCTGCACTTAGAGTATACTATATTTTTGTTGTTCCATCTTCCATCTCGCTCTCTCGCATCACTACGCGGTTCAAAAGTGCTTCTTTAACACGAGCGGTAATATTTTTATTCGCAATCTATAAAATATGTATTCTAAAGAATAAAAATCTTTTGGCGGGTTGTGCTTCCCGAGGTTGGCTCACCTGGGGCCCTATCCTCGAACTGGGGAACGTGAAGTGAACGGTGAAAAAGTGGTGAACGCGTATTCTTGAAATGTTCATCACTCATATCCTCGTTCGCCCGGTGGAAGGCAAGCGAACAGTGAAACATGCGCAAATCAAATGTCAGCCGCTAAATGACATATTTAACGCACGGATTGCAAAAAATAAAATAGAATTAAAAATTTTTATTTTATTTTTGGTTCTTCAAAATAACTCGTCATTAAAAAAGATAATATGTTGACGAACCGTTTCTTTAAGACGTTTTATTTTTTGAATAAACAGTTGAAACGTTAATTAGGTACCCCGATATTTTTAATATTTTCAAATTTTTTAATAAAATATCCTTAGAAAGTTGAATATGTCTCGCAAATATTAAGTAAATTTGAGATTACAGACATAAAATTATTACAGGAGATTCTGTTCATAACTCAACTGTATGAGCATGCTATTTAAAAATGTTTTTCTAGGGCCAGTTCTGCGTATGGATTTAACATAAATACTTGTGTCCATAACAGCCGAGTATCTTAGTTTTAAACAGTTAAATCTAATATAATTCTTTTCACGACGCAACTTTTAATACATTTGAGAAATCACAATTTGAAACTTTTATTTAAATAAGTAACACATTTTATATTAACTACAGCACTTAATTAGACTGTGTTAAACACTATACGACACTACAATTAAATAAATATTATGATTATATTTTATCGGGACATATAAATATGAACCCTACAGATCAACGAATAAGGTCGTTCAGCATAAAAATCTTATTTAGGGTACATTTGATCTTCAAGCCTCTACAAATCTTTATAAAATAAAAAAAAAAATATATTAAAATTTGAATGTGAGATCCGCCAGTATCTCTAATGGACATCTTCTGTCTGGCCTTTGGTTTTGGTCCCTGGTCAAAAACAGTTTTTTTATCATTGTTCAAGTTTCAGGTTTTCTTTCAAATTTAGTTGTCAGGACAGAACATCTTGCAGTAAGAGACTGGACATTTTGTGAATTCATACAATAAATAACTGATTCGATTGTTTCCGTAGTGGATTGGGATGATGGCTTTTAGTCATACTACGTAGAGTTGTAATTTCCACTGTGTCAAGGTTTATCAGTGCTGGCTTTCTGCAATTACTGTCAGTATATTACTTTGTATATATGATTGTTCTTTTTCTTGATATCCCTTTTTCTTTATATATCAGAATCTTAAAGTACTTGGCTCTTTGTATGCATTTTTGTTTAACAGTTCTAGAGTGTCAATTTAAGATAAATTTAATCCAGGCAAAGTACAAATATTGTAATGGCAATTAATAACTTCACAAAAATAACAACAATGCCACTATTTTTTTACTTTTGACGATTAATTTAAAGTACCAAAACTACTTTTTGCCTAAAATGGCAACAAAATATACTACGGACATTTTCGGTCGGACAGGTCAATTCAATCTGTCATCCATTTTATTTTTTGAAATTCTCGGGTTTTAGCACGATCATATCTGGCAACATTGGCTTTTCAAGAATACGGCTTTACTGTCAAAAAGTTCACATTGCCATTCCCATCGCCATTCACATCACCTTTTACATCACACTTTCGAGGATAGGGGCCTTGGCGCGTGCCCCTGTTACCAGGCTAAAGTACACTGTTGCCAAATAATTTACATTTTATTGTAAAAGCATTTCTTATGCTAGATAGGGGTTGTGCGCCTTATTGTAAAAATAATCTAAAATTTTGTATGTGTAGTAAGTAAAATACTTACCCATCCAAAGGAAAAAATCCCACTTCTCATAACTTTCTTTAAACCTAGGAGATCTTTAAATTGTGCTGCTACCACATAGAATGCGGAGGCGCATGTGAATCCGCTAATCATGTGGTCTGACATTAAGCTAGCAATGATACCCAATCTAAGGACCCACATTATTACCTAAAAATGAAGATAGAGTAAGAGAAAGAAGTGCAAAGCCCGATATTATATATTTTCTAAAAAATGCGCGAATTGAGATGAGTTACTTTCGGTTGATACCTCATAATTGAATTTCTTTGTATACTAAATGCTTAGTAATCAACTATTTTTAAAAGTAATCGATAATAATAATTCAACTACTTTTTAAAAATAATTCAGACTGTTATGATACTACGTTTGATTTTTAGGGTGATTATCTTACCATAATTAAACCTACAATGAATGAAAGTGTTACAGCAACATCTATGTTTGTAATATGTGGCGCCCTCGTATCAGCCGGATTTAAAACTACCTCTGTCCCGTTTGAGAGTACATTGACTGTAGCGTGATCTCTTACCACCTTTCCTGCCATTAGACAGACAATTGCGAATGTTCCTATAAAATAAAAAGGCCATTGATGGTTGGTTAGAATTGAATATTAAAAAAAAATGCTTCCTAGTATGACATTATGATTCAGGATCAATGGAATACAGTGTCTTCGATGAAAATGCAGACAAAACATTTTAGAAAAAATACTTAATTAAATCAACTAAGAATTTTTTGAAACTTAGTCCATTTACATAGAGTACTCCACTGTAGACAAACCAGATCTTCTGTGATTGGCTGATGGCCTTATGGCTGTCTACAACTCGTTTGAAGCTATATGGGATTTGACAGAATATATATTGTTACGATTTTATCTCTTTAAAATCGCCCACTGGGTCCGCCGAAAAAAACATAACATTTTTCATTAACTTACTTCTAGTGCTCCTTAACACAGCTAAATCACAATTATGTAATTACTACTTCTTAATATCTTCACTATTCAAATACAATTATACAACTATATTAAAACATATATCTTATCCCTATTTATATACCTATAGAACCTCCTAGAAATAACAAGAAATATACTAGTATAAAAGTTGAGAACTATCTCGAAATATGATTCATCGATATAATATTCCTTTCGGTACATTGTAATACAGATAACTGGTCCCATCGAAATATTATTTGTAACATAAGGGCATATTAAAAAGTTATTTTAATCCTTCGTTAAACTGTCTCCCTCCCAATTCTGATCGTCTCGATTAGCTTCGATAATTTAGTGGTATGGCTTTAACCTGTGGAGATGTACTACTTTCATTTTGGCCTTGAAATTTCGTTGGATTCTATAAACAGTATATGGTCTCTCCTATGCTGACATCAACTTAGGTGATTTGCATTTTTTTCTCTGTGGAATCTATAACCAAACTCTATCACTGTTTGCTTTGATATCATATGAAGTGACTAATGCTTTCGGTACCAGGTATTTACAGGGTTTGCTGGAGTGTTGAATTAATCTGACGTTGCTTCCAGAACTCTCGTCTAGTCTTCCGTAAATGATTTTCTCCGTGCTCCTCATTATTATGGTTGTTTGTTCGGCAATGACTCTGGTTTATTCGGTATTACGGTTGACTGAATAAATTTTTCGGTGTCAAATTTTAGAATGTCAAGCTTGTTGTCGAAGGAAAATCCTTGTGGGCGAATCAGGTCCATTCCCAGTATAAATTCACCATCTATGTGAGCAATTAATATCAAATGGTTTAATTTTTTTTTCCAATCATATCAGATGCTTCTCCAGTTACAGTTCTCAACATTACTTTTTTGGACAATAGTAGGATTCTAAATTTTATTTATCAGAGATACTGTTGCACCACTATCAACAGTTATGGTAATAGGTGACGTACTGACTTTCCATTTAAATTCTTTCCCTTCTACAATTTCTTTCACTTTTTGTAGCACACTTGATTCAATGCTATGTACTCTTGGCATACTTTTACTTCTATCTCGTCTAGGATTTCTTTCATTTCTTGTTGCACTTCTTGGCGTACATCTTTTATGTCTTGTCCTACTTTGTCTATTTCTTTCCTAAACTTTTGTGTTTGTTCCTATACAGTTTATTCACATTTTTGCTTTTCTTGTACAGGGTGAGTCAACGATTGGATAAAGTAGGTTTGTGCCTTTTCGGTGAAATTAACAAAGAAACTATATTTATTGTTTGATACAGTTTATTTTTACGCAGATTTTAAAAATATTTAGGACTCTACAGGGTGAGCCAAAAAACTAGGACAGCATAAAGTTGTATTTTTTTTAAATAGAACACCCTATATACGAATCGTATTTTCGATTTAGCTTATAATTTTAAATCTTTTTTATTAAGGGTTTACTATAACAAAACTTTATAGTTTCTGAGATAATTAAGTTTAAAGAAAAAAAGTCACATTTTCAAGCATCAATTCAATCCTAAATAACGTTTTCAATTTTGTGACAAATATATTCAAATTTGGAATTTAGCAAGGCCAAGGACAAGTTAACATAATTTTTACCTAATATTTGCAATAAAAGCTACAGGGTGTTGAACACATCGGCTCAAATTTGAACAAGTTTAAATGAATAAATATATTTTTTTTAAATGGTACACCCTGTATATTTTCATGTTATTTAATAGAGTAATAAAAACCTAAAAGTTTTGTTCACTATATCCTATACCTATTTATAATAGTTTTTGAGATATTTCAGTTTTTCTTATTTTCCATACTTTTTTACAGAAATAGTCTTCATTATCATAGTAGCCATGGCAAAAACAATGTAAAAGAACATTTTTCTGTGTGTCAAATTTATAACCGCAATCGCTTCTTTTGGTTTTTATGTAGTGTAGTTTGGTTTTTTTTGCATTCATCTTATATTGTAAAATGAATTTTCCAAAGAACGAGTTAATAAATATGATTTATACAATAGGAGAGGCTCAAAAAAATTGCCTTCTTGCTCAAAGAATTTAGAAAATGAAGTATCCTGATCGACGCCAGCCTAATACCCATACTTTTCAAAACTTAATGCAAAGATTTGATTCTTCTGGTACTGTTGATTATCCAAAACGTAAAGTGGTCAACAAACTAGTAACTAATGAAGAAAAAGAACTACAAGTATTGTTAAATGTTCAGGAAAATCTTTATATTGGTAGCCGTCAGTTAGCAGCATTATGTGAAACATCACAATCCACCGCTAATCGTACTACCAAGAAATATAGGTATCATCCATATCACATGGAATTACACCAAGAATTGCATGGACAGGATTTTGAAAGTCGTGTAAACTTTTGTCGTACAATAAAAGCTACTTTTAGAAGTAACGGTGCCGTAAATAGACGCAACATGCATTATTATGCCACAGAAAACCCATTTTGGATTAGAGAGGTGCAATATCAAAACCACTGGTCATTAAATGTTTGGTGTGGTATTCATCATAATCGAATTATTGGACCCCACTTTTTTAATGAACCACTAAATGGCCATAGTTACCTGAACTTTCTACAAGAAGAACTACCCCAACTGCTTCAAGGTCTCGATAGGGATGAGCTCGACAGTATGTGGTTCCAGCACAATGGTGCGCCTCCGCATTACCATCGTGAAGTTCGTGCGTTTTTGGACCAACGATATCCGCAAAAATGGATTGGACGTGGGGGTTTCATTGAGTGGCCACCAAGGTCTTGCGACCTCACCCCATTAGATTTCTTCCTATGGGGTTATATTAAAAATAAGGTGTATGTTAATCCACCAACAACAGTGGAAGATATGAGAAACAGGATTAGGGATACCTGTAGAACAATAACGCCACTAATTTTGTCCAGGGTCCGAGAAAATCTGCAAAAAAAAACTAAATTTGTGCATTGCACAAGAGGGTCGTTTATTCGAACACTTATTAAAAAGAAATAATTAATCTCAGTATTTAATAGGTAATTTTTTTGTTTCAATTTAGTATAAAAGTAAATATGTATTTGCCTTGTCGTTATTGTTGTGTTAATTTTTTCACATTATGTTTAATTAAACTATTGCCGTTGTAATATAACGAATAATGTATTTCATCATATTTAACCACATTCTGTTTGTTTCTGTAGTTTCTTTTTATTATTTTACATGGCTACTATGATAATGAAGACTATTTCTGTAAAAAAGTATGGAAAATAAGAAAAACTGAAATATCTCAAAAACTATTATAAATAGGTATAGGATATATTGAACAAAACTTTTAGGGTTTTTATTACTCTATTAAATAACATGAAAATATACAGGGTGTACCATTTAAAAAAAATATATTTATTCATTTAAACTTGTTCAAATTTGAGCCGATGTGTTCAACACCCTGTAGCTTTTATTGCAAATATTAGGTAAAAATTGATTTAACTTGTCCTTGGCCTTGCTAAATTCCAAATTTGAATATATTTGTCACAAAATTGAAAACGTTATTTAGGATTGAATTAATGCTTGAAAATGTGACTTTTTTTCTTTAAACTTAATTATCTCAGAAACTATAAAGTTTTGTTATAGTAAACTCTTAATAAAAAAGATTTAAAATTATAAGCTAAATCGAAAATACGATTCGTATATAGGGTGTTCTATTTAAAAAAATACAACTTTATGCTGTCCTAGTTTTTTGGCTCACCCTGTAGAGTCCTAAATATTTTTAAAATCTGCGTAAAAATAAACTGTATCAAACAATAAATATAGTTTCTTTGTTAATTTCACCGAAAAGGCACAAACCTACTTCATCCAATCGTTGACTCACCCTGTACAATGCGACGTTCTTGATGTTTTTTTTAAACGACTTTGTTCTTTTAGGTGACGTTCTTATCCTTTTTGTTTTTCTAGACGATATTGTTCTTCCTTTTGGCGACGTGATTCTTCTTCCTGTATTTCTTTTTGGCGACGTGATTCTTCTTCCTGTTTGTCTTTAAGGCGAAGTTGTACCATAAAATCAACCAATGTTTTATTTATTTGTTCTATTTCGACTAGTTGCACCATTTCGGCTATTTGCTGTTTAGTATTTATCATAGAAATTTCTAGAATATTCTTGAAAACTCCTTTCTATACTTATATTTCTATAGCAAATCTGAATCTGAATTTTTTAGAACTTTATCGAAAATTCAGTTCTAAGCTTTTTTCTTAGTGACAAATCCGATGGTGAAGTCCATTTTTCGCTATCTCTTTACATTTCTAGAACATTATCGAAAATTAATCTTATCTTCTTACTGTGTAGGCCCAGCTTGAACATTTAATTCAGATGGTACCAAATTTTTTTTTCATATTTTAAAGTTTTACGGTAATTTTTCTGGACAATTTCCTTATTTAATTAACATAGAAATTTACCTTGTCGTATGTAAAAAATATGGGCTCAATTTTTTTTGTAAAACTATTGTTAATGTTAAGATTTGTTAATACCAGCAAAAGTATAGCTTTCAAAGAAACCATGCTTAATATTTTTATGGAAGTTAGTGTCAATAGGGTAATACAAATCCTAGTTTTAGATAGTTACATTAATATATAGCGACAATTTTTCGCTATTACAAAAAGTATCTCGTAATTGTCTTCGAACTAAATTTTAGTTTATTACTTCGAATTAAACTTATTTACTTGTTTATGACTTCCTTTATTGTTTTCATTTATTTTATAATTTCAGAAATTTATGACTGCTTACTTTTTTTCTAATAAAACTACCTAAACTATAAATTTCTGCTCTATTATTATTGCTTTCACCTATTTCTAGAATACCTGTTTTTAAATGTTATATAAAACTTCAGAATTTAATTCAAATCTTCATATTTTTACATCTCTATACTAAATTTGATATTTTAAACAAGTTTTTGGATATATTATCTCTAATATTAGAGTGAGAAATAATATTTTTATAAAAAAATTGAATCGATGCTAAAAAGTGAAAAATAATTATAAATTTTTATATGAAATCGAAATTTTTGAAATAGGAGCCTAATTAATACCTGATAAAATGTGATTCGCATAAACAGATTAAAAATAATTTATTTGTTATTGCTTTCTTAACATACTTTGTATATATTAGTAGTTATTTATTTCATTTAGAAATAATTTGGCGCCGACTTCAAAAATTTCAATTTCATATAAAAATGTATAGTTATTTTACACTTTTTAGCGCACTTTTAGAAGTCGGTTCAATTTCTTTATAAAAATTTTATTTTTCAATTTTTAGTTGTGAATTCACTATGATATCCATAAATTATTTGAACTAAGTACTAATTGAGATTAGTGTAACTCGCAATGACTCCAAGATGGCAAAAAAGTTTCCATTTTATCAGAGTTGTAAATCACCTTAAAATGGACCACTAAAAATTCTTTGATTCTTAGAGTTCTTCAGTCACCAGTGAAATTGTATGAAACAAATATTTAGTCTGTCATAGTAAATCCACTATCTTAAATTTAAAATTAATTTTAGATTGGTAATATAGGCCCCAAAACCTTCCGATATCCATATTTAAAGGACTTGAGACGTAAATTTCTTAGCCCGATATATTTTATACTGCACATTGAGTTTGTATACGCCCCAAGAACCCCGCAATATCAATTTTAGACAAAATCGGAAAATATAGAATTTTCAGTCCCTCATATTGTATCTTATTAACCTAATAGTTGTAAAAAATTAACTCCATATTCGTAATACACGACTCTGAAAACACCCTAATACCAACTTTGAAAAAATGGGAATAAGGTAAAATTTTCAACTCACCATATTGGATTAGCCATATTGAATTTCAAAAAAATAATTTTAACGTTTTAATCTAATCTAAATCTAAACCCCCCAAAGCCCCCTACTATCAATTTTGGATGAAATCCAGAAATTTAAAATTGCATCTTACATATTAGATTTTCTTAAAATAATTTTATATACATTTACATCCTCAAAAACGATTCGGCGATTCAGTCCTAAATTTGAACAAAATCGAAAAATGTAAAATTTTTAGGATACCATATTGAATCCGCCAGACTGAGTTTTTCAAAAAATATTTTAAATTCATAATTAACACTAACAAAAATCTCCCAATACTGATTTTATACAAAATCGAGAGATGTAGAATCTTTAATTCGCCATCTTGGATCCAACATGTTTAATTTTTTCACAATAACGTTTGATTAACGATCCCAAAATCTACCCCATATCAATTTTGAAAAAATCGAACAAAATTAATTTGTAATCCGCCATATTAGACGCGCCAAATTGAATTTTGATTCGTTATGTGCAACCCCAAAAACTCCCAATACCAATTTTGGCGAAAATCGAACAAAATTGATTTTTTCGCCCGCCATATTGAATCCGAGATATTTAATTTTTTAAAAATAATTCTAGATTTGTCATGTGCAACCCTGAAAACTCTCCCATAGCAATTTCATCCAAAAAAATATGGAACCACAACAGCAACTTCCTGAACATAACGTAAAAAATTTCATTCAAATCAGTGCCGCCGTTCCGGAGTAATTGGTGTACATACATAAAAAAAAACAAACATAGTCATGGAATTGAGAATTTCCTTCTTTTAGAAGTCGATTAAAAAGAAAAAGTACCAAAAACCCGCCAACTGATGCGTTTTGTTATTTCTAATGTAGAGGTTTTCCTAGTTTGGTTAATGTAATAAGAAAAGGATAGCTTTAACTCAGAAAGTAAGATTGGAGTAATTCGGAATCGCCATGCATAATGGCGGTTTGACAAATGACATGCGTGTTGCGATTGTTTAACACTAAGGGTACTCTTCTTTCTGTCTGTATTTCCTGCTATTAAATGTCTGTCGAGCTCTCCAGACTTAAGCTTTCTTGACTTCCTTTTGTGGGGTGATCTTAAAGACCATTGAAGTAGAAGACTTAAACAATTGGATTATTCAAGAAATAAGGTTAATTACTACAGAAGTAGTCAGAAATCTTCAGAATGAATTTATAAATCGCTTGTTAATTAACCAACAGGAGACCTTTTCAACATTTAACAAAATGATAAATTAACTGTTGTTACTACTTCATTTCGAGCTTTGTCGATAAACTGAAAACAGTCACATTTAGCTATAGGACATAATAATCGAAAAATGTTTAGAATTGTTTATGTTACCCATAAGTGTACAAAAAATTGGGAGTCACTATTGAACAAATGAGATTTAATTACAGTACAGCTTTTTTCGAATACACCCTGTATGATTTAATGAATATATGGGAACAAATTCGTACGAAAAAAACAAATTCGACGGGTCCTAATGATTTTTCAAAAGACCTAGCGTTATTTAAATAATGAATTTATTTCAGACTTTATGTCTTCATGGCTTCATCAGTGGAACATCATGGGAAATAAATGTCTATATAAAATATAAATTTCGAGACATATCGGCAGGATATTAAATCTGCCGACTTTTCGATGTCAGTCTGGAAAATATTACCAGTACAACGACATCTATATAGATCCATCAGTGCGTATATATTATTTTCTTTAACTATCTAAAAGGAGAGTAAATATAGGCAATAAATAGATTTATTTATTTTTTACTGAAATCTTACTTATAAGACTTAACAAAAACAAATCGCAATCAATATTTCTTCTGTTACAATATAACAATGACCACATTTCTTTAGCGAAAATGACAAATTAACCTGAATTAAATATAATCAAATGTTCTTACCTATAGACACGTGTCGAGATGTGCCAAAAACAGTGTAAATTAGAACCGGAAAAAATGCCATGTAAATTCCCATAATTGGGGTTCCATTACCCAACAATGCATAGGCAAATCCCTAAAAATAATTAAATATAAATGGACAATTCCTGCTTACTCTGTGTAATTACAAATCAGAAATTAATACTATTTTTCCGTTTGGATCTATTTTGTGCTATGAAGCTGGATTCTATTATCTTATATTTGTTAAGGATTCTTACTTGAGGTATGTGTATAATAGCGACTGTGGTACCGCTGATTATATCACTGACAATGCTTTTTTTCCAGCTGTATTCCGGTAGCCATTTTAACAATGGTATAGTCTTCAAAAGACAATCTACAAAGCTTATCGATTGGACGTATTTTCTTATCCTTTCTTTCACTAAAGAAGTAAAATAAAAAGTTACCCGAACCAATTTATAATTAGAAGCATTTCTATTAATACAATATTTGAAAGAACGAAAAGACTTAAGACAAAACTAAAAACGAAACCAAACTAAAAGAGAATAAGGAATTTAAAAAGATTTAACAGATAAACTAGAATTACACAGGCAAGAAAATGACAACAGAAACAAATAAAATTTTTGGAAAAATGTCAAAACAAAACACTAATGAATACCAAACAATGCCAAATACAAAAACTGATCGAGAACATCATATTAATCAAAATATTTGTAAGAAAGAATATAAAAAAGAAAGAAATTATCAATCTCATAGACAGGGGCGGATCCAGTCTCTCTCTTTGGGGGGGGGGGGGGCGGTGATATCACAAAAGTACAGTATGACAAGCGAAAGCAAATTGTCGACGGGGGGGGGGGGAGACACCAGCACCATTCCCATTTCTAGTGTAAAAGGCAGGGTCGGGTCTATTTTTCTGAATTTGAAGCTCTTGGAGAGGGGGGGGATCACAAGAAAAAACAAGTTGTCGACAGGGGGGTACAATGCGGGCAGCATACACAATCTTAGTATAAGAGGCAGAATCGGGTTTATTTTCCTGAATTCAAAGCTTTTGGGAGGTGGCTATCGCAAGAAAAACAAGTTGACAACTGGCGAGGGGGGGGGGAAGAGGGGTAGTGCCAGCAGCATACACATTCTTAATATAAAAGGCAGAATCGGTTTTATTTTCCTGAACTCAAAACTCTTGGGAAGGGGAGGGGCGATCGCAAGCACACACATTCCTATACTCTATTCAAGAACTAGAGAGAGTAATACAACTGTTACCGAAACCTTCAACGTACCTACTCCAGTGCCGCAGGTAACTGAGGACTGCCGTAAATCTAATTATATTTAATTTTATTTAAATATTATAAGCTTTTATAAATTTACTGCAACAATAAAATTTATGATAGTACAATTTAATTTCTGTCAGTGAGCAAAGTTCACCTTACAGTGTGTCCTTAGTGATTAATCTTGTTTGTGCTTGTTTTATATATTATTTGAGATTAGTGAGATACCCAAAAGATATGGATTCCACATTTATATTTAGTCCAAAATCGTTAAACCAGGCCGTTTTTTCCTCAACGAAAAACTTATTACGATGAATGTTTATGATGCCTTAAGATGTCAATATCTAGATAGTAATGTTAAAAGCTCTGTTGAGATGTGTTCCAACATAACAGGAGTTGGAAAATCTACTATGTACCGAATACTGAACGAGAAGAAAACGACTAGAATTGTTAGTACTCCCAAGCTACATTTAATCACAGACAGACGAAAAACCTCAAGTAAAAGGTAGAGTTGCTAGAAACAACACAACTTACAAAATTAGTCATCTAACTGAACTTTTGAAAGATTTTTTTGAATAAAGCTACTGCTAAAAATTGGGAAAAATCCATATAATAAAAGAATAAAAGAAAATGTGGAAACTCGATCTCATGATTGGTGAAATAGAGAAACCAATTATAATTAATTTGAGCGAAGATAGCTTCACTGACTTTGATTACGAATTAGATCCGTAATGTTTACCAGCGTAAATACAATTTATTATTTAAATTTTCTGTAATATATAAAAATTAATCATATTTGAATACCTTTTTAGTGTTTAATTGTAATTCTGCAGATGGTTTAAGAAATAAATAAACTGAAACAACAAATATCCTAAAAATGTTTTTAATTAATAATAATATGACGGATAACTCCAAAAAATTTTAATATTTTGTGGACGAATTTATTTTTTATACATGTTTAACTTCTTGAGAGAAAAAGGCACGCTTTAGTCTGAATGTGCCTAAAACGGTTTCTGTGCCAAAATTAAAAATAATAAAAATATAGTTGTGATTTGTGTTAATATGTCAAAATTATCTATATTTTCTAATGTATGTGAATTATTAAGAAATCAAAAAAATAAAACAATATTACAATAACTTTTTATTTTAAGTTTATTACCAAAATAATATTCTATGTCATAAATACTTAGTGATAAAATAAGCCTCCTTCCGACGCCTATGATAAGGATTAAAATCCTTTTTAACACTTCACACATCCAAATATCTAATATTATCCAACCCAAATAGTCCATTATTATAGACCGGTATTTCTGATTATAAAATTTCTAACCCATTCCTATGAAAAATATATGTGTCTAACAGATTTTGCCAAAGACCCCGGACTACAGGACACAGGTAATTTGCGAAGAAAAAAAGGGTAAAATATGATTTATTACTCTCTCTAGTGCTTGAACAGACTATACACCAATCGGACGTGGTGATTAAAAATCAAAATAACAAAAATTAAACTTTATACACATGTGTAGTAAGTAGTATAGGCGTCATATACTCTCGGACTTTATTAAAAATTTAATTATTTATAACGCCGTAACATTGCTAATAAATGAGGTATCGATTTCGAATCTATGCCATTTTATCTCAAATTTAATGACGACGGTATTTTCAAAATTGAAATGATTTATTATTCTCTGTAGTTCTTGAATAAACTATAGTATAAGAGGCAATATTGGAAAAATTTTCAAGAACTTAAAGCTCTTGGGGGGAGGGGATCCCCTCCTTGGATCCGCGCCTGCTCATAGATCAAAGTGAAGTAAAAACTTCAGCAACAATTTGAACTAAACCTAACTAAAGATAAGGTAGAGTTTAAAAAGAATTTTAATACAGCAGAACATTGATAGACATCTAAAATTCTAGTTAAAACAGTAAATTAAAATGTTACTCTACGTATGGGGTTGCTGACTTTCAAAATGATCGTAACTTCTGTACAAAAATCCGTTCTTGTTTTTCGCCGATTTCGTCACAATCTAACCTTACTTTCTACAAGCAGTGAAAAATAGAATTAAAAAATTACATGTTATTTGTGGTTTTTCATATACTGCGTATTTTTGAAGATCCTCCATTTGGTATACGGGTCTCTGGATACGTAAATCTGGATTTTTGGCACTGAAACAAAGATTGTTTTTTATTTTAAAGTTCTACATTATATTAAAAGGAAATACGAGTTACAAAAAAGATAATGTGAAACTTCAAAGTTTGTTAGAACTTACAGGAATAGGAGTAGTATACGTCAAATGTGGGATAAGTTAGGAAAAGTAGTAATCAGTTGATTTGTTTTAGAAAACATTGCAGTATGGAATTCAAGGTGTATAAGGTAAAACTTATTATCACTTCATAATCTTACATTATATATATATATATATATATATATATATATATATATAAATATATATATATATATATATATATATATATAATATGGGAATTAATTTTTCTATAACCATTAAATATATTTTTAGTTAGTTATTTTCTTGGGAATATGGTTTATTTTTATATTGAAACTATATATATAAAGTAGTCATACTTATTGTATATATATATTTTTATTTTTCAGGACGTTTCGATTCTTTCGAATCTTTTTCAACTGAGGGTTTCGGCGGATGCTACAAAAATGTAAATTTTTAATATTATTATATATGGAATAAGAGGTTAAAAATTTACCATTAAGAACAGAGATTTTTGTTTTAAACAAAAATTAATTACATCACAAACCAATTGTAATCACTCACTCTTTTGTATATTCACTTTTCAAAAGTATTTTTAAAAGTCCAGTTGAAAGAATGGACACTACATTTTTAACCCCATTCCAAAAAACAGAAAATCAAATGTTGTGTACCAAATACCTTGCAAGGATTGTCCATCGAATTATATCGGCCAAACTAGTCAGTATCTGCAAAATCGTCTAAATGGACATAAATATGACAAAAAAAATATTACAGCCCTAAAAAAACACGAAATGAAACACAAGCACACCTTTGATTTTAATTTACAAAAATCTTGAAAACTGAAACTAACAAAAGAAAACGAGAATTTTACGAAATGATTGCAATAAAAAAAATCCAAATGCCGTAACGACATCAATTATCTAAATCAAATTTATTTCAACATATTAAAATAAACCTATATAAGGGAATCTCTAAAATAAATAAAACAATAAATAAGAATAATTCTCCGCTTTCAATTCTTCTAAATTGAATCACGATATTTTTTCAAAAAGATATCACTTCAATTAAAAGACCCCAACTTTTTACGCCACTTAAAGTACTTAAAACATACACCATCTGGGTTCCACATTCAGTCAAGTCAAGGCAGTTATAGGGTTAAAAATGTAGTGTCCATTCTTTTAACTGGACTTTTCAAAATACTTTTGAAAAGTGAATATACAAAAGAGTGAGTGATTACAATTGGTTTGTGATGTAATTAATTTTTGTTTAAAACAACAATCTCTGTTCTTAATGGTAAGTTTTTAACCTCTTATTCCATATATAATAATATTAAAAATGTACATTTTTGTAGCATTCACCGAAACCCTCCGTTGAAAAAGATTCGAAAGAATCGAAACGTCCTGAAAAATAAAAATATATATATACAATAAGTATGACTACTTTATATATGTAGTTTCAATATAAAAATGTACCTTATTCCCAAGAAAATAACCAACTATATATATACAGTGCCTTCATTTCAAAACGAACCATCCTTAATAACTTTGTTAAATAGAAAAATTTAAAAAAAAGAAAAAACACGTCAATTTAGATATACAGGGGGAAGTTTAATTTTGCATTTGTTAAAAGTCTGTCAATCACCTCCTCACCTCCAGCTAACCTCACTTTGATATGTCAAATGGGAACCCCCACCTTGTGACATATCATTGTAAGCAGCATAAAATTGTCTATCCAACCGTATAAAAAAAATTAAATCGGTTGACGTACAAGCGAATAGTGTGCAAAAATGTCTTGTAATAATGCATAATATATCGGCCTCGAACTTTGGTATGTCAAATGATTACCCTATAGTGTGATACATCATTTTAAAGGACGTACGATCTGCTATCCAACGATGTCAAAAAAAATTAAGTTAATAGACGTTATAGGCAATTAGGATGCAAAAATATGTGTTAAATATAAGCAGTTTATTCAGTTTTATTCAGCTGAAGAAAATTATTTTATTAAATGTTCAAAATGTGCGCCGTTATTAGCGAGACAATAAAAAAGCCTATTTTGAAATTCCCCACGAACATTGGCAAGGGTTTCTCTGCTAATTCCTCTACATTCCCGAACAATTCGATCTTTTAAATCGTCAATATTTTCAGGTGGGGTTTTATAAACCTTGCTTTTTAAATACCCCCAAAGAAAAAAGTCTAGAGGGGTTAGGTCTGGAGACCGTGCTGGCCATTCAATTGCACCACGTCTGCCAATCCACGTCCCTGGAAAATGTTCATCAAGCCACTCTCGAATTGCCAAAGCGTAGTGCGGGGGAGCTCCATCTTGCTGGAAATGCAAATTATTTTCATTTAGTACCATAACAGCATTTTCATCCACTTGATTTTCTAAAGATTGCACAATGGCAGGGTATATTGTGTTTTCTAAAAGGTTTAAATAAATTTGCCCAGTTAAATTATCTTCCAAAAAAAATGGCCCGATGATTTCATTGCCATAAATTCCTGCCCACACGTTAATTTTTTCGGGATATTGAGTATGCCCTTCTCGGAAAAGGTGCGGATTTTCATTATCCCAGTATCTGCAGTTATGTCTGTTAACCAGTCCATTTAGAAAAAAAGTTGATTCATCACTAAAGCAGATATTCTTAGGTAAATGGGGGTCCTCGTCAATTCGTTGGCACATTAATTCGCAAAATTGAATTCTCCTATCAAAATCGTCTTCTCCGAGTTCTTGAAGAATTTGAATTTTGTAGGGAAAAAACTTATTTTGTTTTAAAACTTTATGCACAGAGCCAGCAGAAATGTTGGTTAAATCTGCGACCTTTGAGATGGATAAAGTTGGATCTATTGCAAACTGTCCTAGTACCTCGATTTGGCATGCTTCATCTACAACCCTTTTCTCAATATATTTTTTATTACAAACGGATCCCGTTTCTTCAAACTTTCGTACCAATTCGAGTACATATTTATGGCCCACGTTTTTGTCTTGATGCCTCTCGTTAAATGCTCTGGCGGTTCTACGAGCGCACCGATCTTCAGCTCCGTAGAGAAAAATTATTTCTATTCTTTCGGCTAGCGTATACACCATTTATATTCACGTTTCAACTAGGCGTCACAATGACAATTTTAACAATAATAAACAACTGGTGTTTAAAGATCTTAAAAATTTTATTTATTGCAGTGATTTTTTGTACCTATCAGGTACCGCAAAAAATATCATTGAAATAAATACACTAGATTGATTAGACTGCAATGAATTTTGCGATGAATTTTAAAACAGGCTTAGTTTTTTTCTCGCAAATATTTTAACTGTTTATTATTTTAAAAAAATATTTATTTTAAATTTAAAATAATATTTTACTCTATGAAGTAGCCATTTGACATAATAAAGTTTAATGTGATAAGGTGTCTATTATTACCACACATCTTTTCTTACTATTCGCTTGTACATCAACAGATTTTGTTTTTTTTTATTGGCTAAATAGGAGATAGTATGCCCTTTAAAATGATGTATTACACTATAGGGTAATCATTTGACATACTAAAGTTCGAGGCCGAAATATTATGCATTATTACAAGACATTTTTGCACACTGTTCGCTTGTACGTCAACCGATTTAATTTTTTTTATACGGTTGGATAGACAATTTCATGTTGCTTACAATGATGTGTCACAAGGTGGGGGTTCCCATTTGACATATCAAAGTGAGGTTAGCTGGAGGTGAGGAGGTGATTGACAGACTTTTAACAAATGCAAAATTAAACTTCCCCCTGTATATCTAAATTGACGTGTTTTTTCTTTTTTTTAAATTTTTCTATTTAACAAAGTTATTAAGGATGGTTCGTTTTGAAATGAAGGCACTGTATATATATATATATATATATATATATATATATATATATATATATATATGAAGTAAAATGCGAACAGTAAATGCAAACTTCTCTCCATCATATCCTTTCTGTGTTAGAGGTTGCACGGTTAGAACAAATTGTTATGAAACGCAATTTATTCTATTCCACCACCATCGAGATGATGGCCTACCTGTACCACCATACCGAGAAGAAAGTCAAAACTTACCCTTCCCGTCACAGTGATACGGCAGAGGTACATGTTTCGTCTCTACTAGACTCATCAGGGTACCGACATGCACACGGAGGAATCCGTGAAATCCGCATAAACATATATATATATATATATATATATATATATATATATATATATATATATATATATATATATATGTATATATATATATATATATATATATATATATATATATATATATATATATGTATATATATATATATATATATATATATATATATATATATATATATATATATATATATATATATATATATATATATATATGCAAATGCAAATCTCGTTCCAACCATATCCATTCCGTGTTAGAGGATGCACAGTGTGAACAAATTGTTAAGGAACACAATTGATCCTATTCCACTACCATCGAGATGATGGCCTACCTGTACCACCATACCGAGAAGAAAGTTAAAACTTACCCTCCCCGCCACAGTGATACGGCAGAGATACATGTTTCATCTTTACTCATCAGGGTACCGACATGTACCTGGCTGTGCAAAGGACAGATCGGAAGGAAGCATGCAATAAAATTTTCACACTTTATACTCTCGAGAAAAAGGTCATTTTTACGATTTTTTTTAGCGATTTCTATGATAGATATCAAGATATCAATGTAATTTATTTTAAGCTTTATCAACACACTATAGAAGTATTCTATTTTGATATGTTTTATAAAGAAAATTATACTTTAACATGGAGTGTCAAGAAAAAGATAAATCGCTAGGATTAAGCTGGTTCATTTGAAACAAAAAAATAAAATAATTTCATCAGTATCCTTTTGGCTATCGCCGGTGGTAAAATTGTGAATTTTCATGTAAAAATAACCAAATGATGAATGTATAAACAAAAAGTTGCAAAACTGAGGTCTTTTTTTTTGCATATTTCCTGCAGGAAAAAGCAGTAAATATAAATCTTTTGCTTTAGTTTTACTACGAGACATAGCCATACATGTTTGGAATACGTGGTTAAAATTTCCAGGGGATCAGTAGAATAGTTTTTCAAAATTCCTTAAAGCCGCATACAAAAACATTGTTTCTAAAAAACGCGTTTAAAGTTTTCTATGAAAAAAGCACTACTTTGTAACATACTCTGAATGAAAGAATAAATAACTAAACATATTCCGAGTTATGGACGTCTAACTCTAGTAAATATGAAAATAATTAATGAAAACATCTTAAAAAAGGTTAAGTTTTAAAAAAAGTCTCCTGTAAGTTTTAACAAACAAGATAATATTTTTACTTTACAGTTTTTGGGCCATCGAGACTTCTTCAATTTGGTGCTGAATCTATCCTGAACCCGTAAGATTTCTTAAAAAAAAATGAAGTTTAAATATATCATAAAGAATAAATGTTTTTGACTTCACTATTTTTTTGACGTGATGACTTTTCGCTATCTGACGCCGTCAATTTTTCTAACCTCTTAAGAATGTTTATCTCCCAATTCACTAAACTGGTTTAACTTGAAAATTGACCTAACTTTTAAAAAATCAACAATAAGGCAACCCAGTTTTGAACTTTACAACTATTATAATAATTAACCGACTTCTAAAAGAATGAGTTTCTCAATTCGTCTAGTATGTATGTTTTTTTTTATGTATGTACACCGATTACTCCGGAACGGTGGCACTGATTTGAATGAAATTTTTCACGTTATGTTCAGGAAGTTGCTGCGGTGGTCCCATATTTTTTTAGACGAAATTGGTGCAGTAAAATCCAAGTTGGCGCTGATAATATGGCCAAAAAAATAATTTTTTCCTATTTTTTCCAAAATCGGTACTAGAGAGTTTTCGGGGTCGCACATAACGATCTGAAATTATTTAAAAAAAAAAAAATTAAATATGGCGGATCCAAGATGGCGGATTAAAGATTCTACATCTCCAGTTTTTATCTAAAACCAGTAATGGGGGAATTTTGTTAGGTTGATTACGAATTTAAAATATTTTTTGAAAAACTCAATTTGGCGGATTCAATATGGCGTCCTAAAAATTTTACATCTCTCGATTTTCCCCAAATCTGATATTGGAGGTTCTTAAAGGTGTAAATTATGAATTTATAATTATTTTTTCAGGATTCAATATTGCAAATCCATTATAGCGGACTAAAAATTTTACATTTTTGGATTTTGTTCAAAGATGGGTCTGAATCGTTTTTGAGGAGGTAAATAGCGAATATAAAATTATTTAAAAAAAATCTAATATGTCAGATGCAATTGACAGTCTAGAAATTTTAAATTTCCCGATTTAATCCAAAATTGGTACTATGGGGTTTTGAAGGGTTTAGGTTTATATTAGATTAAGACGTTAAAATTATTTTTTGGAAATTCAATATAGTGGATCCAATACGCTTGGTTGAAAATTTTACCTAATTCGCATTTTTTCAGATTTGGTATTAGGGGGTTTACGAGGTCGTGTATCACGATTATGAAGTAAATTTTTTACAACTATTAGGTTGATAAGATACAATATGAGGGACTGAAAATTTTACTTGTTCCGATTTTGTCCAAAATTGATATTGCGTAGTTCTTGGGGCGTATACAAACTCAATATGGGGTAAAAAATATATTGGACTAAGAAATTTACGTCTCAAGTTCTTTAAATATCGATATTGGAAGGATTTGGCGCCTATATTACCAATCTAAAATTAATTTTAAATTTAATATAGTGGATTTACTATGACAGACTCAATATTTGTTTGACACAATTTCACTGGTATTTGGAGAACTCTAAGAATTTTTAGTTTTTCATGTTAGGGTGATTTACAACTTTTGATAAAATGGGTACTTTTTTGCCACCTTGGAGTCATTGTGAGGTAATCTCGATAAGTACTTAGTTCAAATAATTTATGGCTATCATAATGAATTCAAAACTAATAAAAATTTTTATAAAAAAATTGAACCGACTTCTAAAAGTGCGGTAACAAGTCAAACATAATTATAAATTTTTATATCAAATTGAATTGTTTGAAGTCGGCGCCAAACTAATACCTGACAAAATGTGATTTGCATAAACAGATTAAAAATACTTTATTTGTAATTGCTTTCTTACCATAATTTGTAAATATTAGTGATTATTTATTTCATTTATAAATAATTTGGCGCCGACTTCAAAAAGTTCAATTTCATATAAAAATTTATAGTCATTTTTTACTTTTTAGCGCACTTTTAGAACTCGGTTCAATTTCTTTCTAAAAATTTTCTTTTTCTATTTTTAGTTCTAGAATTCATTATGATATCCATAAATTATTTGAATAAGTACTAATCGAGATTAGTGTACCCTCGCAATGACTCAAAAGTGGCAAAAAAGTACCCTTTGTATCCAGTGTTGTAAATTACCCTAAGATGAACTACTAAAAATTCTTTGATTCTTAGAATTTTCCAAAAACCAGTAAAATTGTGTCAAACAAATATTTAATCGGTCATAGTAAGTAAATTCACTACCTTAAATTTCAAATTAATTTTAGATTGATAATATAGGCCCCAAAACCTTCCAATATCGATGTTTAAAGAACCTGAGACGTAAATTTCTTATCTTGATATATATTTATACTGCATATTGAGTTTATATACGCCTCAAGAACCCCACAATATCAATTTTAGACAAAATAGGAACATGTAAAATTGTCTGTCCTTCATATTGTCTCTTATCAACCCAATTGTGAAAAATTAAGTTTATATTCGTAATACACGACCCCGAAAACCCTCTAATACCAAATGTGAAAAAATGCGAATGAGGTAAAATTTTCAACCCATCATATTGCATCCGCTATATTGAATTTCAAAAAAAATATTTTAGGTCTTAATCTAATCTAAATTTAAACCCTTCAAAGTCCCCTAGGATCAATTTTGGATGAAGTCCGGAAATTCAAAATTTCTAGACTTATATTCGCTATTTACATCCTCAAAAACGATTTAGTCTCACCTTTGAACAAAATCGAAAAATGTAAAATTTTTAGTCCGCTATCTTGGATTTGCCATATTTAATCCTGAAAAAATACTTTTAAATTCATAATTTACACCCTCAAGAACCATCAGTTTTGGAGAAAATCGACAAATATAACATTTTTAGGACACCGTACTGAATCTCCAGATTGAGTTTTTAAAAAATATTTTAAATATATATATAAATATATATATATATATATATATATATATATATATATATATATATATATATATATATATATATATGTTTATACGGATTTCACGGATTCCTCCGTGTGAGATGCATTAGCAGTGGTTATATCCACATTATGCTGTTGTAGTGCTGAAATCACATTCAGCAAACGTACAACTATATGCAACTCTGTATGTAAGTGAAATAAATGCGAAACAGTAAATGCAAACTTCTCTCCATCATATCCCTTCTGTGTTAGAGGTTGCACAGTTAGAATAAACTGTAATAAAACACAATTCATCCTATTCCACCACCATCGAGATGGTGGCCTACCTGTACCACCATACCGAGAAGAAAGTCAAAGCTTACACTCCCCGCCACAGTGATACGGCAGAGATACATGTTTCGTCTCTCACTAGACTCATCAGGGTACCGACATGCACCTGGCTGTGCAAAGGACAGATCGGAAGGAAGTATGCAACACTGAATATATATATATATATATATATATATATATATATATATGTAATCGAAGGTTTTCGGGCATCCTGTGTATTTGCTGAGTCCCTCTCAGGACTGTAAGGCAGCTGACGTTTCGGTGAAATCTCATTCACCATTTTCAAAGCTCATTGTATCGCGTCTATGAGCGAACTGACGCCTGCGACTCCGGTGCTGTCGGTCCCGTGTGCGTGTCGGACGTGTTCATTTTCCGAATGGTTCCGACCCATCAGGTTGCGAGGCCTGCTGCGCGTCATCGGCCCTATTGCCAGTGTTTGGGGTTGCGACATAACATATATATATATATATATATATATATATATATATATATATATATATATATATATAAAATATTTTAAATTAATAATTAACACTAACAAAAATTGAGTTTGAGTTTTTCAAAAAATATTTTAAATTCATAATTAACACTAACAAAAATACCTTAATACTGATTTTAGACAAAATCGGGAGATGTAGAATCTTTAATCCGCCATCTGGATCCGCCATATTGAATTTTTTAAAAATAATTTCAGATTCGTAATGTGCGACCCCGTATCATTTTTGAAGAAAATCGGACATTATTGATTTTTTCGTCCGCCATATTGGATCCGCCATATTGAATTTTTTAAAAACAATTTTAGATTAGTTATGTGTGACCCTGAGAACTCCCTCCTACCAATTTTGGAGAAAATCGGACAAAATTGATTATTTTGTCCGCCATATTGGATCCGCCATATTGAATTTTTTAAATATATTTTGGATCCATTATGTGCGTCGTTGTGTACGACCCCAAAAATTCCCCCAAACCAATTTTGGAGAAAATCAGACACAATTTAGTTTTTTAGCCGCCATATTGTCAGCGCCATCTTGGATATTACTGCATTAATTTCATTAAAAAAAAAATTTCATTCGAATTGGTGCCGCCGTTCCGGAGTAATCGATGTACATACATAAAAAAAAAACATACATACTGGACGAATTGAGACCCTCCTTCGTTTAGAAGTCGGTTAAAAATCGAAAATAAAATTTAAAAAAAAAATTAAACCGACTTCTAAAAGGGCGCTAAAAAGTGAAAAATAACTATAAATTTTTATATGAAATTGAAATTTTTGAAGTCGGCGCCAAATTATTTCTAAATGAAATAAATAACTACTAATATCTTCGATCATACTCTAGATATAAACAACAATAGATTTGTCTGAAGGCTATTTATGGTCGGTGGGGGAGACGCTTTTTTGATGTTTACAGACATAAACATATTTACATATCTTGTCTTTCAGTTTAATTGCTTGTCGTGACTTTTTTCGGTGTTTTTAAGTGTTAGAAATTACTATAAATGCGAAGTTTACAATTAATATTAACAAAAAGAGGATTTAAAAACTTATTTTTATCGGTAAATATTGTTAGATTGTTTACATATTGAAAATAACAATAATAAAAATTTAGGCAACCATATATTCATACTTTGTTTTCAGAATTGACGTACCCAGGGGTATGTTCGAAGGACGTACCGATGATACTCGTTTAAATAATGCAATTATAAATAAAAATATTATTACTTTATTCAGCGTTCAAACAACCGGGCCCTAGTTCTGACGTTATGCTACTTCTACAGGGGTATGTTCGAAGACTAATATATACAAATTATGGTAAGGAAGCAATTACAAATAAAGTATTTTTAATCTGTTAATGCGAATCATATTTTGTCAGGTATTAGTTTGGCGCCGACTTCAAAAATTTGAAGCTCGCAAAAATTTTTAGTAATTTTTCACTTTTTAGCGCACTTTTACAAATGGGTTCAATTTTTTTTTATAAAAATTTTATTTTCTTCTTTTAAGAGGTGGTAAATGTCCCTCGTTTCTTCTTATAAGTTTAATACATAGGCTGATCATACTAGTTATTTTTAATAAACTATATTGTCATTTTACTACAAGAAATATTACATTCCTCTAATGCTTTCACCACTCTCTTATTCGATCTATTAACCTACAAACTACATACTTAAAATTCTTAGAAATACTCCTCCTTGAAAGCGATTACACACGACTTGTAAAATTCCTTCGCGATTCGGGTTGCACTAATGACTTCATTTTTGAAGCCTCCTATCGACCGGATCCGTCGATTGCATTCTTTACAACCTGCAATTGCATGATATTCAGACTGTGATAGGTAGTAAATGCGGTGAATAAGAATGTGAAGAAAGGAAAAAATATATTAAAATGGATTTATGAGGACAAATCAGGGAAGTTAAATAAAAATGCTTATTTGATATAGTTCAAGAATATTACATTTATGTTTATGATTCATAAATTCAACAGATATAACATATACACATATATATATATATATATATATATATATATATATATATATATATATATATATATATAATTTATTTTTGTATCTTAAACCTTTTGTTAATATTTTTCTATAATATTTTCTTGGGTATAGGTTTTACAATTTGAAAATCAAAAGACGGCAATCACTCATAAGCCCAAAAAAATAGTGTTATAATCGGTCTGTCTGATCGTGACATCTCTCTAACGTCTCCAGAATTCCGACCAAGAAGTGAAAAATACGCTAATAAATAATAATTTCAATGAAAAGACTATCACCGAAATAATTAATAAAAGAACATATAAATTTTATAAGAACCTAACAACAAGAAATATAGAACATAAAAAACAAAAATATGTAGCATTATCGTACCCTAATCTGAACTGTCAGAAAAAATAAAACACATTTTAAAAAAGCATGATATTATCGTATGCCACAGGTCTCCTATAAATTAAATACACTATTTACTAATTTAAAAAATAAAACTCCTTTCATGAATAAGTCCAATGTAGTATATTCGATCGCTTGCTCAAATTGTCCCAAAAAATATATAGGCATGACAAGTCAATTGCTAAAGAACAGATTGAATGGCCGTAAATATACGAAAAACGCTTCCACAGGGTTAAACAAACACATACAGGATGAAAAACATACCTTCGATTATAACAATACCATAATTAAAAACAAAGATATGAATTATCAAAAATTGCCGATAAAGGAAATGATATAATTTAAAAAAGATAAAAACACTGTTAACGACACCCCAGATATAGGAAATTTGAGCCACATTGACACCGGCCTAATTTAAAGAAAAATATTAAGTATTCGATCCTGTTAATAAATCAGAAATTGAATATCCTCTTAAACATAAAATTAAATGTATGCTTTCTTTCGTTCTTTTGGCCAATTGTTAAAATATAAAAAATTAAACACACTCACATTCCATGTAGCCTAAGTACCTAAGTAGACGATGTAAAAATTTCATTTCATTATTAATAAATAAGCAAAATGTCAAGGTATGTACTGGTAAAATTAAATACTTTTTTAGAAATTTGATTAGTTTTTTAAAGTGTTTGTTTCTTTTTTAAAATTGCCCCATAAGCTGATTTTAAAATTAAAAACAGCAAACAAGACAACAATGGCGACATCTCCACTCAGTAACACAAGAGCAAAGATCTTTGGCAACCACTACTTTGTAACATCAAATCATTTAGGTGTGTACAGTGAAGCGAAACTTTGCGTTTTAATGGACACAGTCCCTATATAAGCTCGTAGATAAAACATTCAGTTTATACTTGATAACAATTAGAGATACAACCTAATCGAAACGTCGTGAAAATAAATAAAAATAAAGACAATGCAAGTCCGACAACCACATTTTAGTCAATCTTTAACATTGTCTACAACCTTCAAACAAACCTATATTCTGTTTGTTTTCCTATTCCATGATTTCTAATCTGTTATTATTTTTATCCACTTTTATATTGGCATGCGGGCATTGTGATCTGCCTTTCTCTTTCTTATGATCTCTATTTCTGTTCGTTGTCCAATCTATACTATTTTATTAGGGACATCAATTATAGCTTAACTGCATCTACGTAAGTGAAGCTGATTTGGGTATATTCTTATATGAGCCCTGAATAAGCCGTAAATTGAAATTCACGAGGCTCCAGAGAAGTAGGCCAGCGGAGTTAGCCTCATATGAGGTTTGAAATTTATTATTAGTAGACTTCTGATTACGTAGAAACCTTATTAATAATAGTAATTACGTAGTATCTTATGTCTCATTTTCTTTTTTGGGGAACATTTTTTATTTAACAACCAAGTTGTGAAAAAACAGTTTTTTCGAGTTCTAGGGAAAACTATTATTTTTCAGTAAAAAAGTTTCAAACAAAAGTTGTGCGTATTCAAAATACCGACAAAATGAGCTTCATCCAAATCGGATAATTTGTTTGTTAGTTATTGCAAAAAAATCTGCTAAAATGTTTTTTTTTTCAATTGTTAATAAACCATACAAAAATATATTGCTTTAACTTTATACTACACCGAAGGGAGTCTCTTGTTGCTTACTATAAGTATACAAAATTTCAGGTAAAAATATTCAATGGTTTTTTGCACGGTGAATTTGTTTATAACATTTAATGTTTTTTTGATTGCTTATTCTCAACGATCTAGAGAAGCTTGAGACTTATACTAATAATAACAAAAAAGAACCAAATTAATTGTTGTTTTTAAATTGTTGAAACAAATAAACAAAATTGTGGTTGGTTTTTTCATTATAAATAAATCGAATAACTCTTCGAAAATTGTTGATATCGAAATGCCGATAAGTGGACGTGATAGGAGACATTGGCACATATTTTGGGAAAAAAACAAATTCTGTACTGTAATGGAACAAATGTTAATTATTTTCATTGTTCAAACTATATTTTGTTAAAATAAATAATCAAATAATCACTCTGTGAATAGATATGCCGTGGGAATAGGGTAGTTGTATTTTATATCACTATCCACGAAGGTCTAAAGGAAGAATAAATCAGTTATCGAACTTAACTTTTATGATCTTAGTCGTTTAAATGTTTTCTTAAAAAAATACATAAAGTCAGTTAATTTATGAAGACGTAAAAGACCCTCTCTTAGAATTGCCTATAAATCCGTCTAAGTAATCCTGCCCTGGTTAAGTATATAGGACCAGATGTGATAAGGGTAGTTTTAACATGTGGTATGTGGAATACCGTTAAGGTGTTTTAGAGTATTGAACGATTTTCCCATTATTAGGAAACAAAAGAATGATCAAATACACTCACTATAATAGAAATATATCGTTTGACCATTTGTAAAAAGAATTAAGATTAATAATTGTTTTTTCTATTCACAAGAAATAATGAGTTAAGATGTTTATTGCCAAAACAGCCAAGAAAAGTGAATAGTTTTTTTGACAGTCTTTAACATATATTCTTTTAGTTATAGAAAGAAGTAGAATAGTTTTATCAATTGTGTTATATAAAAATTAAGCTTAAGATGCTCACAGGTCAATTCGTGGATCAAACATCCGGTATGGTACAGCTAACATCCTCAGTAAGAAAACTCCCAAATCTTCGAACAGAAGGGTGTCGGGGGGGGGGGGGGGTGTAAGATTTGAATACACTCTTTAAAGGAATAGTAAATTTTAGTTCCAATCTGAAATTCGAATAAGGGTGATCGGTACCATTCTATAAGCCCAGTGCCGTAGTGTATATTTGGCGGGAATGAAGGTTTTCTTTGTTTGATTTGTTTTTGATTTAATTCGGGAAGTTAAGGGAGTATCATGTGTTATTTTAGTGGGGCATTTCGCGATTTTCATACGGTTCGATTAAGTAATATAAATAGCTGTTTTTCGCGTCTTATTTCTTTTTTTTTTGTTTAATATTTTATTAAGCTATTTATACGTGTTTTTCAAAATTGGGTTTTATATTTTTGGTTAAAATAACGGCCGAGAAGAGCAATTATGTTAGTTTTTCGTAATTGTTATTAGTTTTAAGTTTCTCATTGTAAATAGTCCGTTTTATTCTATTTATTTTGTTAATAGACTAAGTGTTTTGAGAAATGTGTTTTATTGAATTTAATTAAAACCTTCACGCGAATTAACTCGCGGGCGCGCTGCTGCGAGATCTACAAAGCAAGAGATGTCTACTGACCAACTAATTAGCAGCCTTTCCTGAGTCCTGAAGATCTGAGTCATGGTTGTGGTAAGCTTTAATAACCGTAGTGTTTGGTACTAAAGCTGCAAGAGAGAAGTTGAACGACTAGACTTCCAGAGTGTCTTTATTACTGTGAAATTTCAATTGTAGGTTATTAAAATAGTTACTAATTAATATGGGACAAAAATGATTATAGATAAGATAACTAACGCTACCTCAATATGTCATCGGCAAGAGTCTATAATCAAATTCTGTCACAGTACGACCACTAGAACCTGGGATTTTTTTTCAAAAAATTGCTGGGCCGTTGTTCTTCTGAAGGTTTCTACGTGATCAGAAGTCTACTAACAATAAATTTTTTCCAGATGCTAATTCCGCTGGCCTAAAGAGAGAGACTAGAAACTCTTGATAAAGAATAGTCGCCAAAGAATTGGAACAAACCGGAAAACTCTGCAATCAAATCAAATACTTTGCTCATGACAGGATGCGGTGGCAAAAATTCCTGGAGTTCTCATGATCTATGTATCTAGGAGGAGAAATAAGTTTTCAGTTTTGTAAGTTCTAAATAACACAGCATAAGAACTTGCGAAGTGAAATTTTCATTAGCTGGCATATATTTTTGATTTACATTCACTATAATTAAATCACGTTTAATAAATCCGATGAATCTAAGAATATATCGGTTTCTTCTAAAACATAACTGATACTCATTAAGATCTCAATTGGTTTGCCAAATTGGAGTAGCAAAGGTTAGTATTTAAGTCACTAGGAATACTATTTTTCTTTAAATCGGCGAAAATTAATTTATGTTCGTGATCGCAATAAACAAAATACAACAAATTCATCAGTATTAAAATCAATTTTTCTCTTTCAACAGTAAAATCGACTTTGAAACTCCTTCGAAAAGAGCCCGGATGTTTTATCTTCCCGATAAAAAAGTCAGCAGACGGATATTCTTTGCGACGCCGTAACTTTGCCCGATATGCAGATGTTAATGGACGTCTGAGAAACTTTGTCCTAGACGAGTTTTAAAAGTATTCAAGGAAACTGGTTCAAATAGAATAAAAATCCGTTTTAATGCAGCTTATTTTCCTCAATTTTTATAACAATGAAAAATTAAATTTTCTAATATCTATGGAGTGATTAATTTTTGTAGTTTTTTGACCGTAGCTTGATATTTTTGTTTTTTTTTGTATTGCAAAATTACGATATATTACAAGTTTAATGTAATAAAATAATCCCTGAACAAGAAATTCTTTTATTTCTGTTCTGAATTTATTTCAGTTTGTTTGATATGTTTTTCAATTTTAGATGCAATTTGTTAAACAAAATAATAATATTATAAATTGTGGATGTCTCAAAGAATGCTATTCTATGCTTAGGTATACTAAGAATGTCACCATTTCGTGTACTATATCTGTGACCCTGTCTAAGAGTCATAAACTCTGAATAATTTTGTTTACCATATAAAACACATTTAAGAATATAAATCATAGATAAAATATTTATAGATCCGCAAAGCTTAATCCCAAAAACGGCAAATTTACGACAATAAAATGTAAACATCGTAGATCAGATGTCGGCATGCGCACTACAAAATGATCAGGTGACCATCGACAGGACCGAACTTCGAAAATCTATTTGTTAGTTCAATTAGTCATAAATGGTGTCTAAATCAAGCAAGTTATCAAAGTTGCAACCATGGTTGCAATCTTTAGTAAAAAAGTCGGTGTCATGTAACTTTCTTGTTCTGGGAGTCACATCATATGGGCACAAATAATATCTGAAGCAGAAGGGAATAATCCGGTCTGTGTCTACCGATGGGAGTTAGTTTAGTCATTTCTTATTCTGTGAAAGTAAAATTGTGAAGAAAATGTATCTTACTATTTCTCTAATCTATTGTTTCCGTCTATGTGCGTTAACTTTCTTGTTGTAGGGTGGGAGTGAATAATTAACATTTTTAAGATCCGGCAATTTATTCTCTAATTATTAAAAAATAATGACCTTCTTTTCCTTATCTTTTTTTTAAGAAAATATTGATATGAAATGGGTTTATCAACGGATATGTAGGATTTAAAAATAATTTTATATAATAATATTTTCCTGTCGTAATGGTGAACGGAGCATATATTTTTCTATCGTATTAATTTTTTCGACAAAATGATGAAAATGTTATTTCAAATAAAATAAGTGAACAAGATCATTGCTGGGGTGATTAAAAAAAATATACCCACTTAAGAAATTCACATTTGTCTAACTTATTTCGTAATATTTTGCTTTTGTTAACATATTAATGAATTTTTAATTTGACGATTTCAAAGTGGGGATTGCCATGACCACATGAATCATGACAATTTTATAAAATGATTATGGACATAACTAATCTGAATTTACTTCCAAAACTAGTATTAATAATGAAAAACGCTTTTTAACGTAATGTCCTCAATCTTCAGACATACAAAATAATAAATCATAGAATGGCTGCAGAACAAAAAAAAAACATTTGAGCTGGGTGAAAACATCGGTTAAATATAAGGTGGATGAAGTTATGCAAGAATATGGACATTGTGCAAATTAGCAACTGGAAAAAAGTTGTTGGCAATTTGAAAAAATAATTCATACAGAGCTTAGAAATTATAGATCCAATAACCGATTCTGGCTAAAATATAAACCTTATACGGAAATATTTTATGTATATAACAAAATAACAATTCATTATAATTATTGTAAGTTATATATGTATGTTTTAAAATGTTCCAACTTCATTTTGAGGATGTATGTTTTTATTTATGTAAGTAATGTAATATATGGAGAAATTGTACCATTTCTTGACATATTGATGAATGTACTTTTTTCATATGGTAGAATAAACTATTCTATGGTTTGGTGCGAATTTTCAGATTTTTTTTTTAATTGATTGCTTAAAAGTTCAGTTTATCTTTTGGTAATCATTTGGAAAGTGCTAAAAATATATCATACTACATGTTTTGGAAATTTAATGTTATACGAAAACACTATAAATCCAAAAACGTTGTAAAGCAACACTATTTTTTACCCTATAGAGAAAAAGGAAAATAAAACAAATAAAATATGTACACATTACATTATATTAAATAAAAACACAAAAACAAATAAAATAAATCACTTAAAACGCTATAAATCCGTTTAAATCGCACGCAACTCACAAAGCAAAAATAAACACAAAAATGGCGTTAAGCCGATACTGTGCTGTTTATGGATGGCGCTACGAAACAACCGACCGATAATAGAAAGTCGCTTATGCGCATTCCCTTATCTGATCAACGTCCAAAAATATGACTGGCGTCCTATGTGCAGAAACGCATTTTTTCGCCCATGGTTTGCCATTTTTTGGCTTTAGCAGCCGACAAGAGTAGGGATCTATAGTAAAGGTCAGTGATATAAACAGAATAAAAATTTAAAATTCTCTTTTTTTTTAAAGATCAAATATTAAAATCACTTTTCGCTTCTGAGCCAGAAACACTCGATTCACCTCCTGCCCCCTTCTCCAAGATATGAAAAATAATACACAGTCGGCAGTCCAGTTTGGTCCAGAGATGATTTCATCTGCAACATTGTAAAAAAGGAAGAATTTAATCTTTTACAAATATGTACAATATGGGAAAAGAACTGCAGTGATACTTTGAGCCATGCGCCTAAAAATTTAGTATTAGTTGAGGTTTCAATATTATAAGTTACTTTATCCTCTACAAGCATTAGTTTTTTTATATTGAAGTTTACATATATAGTCTTTATCGGGTTCAATATCAACCGATTACGCTGACACCAAATATCCAACTTCACACACACACCTCTTACAGCACGCAACAACTCCTCTGGGGCATCGACAGATATAGCTATCGTGGCATCATCAGCAAATGTAACCAATTTTTCCCTACTAGCAATATAAGTAGCAAAAAGGCAAACCCAATTTATCTGTTAAAACATGCCATTATTTTTTTTTCTGTATCTGAGTATTTTTGTTAATTTTAAAGGAATAAATAGTCACAAACCTTTAATTATAGGAATGTTTCAAATAATTTAAACTCAAACCTTTAATTTTAAGAATGTTTCGAATAATTTAAACTCGGAATTTTTTATAGGTTACATAATAAATTTTATTGTCATTTACTTTCTACCATTTTATTATTTGTCTACAATCATATATTCTTATTGTTAATAAATTTTTTATTGTTTCTTTTGATTTTTATTATACATACACATTGTTTCTTCCTAGCCCAACATTTTCTAAATTTAGACTGGAATCCCCTTGAGCTTAATCATCAATAATTTGTAGGGAGTGCAAAAATTAATGTCCTTCACATAATTTTAAACTTTATTGTGTTAGGGATAAAGTTGGAATTATTAGCAACAA
This sequence comes from Diaprepes abbreviatus, assembly GCA_034092305.1. Taxonomy (NCBI): domain Eukaryota; kingdom Metazoa; phylum Arthropoda; class Insecta; order Coleoptera; family Curculionidae; genus Diaprepes; species Diaprepes abbreviatus. Next base: position 170,103 of record JASJET010000373.1, on the reverse strand, counting down.
ATTTGAAATTAAAATTATAAAATTTGAAGGAAACGCAACATCATGTATCAAGATTAAACAGACATAGAGTACGAAGTAAAATTTTCAATTGTCCGAAATATTTATCAAAATCTATGATGATGCATGAAGAGATTAAAGAAATTTGATTTCAAAAAGGTATTAAATAAAATATTTATAGAAAAAATTGATCCGACTTCTAAAAGTGCACTAAAAAGTGAAAAATAACTATAAATTTTTATATGAAGCCAAACTATTACCTGATAAAATGTGATTTGCATAAACAGATTATAAATACTTTATTTGTAATTGCTTTCTTACCATAATTTGTATATATTAATAGTTATTTATTTCAATTAGAAAAAATTTGGCACCGACTTCGAAAATTTCAATTTCATATAAGAATTTATGGTTATTTTTCACTTTTTAGCGCATTTTTAGAAGTCGGTTCAATTTTTATTTATAAAAATTTTATTTTTCGATTTTCAGTTTTGAATTCATTATGATATCCATAAATTATTTGAACTAAGTACTGATGGAGATTAGTGTACTTCGTAATGACTCCAAGGTGACCAAAAAGTACCCATTTTATCCAAAGTTGTAAATCATCCTAAAATGATCACTAAAAATTATTTGATTCTTAGAGTTCTCCAATACCAGTGAAATGTTTCAAACAAATATTTAGTTTGTCATAGTAAATTCACTATCTAAAATTTTAAATTAATTTTAGATTGGTAATACAGGCCCCAAAATCTTCCAATATCGATATTTGAAGAACTTGAGACGTAAATTTCTTAGCCAGATGTATTTTATACTGAATATTGAGTTTGTTTACACCTCAAGAACCTCGCAATATCAATTTTAGACAAAATTGGAAAACGTAAAATTTCAGTCCATCATATTGTATCTTATCAACCTAATAGTTGTAAAAAATTTACTTCATATACGACCCCGAAAACTCCCTACTACCAAATATGAAAAAATGCGAGTAAGGTAAAATTTTCAACCCACCATATTGGATCCGCCATATTGAATTTCAAAAAGATAATTTTGACGTCTTAACCTATCTAAATCTAAACTCTTCAAAGCCCCCTGGTACCAATTTTTGATGAAATCTGGAAATTTAAGGTTTCCAGACCGTCATATTGCATCTAACATATTATATTTTCTTAAAATATTCGCTATTTACATCCTGAAAAACACTTTAGCCCCACCAAACAAAACCGAAAAATATTCAATTCTGAAAAAAATACTTTTAAATTCATAGGGTTCTTGATCAGTTTTGGAGAAAATCGAAAAAATGTTTAATTTTTAGGACGCCATACTGAATTCGCCAAATTGAATTTTTCAAAAAAAAAAAAAAATTTTAAATTTGTAATTGACACTAATAAAAATCCCACAATACTGATTTTAGACAAAATCGACAGATGTACAATTTTAATTTGCCATCTTGGATCCGTAATATTGAATTTTGTTTAAATAATTTCAAATTTGTAATGTGTGATCCCAAAGACTACCTCATACCAATTTTGAAAAAAAATCGGACAAAATTAATTTTGCCATATTGGATACGCCATATTAAATCTTTTAAACATAATTTCAGATTCGTTATGGGCGACCCCGAAAACTCCCCCATACAAATTTGGGGGAAATTGGACAAATTTGATTTTTTCATCCGCAATATTGAATTTTTTAAAAATAATTTTAGAGTCGTTATGTCTGATACCTAAAACTTCCTCGAACTAATTTTGGAGAAAATCGAAAAAAATTGATTATTTTGTCCGCCATATTATATCCGCATTATTGAATTTTTTAAAAATATTTCGGATTCGTTATGTGCGACCCTGAAAACTCCTCCACATCAATTTTGGAGAAAATCGGACAAAATTAAATTTTTTTGTCCGTCATATTGGATCTGTCATATTGATTTTTTTAAAAATAATATCAGATTCGTTGTGTACGACTTCAAAAATTCCCCGATACCAATTTTGGACAAAATTAATTTTTTTGGCGCCATATTGTCAGTGCCATCTTGGATTTTACTGCACTAATTTCGTCCAAAAAAATATGGAACATAATGTAAAAAATTTCATTCAAATCGGTTCCGCCGTTCCGGAGTAATCGGTGTACATACATAAAAAAATACATAGTCGACGAATTGAGAACCTCCTTCTTTTAGAACTCTGTTAAAAAAGTGAACACAAAATTTGAAATCAAAAAAAATAGCTTGCAAATTATGAAATTTTGAAGGATTTATTAATTTGTTTAAAACGTTTGGGGTTGTTTACTGTTAGTGAAAAAATCTCTATCGGATTTTTAATTGTCAAAAATATTTGCAGTAACTGGATAAACTCAAAACCTGATCAGACATTTATATAACCCCATTTCTTTACTGACGAAAAAAAATTGTTTGTTTTGCGATCCCTAAAAAAATATGGAATTTAAAACACATGTTAGAAAAAGTTGGCTCCTTTTTAAATTAAGAGGTTTTGCTTCCATTTAACTTGAAAAGACAAAATGTAAAACTGGCACTGAAAATTTTTGTTACTTTTGTGACTAATGGCTTATAAAATTTTGACAAAGAAATTTCTTATCACCTGTATGTGACAAATAGGACAGTACTGAACAATGTTCTAATGAAATTGACGAAATACTAACAAGTACTTATGGTGAAGAATATGAGAAAAATTCATTGATGCAATAAAGAAGTTGTTTTAAATAATTTTAATATCCTTACCAACTTAAGTGTACTAAAATATTCTCGATATTCAGTAGTTGAAGTAGTTATCATATATTTTATTCCAGAAAATACTTTTTTGAACTTTTTTTTTTATCAAAAATCATCTTTAAACAATTTCATAATTTACATATATCTTTAAACCATTATTTTTAAAATACTTTTCCGGATGGCTAATTTTTGAACACACACTGTATCACTGAACACACTCTATTATTTCAAAATCTCTTTATTGTCACAACTTTGACAGCTTGTCAAAATAATTTAAGTTGCGTCGACGGGTTCTCAAACCATATTGTCTCTGAAAGCCGATCTGGATCCTATATACCCTTTTGGTCCATACCGGAAGATTCCCTAATTTTCTAGAAGGATTTCCATACTACATAGTGTAATAAAAATAAGAAAAAGGAATAATCCGGCGATTTCTAGACCTTCTATTATAGGCGTTCCATGTTAAAAATAAGAAAATAAAATTTACCAAAAAGTTACAGACCTTCTTTCATCAACATCATGATGAGGAAGTTAACAAAAGGTAAAATTAATTAAATAAATTATAAACTCGTGGAAAATAAACCTAAAATCATACAAACTAAAAACACAAACTAATACTATGAAATGTAAAACGCTATAAAGTTCGTTACATTGGAAAAAATACCTAAAACCCTACAAACTACAAATACAAACTAATACTATGAAATGTACAACGCTATAAAGTTCGTTACAATACTTTGATGGCTGAAATACCGCTGCTTACTCTTGATTCAAGAAAATATTTTTATAAACCGCGCCGCTGCTTAGATATTTATTTCCCACGAGTCGACCCTGTTTATTGCCTTGTTCCCAACATTTCACCCTGCAATTTATTTTCTTGTTAAGGCCATAAAAATTAAATCCAACTAATCGCATTTTCGCAGCCCGCCTCGGAAAATTTCCCAAACTTCGCCCGTACTTTGCCAATTACGAAATAACTTCAAATAATTCTTTGTTTCTTACTTTCACAGTGTTGTAGTTTTTCCTCAGATTAAAGTTATTTCTTTAGTTTGTTCGTTGAACATGAAGTTATGTTCAAGTTTTCGTTCGAAATGCAACCATATACTGGGCGATATGTGCTGTTTCAATATTCAAAATTTCAAAAAATAGCTACTTGTGAAATAGAAACAGCAGTATTACTACACCCACATACCAATGGTCGAAGAACAACAAGGCTTCAGAACGTAATGGGACATGTTATTAATATGTCAACTGAATACGAGCAATGTCCAGAAAGTAAGTGTAATGAATTTTTGTAGGTTACAAACATTTTTATTGAAAAAAAAATTACATGGTTACATTGGTACATTATATATATATATATATATATATATATATATATATATATATATATATATATATATATATATATATATATATATATATATGTTATTTTTCGATATAGTCGTCATTCCTCTCAATGCAGGTGATGAAGCAAGGTATCAACTTTTTGATGCCTTTCTCGAAGTAGTTTTTCGCCAACCCTTTCGTCCACTTCTCCACCTCCCCTTCACCTCCTCGTTGGTGGAAAACCTTTTTACACCCATGTATAGCTTTAGGGAGGTGAGGAGATAGTAATCTTGAGGTGCCAGGTCAGGGGAATGCGCGGGATGGTTCAGGGCATCCCATTTAACAGAGGTGAGCAGTTCTTTCGTGGCGTTGGCCGTGTGTGGTCTGGCATTGTCGTGCAGCAGGCAGACTCCCTTTATCAGCATGCCTATCCTCTTACTCTGAATCGCCCTCCGCAATTTTTTAGGGTCTCATAGTATCTTGCAGAGTTGATAGTCTACCCTTGAGGCAAACATTTATTCAAAATTATGCCTTGACAGTCCCAAAACACGGATGCCATGATTTTCTTGGTTGAAATTGTGGTTTTGAAATTTGTAACGCCACTGTTAAGACTGCCTTTTGGTTTTAGGCGTGTAGTGTGCAACCCCAGTTTCATCTCCAGTAACAATGGAGCGGAGAAATTCATCTTCATGAAGTTCGTAGAGCCTCAAAAACTCTTGCCAGGTCTCCACTTAATTCAACTTGTTGATCTGTTTGCTGTTTTGGGACCCACCTCGCAGACAGTTTTCGATAATCGAGGGTTTTTGCAACGGTTTCGTGTAGTAGAGATCTGGAGATTTGCGGAAACATCACAGAAAGTTCATTCACAGTCAATCTGCGATCATCACGGAGCGTATTTTCGATTTTTTCCACGATTTCGTCAGTCACAACTGATCGTCATGCACAGACGTACGACCGTTTTTAAATTTGCGACACCACTTGTACACACTCGTACGATTCATAGTTGTATCACCATATGCAGTTTTCACCTCATTATAAACTTCAGCCGGAGATTTTTCCCTTTCAAACAAGATAGCGCATGACGGCTCGCATTTCGCACTTGGCGGGAGATTGGATCGACATTTTTCACGAAACGTGCTGTCGCGTAGAGAGTTTTCAACGTACTGACCTTGAACTGGTCTCGTTGTGGAAGGGAGAAGTCAACAAGCTGAAAAAAAAATCCCTCCGACCGTGAGAGCCTCAGTATACTTACTTTCTGGACATGCCACGTATAACAAGCTTCTTCCTCCCGTGTTATTGACTGACAACAAGCATTCGGTAGAATTCAATTGGAACATCTCATACTGCAGCATAGATTGTTGGCTCTTCTATAAAAAGATAGAATTAGCCCTCAATGTCTCCAAAATATCTGTTTTTTTTTTGTAATCTTTGGGATTTGATTATATATCTGACACCTTCAGGCAGTCCTGTTGAGTAAATTTAGAAAGACATATTTTAGGCCGGCGAAGTTAGCCTCATATGAGGTGATTTTGAAATTTATTGTTAGTAAATTTCTGATTACGTAGAAACCTTCAGTAAAAAAGTTTCAAACAAAAGTGCGCACTGAAAATTTCTACAAAATGGGATAAAGCTCATCCGAAACAGATAATTTTTTCGTTGATATTGCAAAAAAACTTGCTAAAATGGCTCTTTTTGTTTATAAAAAATAGAAAAATATATTGCATTAACTTTATACTGCAACTAAAGGAATCTCTTGTTGCATACAATAAATGTGCAAAATTTCAAGTAAAAATATTTAATAGATTTTTGCACAGTGAATTTGTTCATAACTTAATTGTTGATTTAAAATTGTTGAAACAGAAAAAAAAGTTGTGGTTGGTTTTTTCGTTGTAAACAAATAAAATAGCTCTTCTAGGTGAGATTTTGGCTCACATTTTGAAAAAAAAAACAAATTTTGCACGACCACCAAAAGCTGAGATAGAGTTTTTTTTAATTGCTGCTGCGTTGTTTATTATTAAGGAATTGTTTAAGTAGAAACTTATAGGGGGATGCTTAAATTATTGTATGCAGCAGTTTTCAATTCAATTATTTCAAAATTGTTGATGTTGCAATAGTTTAAAGTTGCACCTATTCCAAGAGTCAGAAAGTGAGCGGTGGTGGGGGCCGAATATTAGCCGAAAAATCTTTATTTTTTTTTTAATTTGTTGTTTCTCGACAAGCTATGAACAATTGATGATATGTTTTTGTAATCAAATTATTGTTAAACATAGCAATAAACAAATTGTTGTACCTGCTTTTAAAATTACAAAAAAAAATGTTACAGAGGTCAACAGTATACTACTAATTAGGAATTTTATGTACCATTAATATTTATGGAGTTATAGCATGAAACAAACTGCGATTGTCATTTGCCGCCAAATTATTGGTTGTACAAGAAAACACATGTTAATTATTTTGTTTATTTTATTGGACGAACATTTTTCATATACAAAATTTTTTGGTAACATACATATTTTTGCTTAAATTTATACAAAATATTTATTCCGTTCTCCGTTCCTTAGACATCGATGGACACTCATTTTCGAAAACCTTATCAGTTTCATTATTATCATTACAATTATCATCATCATTATCACTCTAATCGTCATCATCATTATTACTGTCATTATCATCACTCTCATAATTATCATCATCATCAACATCATCATTATTATTATAATCATAATTATTTTCCCCTATTACTTTCATCGTCTTTAAAAGTAATATTACAATAATTCTCGATTGAATGCTCGCTTACAATATAATCGTCAAATGTAGTTTACTCTGCTCTTGAAGAATAATAATGCTATCAACAAATGTTGCTATTTGTTTCATGTTACATCTCGATCAATATTAATGGTACATTAAAAACCAATCTAATTTTTACTATTTCTAATTAATAGTATACTGTTGACCCCTGTAACAATTTTTTCGCAAAGCATGTAAGTACGGTAAAATTATAATTATGCATAAAATGTATAAAACTGCAACAATTTGTGTATTGCTATGTTTACCAATATCAAACCATTGTTCGAATTTGAAGCGTCCGAGTCATATTTTTTTCCGCGCGCCGCAGGCTGAAAGATCGCCCTCCTCCACTGCTCACTTTCTGACTCTCGAACTAAGTGCAAATTTAAAATATTGCTACATCAACAATTTTGAAATAATTGAGATGAAAACTGTTGCATACAATAGTTTAACCATCTCCCTATGAGTTCCTACTTAAATAATCCCTTAATGTTAATAAACAACTCTATCTCAGCTTCAAGTTTTTTTTTTTCAAAATATGCATTAAAACCTCGGCTATCGCGTCTACTTATCGACCTTTCGATATTAACAATTATCGAAGAGCTATTCTATTTGTTTATAACGAAAAAACGAACCCCAATCCTGTTTATCTGTTTAAACAATTTAAGATCAACAAGTCATTTCATTTTTTTCTGCTATTGTTAGTGTAAGTCTGAAACTTTTATTTACGTACCCACAGACCGCTGTACCACCTCTAGGTCGCTGAGAATAAACGATAAAAAAATATAAAATATAAACAAATTCACTCTGCAAAAAACTATTGAATATTTTTACTTGACATTGTTTATTAACAATTGAAAAAACAGCCATTTTAGCAGATTTTTTTTGTAATAACTAACAAACAAATTATCCGATTTGGATGATCTTTAGCTTATTTTGTAGGTATCTTCAAAGCGTATAACCTTGGTTCAAAACTTTTTACTAAAAAACAATAACTTTTCCTAGAACTCGAAAAAACTGTTTTTTCACATCTTAAATATAAAATTTTCCCTTAAAGAGAAAATGAGACATAAGATACTACATAATTACTATTTTCATTCCGAATGTTTCTACGTAGTCAGAAGTCTATTAACAATAAGTTTTTCCTGATGCTGATTCCGCTGGCATATTTCCAATTAAACCAGTTAGCGCTAGGGCACAAGAGGATATTCATGCTTTGATGTATTTGTTATTCCTCGACATAACTTTGAAAAATTTCAATGTGGCTTTACTTACAATGTTACTAAAACTTATAATAAAGTCCCCACGTCTAAACAAGAAAATAAAATTATATTTTCAAACTTTTTTATTTTTCATAACAATTATCCTTATTAGAATATAACATAATCATCTCTGTGATAACGGCAAGGGGTGCTCTTACCTAACAAAACTCAAAATCCTAGAAATATAATGGGTAATTTTAGTCAAGCTTTTATTGTTCACGTGTATACGGTAAAGGTAAATTCCTTTATCTGGGTTTACGAGTATGGGAGATTTGTTCTTTTCATTTAGAAATAGGTGAAATATTTTTGCAGCATAGAGTTTGTGCGGTTATATATTTAGAAGAGGTTATTAAAACGTAAAACCTACTTGGTGAATGAAAATAGAACTTTTGGAATTTTTTTTTTCCATATTGACTTGCAGTTTTTAACTTTATTCAGTTTTTAAGCTATTGATTATAAGGAAAAAAATGAGATAAGAAGGAACAAATCAGTAACATTATTTTGATGATTGAATACATTCCTCTGGTACTCAAATATGATTAAATCATATGAAAACGGGGTGAAAGTGCCATTTTCAGTTTTTCACAAATAACTCAAAAATTATGCATTATTAGTATATACATATATTACGATTTCTTGTTAAGAATTGAATTTCCTATGAAAAGATATTCTTCGAAGGTTAAAGAAACTATTTTTTCTGCAAAATAAAGGGGAAAAATGAAAAATTCGCAATTTTTTTTTCAAACTTTGTCTATAACTTTTTTCTGAGTAGATAAAGATATAGGCATTGCTTTAGGGAAAAGAAAGTGGGCATTTCACCAGCTAAAATGAGTTTCCGAAAAAATTTTTTTGATCAAATTTGGCTGAGATATAGCCATTTCAAATTAACCACTTTTTTGAAATTTTTATCGATTTTTCTTTTACATCATTTTCTTTGCATTCTTAATTTAATGTATATATATATATATATATATATATATATATATATATATATATATATATATATATATATATATATATATATATATATATATATATGCACCTAGTTGGACAAGTGTGATAGTAACATTCAGAGCAGTGGCTAAAAAGTATCCGACTGAGCAAATTGAACAGTGGGGGACCGATTTCTATCAATTTCTAGTTGTAATTGTATATTACGCTGAGGTTTCCTATGTCTCCTCTTTTGTTCATGGAAAGTGGTTCGTTGTATTTGTGAACCATTTCTAGGAACACTCCTTTATGAAAATTATTTTCTTTTGCTAGGATTTTTGGTCCTTCAAAGTTCATTATATGACCTTTATTTAGCACATGCTCCGCAAGAGCACAAGAAAACACTCCTCTGTTACAATCGCTTTTATGAGAACTTATTCTACCTGACAGATTTCTAGAGGTTTGGCCTATATAAACTTGGTCACAATTTAGGCATAGGATTTTATAAATAATGGTCCAGTTTTCTTTTAGTGAGACAGGTGTTTTTGTTCTAGAGTAGAGTAGCGAGATTGTTTTAATTTGTTTGGTCGCAATTTTAATGGAATAGTTTCTTCCATAATGCCAGAAAAACCCTTCAGAAATAGCCGGAATTAGCACAGATGCACACACAGTTACACAGAGACATATTCGGATCCACACAAACATACACAATACCCACATACGCAAATAGATATACATACACACATACATACAGGGAAATACACACGCCCACGTAAGTTAACACAGATCCAGATACAGGCACATACAGCACACGTACACACATAGAGATACACAGATACACACAGATCTACAGACAGACACACAGCACCTACATAAATGGGCAGATACATACGAGTTCACACACAGCATCCACATACACGAATAGGCAAAAACAGAATCCGCAGAATCCGGGTGGTCAAGAAATTATATCATCTGAATAAGGGAGTTTGACTTTCATCTGACCTTGGTCCAGACGTGCTTATATGACATCGAAATCGTAATCACCGACCCCGAAAACAAAGGTCAAGTAGTCCGAAAGCCATTCCTAACCGAAAAATCAGCAGAAGGATTCAAGAGAAAGTTTTGACCTCCAGATGACCTCTAATGACCTTCAGAGGTTACTTTGATTAAAAGGTCAAAGCGTATCTGGACGTGAAATTTCCTGTTCTTCCAGGATCCGAGGTCAAAAAATTATATCATTCGAATTATGTTTAAACTTAATTTGACCTGAACCCAGACGTGATGGGGTGATATAGATACCGGGATCGTGATAAGCAACCCCAAAAGCATAATAGTCAACTGATCCGAGATCTATTCTTAGCCGAAAAATTAGCCAAAAGATTCAAGAGAAGGATTTAACCTCCAGATGACCAGAGATCATTTTGACTAAAAGGTCAAAGTGCATCTGGGCGTGAAATTTTCTGTTCTTTCTGAATCCAGGGTTAAAAAAAATTATATCATTTAAATTAAGGAGTTTGATCTTTATTTGACATATGGATACCGGGATCGTGATCAGCGACACTTAAAACCATAAAAGTCCACTGAGTTCAGAGATGCTTCACCTCGAGTTTCTTTTATGGCCCTGTGTTATTTAATAGAATCGCTATAAAAGGACTAATCTCTTAGACAACACTTTTAACAATAAACTTTGTACAGTCCTGTAGAATTTTTATCGACATAGCTTTGAATTACTTTTGTTTTATCTGCAAATGACACTGTATGTATACAGAAAACAGTTTATTGAGTTTTTTCGAGACATTACATCCTAAATAGGAGGATGTTTCGGTATTTCCGATAAATAAAAAATAATTTCTAAATACACTGTGTACGAAAATGGTAGTGGACTGTATTTTGGGCGCTGGTAAAGAATTTAATTTCAGTTAAAATATACGATGAAGGTATGATAATCTCGAACAATTAAAAATGGCCTACCTTGTAGCTGCTCACTGATGTGGAAATCGGGGATACTTTTCTAGAACTGAGTCCTTTGAGTTTTGGAACTGTTATAGGTGTTAAATAAATGATCGTTTTTAAGGTTTTTGCGGATTTAGCCGGCATATTGAGGTTTTAACACTCTCGTGGTATATTAGTGTCCGCAACACGTGTTTTCTACTTAAGGTTCAAGTGCAAGATCATAGTGTTTTCTACCATGTACCGTTTAGGTGTGTGCGACACTTCTTGGCCATTTTGGGAAGAGATTGTCATATATGGCGCGAAACAATACATGGCGCGAAAAGGGATTAAATTAAAATTAACTTCAGTTTGCTTAAATATAAATGTAAACGTAGAGATATGTTAATTTTATCCAGAAAAACATAACATAAAAATTAATAATTCGGAAAGACGGAACACATTGTATATTTGATTTAAATGGGTTATGTTTTTGTCGTCAACGGTAATAAAAGGTGGCGATACTTGATCATCGATGCCTGGGCCTCATTGGCCCTTTACACCTTACCATGGCCGCATGTCATTCCAGGTCGATTGCCTTTGCGAATCCAAATGGCCTCTTGATTGAGCTTTTTTAACGTCTTGCGGTGAGGAAATTGTATCTTGAAAATCTCCCTGCCGCAATATGTTGAATGCTGGGCATTCTCTAAGAATCTGGTGAATAATTTCATTCCTCTCCAGACACCATCTGCACATCAAGTCATTTACTTCATCAGTTTTATGAAGATGGCACTTGAGGCGACAATGTCCTGATAACACTCTCACCACGATTCGCAGATTTTTCCTTCCTAAGGAGAGAAGCTGCCTAGTAAGCCATGCGTTAGGTCCAGTTATAAGTTTCTGGGCACAATTCATTTCATTAGCTGCTTTCCACGATTCAATAAATTTACATTTGAGTAAAAATTTTAATTCCCTTTTACCGTAATTGGGCCTATACCATATGGTTTGATCACAGACTGCATGTTTGTCAGACGATCCTCCTCCTTATTTCCGTGTATACTCCAGTGACTCAGCACCTTCTTACACACAGACACCAGTCGCGACGTTGCGACACTAGATATCAGTGCCAATTTCATAGCATTACTGTCTAAACATATATTTATTACCTAATTCCTCTTTATATCCCTTTCACACCCTCTTACTCCCGTGCTTCAGTCGAACACTCTTTTATCTTGCCAAGATTCATCAGTAAACCTACAGGATCTATTTCTTAGAAAATTTTGGTCCTCCACTCAATCTTCGTTACTTGGCAAAAATATCTTAAGAGAATGATTGGGTTTTAAAAGGGGCGCAATGTAATCTGTTTGCATGGGGAGTGATAGACATCTCTCCACCATGCTTTCCCAGCGAGTTGAGTATCCGCCCACACCAGTTTAGAAATGCCCCACATTAGATATTATTTTATGAATCAATTGCTTATAGTCTTTTATTTTAAATATAGTACGCTATGTAGAAATTAAGCTGTTTTCTTTCACGTACATGAGTTTCTTTCGACTCGAGATTTTAAAATTAAAAACAAATAGCAAAAATGTCTCTTACACAATGCATATTTCATGCGTTTTCCCGTCGCGCTCGGTCGTCTGCAATTAAAATTGTCATTAGCAAAATAGCGCCATTATGATTCAGAGAGAATGGTTTTTCTACGTGCCAAATTTACATAACATGTCAATGCGCAGTATTACAACTTGCAATGATATTGAACAGTGGCGTGCGAAATTTAACCGGCGATTGCCCCAATAGATGATGGGGTCCATCGAACGCTCGGTGATTAGATTAACTACCAAGTTTTCTACTTGTATTTTTTATAATAAATATAGAAATTTCAAAGGAGATGAACTTCAGTTGCAAATACAGAACATGCCAAAAGAGATAAACTAATGAAGGAATGTGTTTCATGTAATGCTGATCTATGAAACATAACTTAGAAAGAAAGCATCTGAACACAGTTGGTTATAAGTTATTCTCCTTTCATGTAGAGAAAAAGGAAATTATATATAGAAACAATTTATTTTCTGCAAATATAACTTTGATCCTCTTTTCATACTCGTTTCGATCACCTCATGGTCTCGTCAGTACAGTTGCATCGAATCTAGAGCAAAATTAGCAGGAAACAACTGCTATAAAAAATATAAATTTTAAAGTATGTCGGTAAGATATTAAAAACGTGCCGCCTTCGATGTCAGAGTGAAAAATATCGCCAGTCGAAACGATATCTATGATTTAACTGGAGTAGTTTAAAATTTTAAATTATCAAAACTTCATTAAGAAATAAATGAAACTTATATCTGAGGAGTTTCATTTATGTCTTAATGAAATTTTGATTTCTTTAAATTTCTCTCGAAAGACTTTACATAACATCGATATTTTAGTTTATATGAAGGAATTAAATCAAAACAAACTTCAGTTAAATATTTCGAAATATGATTTTCCAGAGATTATTCTTTTCTTATAAACATTTCAACGATAATAAGTATTTAAATAATAACTACACCATTCCTCTGAACCAAAACACAACCAATCATATAAGAAAATGAGAACGAATTATTACGCCTTAACAATTTATAGACAAACAAGTAAGGTCGTAAATGATTTTGAGTCTCGAGTCTAGCTGACTACAAGTCTAGCTCTTAGCAGAAACACAAAGTGCTCGTCTGCTCGTAACTCGACCCTACTTGATATCTTCTTCTATGTGATGTAAGTGTAATAGACTTCTTAGACCATCTGAAGAGTTCTTCAAGAACGAAACACTAAACACTGCTCTTGTTAGCCCCTAAACGCATGGTTCGCACCCATTCGACCTCTTTGACGACGCTTTTGTACTACTACAACATGCCTCCCTTCTAAGAACTACTTTACATTTTGATTAGGATTTGTATCCAGATTGCGAATCAAGATGTACAGCTGGGTGTCCAAGAACTTCCACGACGCGATGTAAACTGGTCTATCAAGTGGATTCAGTGCTATTGACTGCGAACTCAATGCGACAGTGACTATAAGAGATCCGCCAGGGATGCCATGTTGCATGATTTTGAAAAGCCCTTAAAATTTATATATACATATATATATATATATATATATATATATATATATATATATATATATATAATATATATATATATATATATATATATATATATATATATATATATATATATATATATATATATATATATATATATATACTTAGCCCCTTAGTTTCCCGAAAATTACAAGCTTAATTAAACTAAAATTTTACAGGCGTGTTTCGTCCACAGTACCGATGGTAGGATTCCTCAGTAGTCGGTACCTTTCCCAGACATCCTGTTTGACGAACTTTTTATATATTTGGAACTAATATTTGTAGTTACTTTACGGCGGAATGTGCCTTGTATTCGGAAATTTCCTATACCTCTTTGACGACGTTTTTGTAGTATTACAACACAGCCCGGTATTTATACCCGATTGGTGCTCAGCGAACACCAACTTGAGATATAAAACTGGACTGCTCATGAAAGTAATTTTTGACCCCCCCTTATTGGTCGCCATTCGGTGCAATGATTTGTATGGCAACAATGAATTCCCTGCTAGTTTCTTACATTGGCGTGAATGTGTCGTGTATGAATGTCAATTCTATTATTTTAACTAACAGGTTTAGACAATAACTATCTCTTTCTATACTATATCTTAAACAATAAATCGCTCTTCATTGTTTTACTTGACAGGTTAATCGAGTATATTCAATAAAAAAGACTAAAGCTCCGATTCTGTAAGTATATTTTTTGACATTCTCTTTCCTTATCTCTTTTAGGACACTGATATACTTATGTGTTAATACAGACTGAACAAAGATAGAAGATCCTTATTATGACATTATCTTTCCCTTTACTCTTATAGAATTGCAGCCCAAGATAATTGTTTCTGTAAAACAATATTTAACTTGAATTTCTACTTTTAATTTCCTCAAAATTATAATTTTTCTGTTTAAAGGAACAGCGTAATTATGTAACAATTTTATTATTTTTAGATAACAAGCATGAAATGTCAGTTCTTATAAATAAATGAAAATGCTTTTTCTAAGACTGTATACATATTTTATTTTTTACAATAAAACTGTTATTTAGCAAAATAGCTAAAATGTGAAATATGCGCCAAAAACAAGTAGAGACTATTTTTTTTTTGAAATATCTGTTTTAGAAACATCCTTATTCGGACGTAGAGTATAAGAAGTTAACGAAAAAAAGTATTAATGCATTTATTTTTAAAAATTATATATCATGAATTAATATAGTATATTGTTTAATGTAAAATGTCGAAATGTCCACATAATCTATTGCAAAGTAAGATAGTTTCATTATTTAAAAATAGCGTCGATTAGGTCTTTGTTAAAATTATTTTCTCCTCGATGCTTTTAGGGAACTGATATGTTAGATATTTATATAGGGTTAACAACATTCATAATAATGTTGACATTTCCGTCATAAAAACGGAGCTTTAATTTAAATGAAGTAAAGTAACATTATGTATTAAACCATTTTTATAAAAAAAAAATTAAGCTCTAAACGGGACAGTGTTAAAGCAGTTTATATTTAATTGTAAATAAAACAATATTTATTAAGACAATTTAAATATAAAGAAGCTTGTAAATACAAGAGAATTCTTACATTAATACAATCATTTTTAATCTAAATATATACATAAAGATTTACTAGCAACTTCTAATTTTTACACTAGGTCAAACTTTTAATTTAGTTAACTGTTTAAGGATCTGGAATTGACCTTTCCTAGAGTTGAATTTTTGAAATGGTAATCAATTGCAGCTTCTCGCTACTTTGACAAAGGATTTTCATGACACAAATTTCCTATCTCAGCTAAAATCAAGAATTTTTGTTTTATTAATTAATAACATATTCAAACAAAAGGTTATTACTTTATTTTTAGACAAAACGAATACATAAAAGTAAAATTTATGTAATTTCCAAACATCCTTAATAATATTGAAAAATTTCATATTATATGCAATCATTTATTTCTATTTTAATATGGCATATTGGTTTTTAAACGTATAATCATTTTAAATTTTAACACCATACCAGTTTCGATATTCAGCTTTATATGTCAGTGGAACATTAACTTTATGGTAAAACGATATTGTTGTTGGTTACTGCACACCTAATTCAGGACCTTTTTGTTTTGTAGAACCAGTGTATGTTATTAAGTCCGAGTTTAGTTGCTTCAAGATGTTTACATCAAACAGTGCTTCGTAGTTTTTTTCAGGCAGTTTATTTGTAAGAAGCACAACACAAACTTTTTGCTCATCTTCTTGTATAAAACAATTTCCAGAAAAATGCTCTGAACAGAGTGACTTATCTGATGTATAAAAGAATTATGATCATGACCAATTTGCTTCAGCTCTTGAATTTGAAAATTCTTTTCTCTTAGAAAACTAAAATATTGATAGCATTTAATAATTATCATACATCATATCCATAAGATTAAACTTGTTACCCTTAGATGTACAATTTGATTCTAAGGTAAAATTTTATATAATTATTATTGAATGCTTTATAACTTACCAATTAAATAAATTACAATTTACCCGATGAGGTATTTGCACGTCTTACGATGAAGAATCACATTTTTTAAAATACAAAAAAAAACCTTAAAGTTCACATTCCTGTTTGAAATTTTCAGTAAAACGTTACATAAAATGTGATAAAATCCATAAAACAGCAAAATCAAAAATAATTTTTTGTCAAAATGAAAAGTATTCAGTCAATGTCACAAATACACTATCACCAATATCATAAAAACTTAGGGAATTCATTATTGCTTCTATGCACCAAATAGTTTATGATTGCTTGTTTTTGAGATGGATGATTGTGTGACGTTGCATTGAGATATCGATTTGTATGTGTTGGTTTTCTGTTCACAGAATGTCCTAATTTGCCATTATCTTTCTTTTGTACCAGTATATCAAGAAATGGAAGGGCACCTCTTGGTTCAGTTTCATAGTGAATTTTATGCTAGGGTAGTTGTTGGTTTGAATGATCCAGAAAATTATGGAGGTTACCGGTGTCATGCGGCCAACGTATCATTTATTTATCAGCACCAAAATTTAGGTTTTAGAGGAGTAGAAGACAAGTCGTTTTCTTCGAAAGCTTCCATGAAGATGCTAGCGACCACAGGTGACTGCGGAACTTTCTACGGTCAGACTTCGAGAGCGACCATGGGATCTCCGCTATCATCTGGAAGTTTTCGAAGAAAATGCCTTGTCATCTTCTCCTCTAAAATATAAATTTTGGTGCAGATATGTAATCACCAGTGTCATCACGGTTCGCTGAGCACTAGTCGGGTATAAATACCGGGCTGTTGCTCTTCGATACTCATTGAGTATTCTAATCTCGTGCAGTAAAAACCCCTGAAGATGCCTCGTGCAATCGTAGGCGAAATGTCGGATAATAACTCCAATTTAACACGGTCTAATCCCAAGAATAAAGATTTTCAACTTGACCAAAGCTGTGAAAGTTTTCGTTCTTTAAAATATCATTAAGGTTATGATGATAAATTAGCCAGCTTATAATTGTTTTAAAATTTAATTTGGCAACTGATTTGTGAAAATAAGTAGTGTGTTTGTTTCTAGGTTTTAATACATATTCTATAGCGACGATGAGTCACTAAACTGTATTCAAATTAGACAACATTTCACTTCGAAATGCGGAATTTTATTTTCACATAATTCAGAAAGTATTTTAAATTTTAAAATAAAGTATGGCAAATTGAAAAAAATGCAAATTTTATTTAATTCTTGTTTATTTTCTATTGCTAGACAAAGCGACAATACTTATCACGCCGCCACTGTTGTATAATGTACCAGTATAATATACCGAATTTGCTTTTTGCATTTATTAACATTCAGGTGTGTGTTTTGGACGGGCTCGGTGCGCCTCAGGGCCTTGTATTTGTTCTTTATGACTTATTTTAATGGAAATATTGTAAATTTGTACGGTCGGCCGCAGTTGCCTAACACTTCGCACAGTGTCAGTATGTAGCTCTTGTTGAAACATATCTATAATTCTTTTATTTTATCGTATATTATATGTATTTTTTTTAAATAAGTATCTAAATCAATATTGATTATCACAAACAACATTTTAAAGCTCGTTGAATTTCCTCTTCAAAATTATCCTTATTTACTTTTCCGAAAAATCACCTTCCAAACTTACAAAAGTAATTAGCACTTGCCTGCACTGAGAGTTATGGTTTTTAGGTTATTATTAAAATAAATTATTGTATTGACTTCTCTTTTAGTAAAAATTTTATCAAGACAAAATTAATCTAAAAATTTAGGGGGAGTCCAGGGGAGATGAAGCTTTTTTTACTCTTCTTCATCCAGCCTCTTGCGTCCACTGCTGGACATAGGCCTCCCTCATTCTTGTCCATTGTGCTCTATCTTGAGCGATTTGCATCCAATTTGTTACAATTCTCTTGAGATCGTCAGTCCCACGAGTAGGGGATCTTCCTCTACTTCTTTGGTCTAATCTCGGCCTCCACTCGAGTAATCTCTTCGTCCACCTTCCATCACTGATTCGGGCGACATGTCCTGCCCAGTTTCATTTGAGTGTGACAATTCGGAAAATTACGTCGGTAACTCCTGTTTTTCGTCTCAGGTTTGCAGTTCTAACTCGGTCACGCAGCGATATACCTCGCATTGACCTTTCCATCTTTCGCTGAGCTATTTGCAGCGTTTTAGAAGTTGCAGTTGTCAATGTCAAAATTTCGGCACCGTAGGTCATAACCGGTAACACACATTGGTCAAATATTTTACGTTTTAAAGAATTTGGTACATCGCTTTTAAAGATGTCTTTAGGTTTTCCATACGCTGCCCGTGCGAAATTTACTCTTCTCCGTAGCTCGCATGTTTGATGATCTTTTGTGATCTTAATTTCGTGTCCAAGGTATATGTATTTTTCCACAAGCTCCACTTCGTTGTCTCCAATATTGATAATTCCACTAGGTACCAGATTGGTCATAAATTTTGTTTTTGATATATTTATTTTAAAACCTACGTTGGAGCACACTAGCTGAAGTTCATGTAACATTGTACATATCACCTTGAGATTATCGGAAAACAATATATCGTCCACGCACCACAAATTTGTTTCCCTAACATGCATAAAATTTCAAATATGACTTGAAACTTGATAGCTCAATAACGTATACAAACCATGCGTAGATAGCTATCATTTTCTAATGTCAAAGTTTCTATTAAGCAACTAACTTGAGACGTAAATATATTTTTAAAAAATGATTTTTGGTTCAAATCTCCTCAAAACATGGGAGGGTTTACCGTATTTGTAGGGAGATCTAACCATATCTATTAGCATAGGGAAAACAATGACAAATACTTTGTAAAATTCCGTCAACTATGTTATAAATTTAGATGAAAAGCAATACATCCTCTCATTCATTTTAATCTACTGTTCGTTTTTTGTATCGCATGAAAGTTAGAGGTGGTAATATGCCGCGTAGGCGTTCCCCGAACTAACCCGAAAGACTTAGTGAGTCAAAATTAAGAAAACGTGGTCAAAATAAAAAAAATTCTAGTTAAGAAATTTAAATTAGAAGGTTTGTTATAGTAACGTCTCTATTAAATTTTGGTAATATGAACGGCCAGTCTTGTCTTTCTAAGATTTCGTTTCAGGTCAAAGGCAGTTTTGTGGAAGCGTTGCACCCAGTTAGTAGGTCGAGAACATTGGTGCGTCGTTCAAGTCAATTATTTCTGATTTGCGTACTTCGATCTCCACATTTTAAAATGGAGACTCCTTTGAGAGGTATGCACTTAATTAAAAATCGCTATTTATTTATTTTTTAATTAATTTTCGCACAAAAAATGAAACAAATTATCTCAAAATGCAATAACAATTAAAGTATAGGTTACGATTTCCACGCAATTCCGCTGAATCTCGTTTTATTCGAACTTGCTTAATGCCAATGAAGGTGTCGCTTCTTTATTTGACATTCGATTGTCAAGAGACAAATATCAACGATTACGAAATTGGACTAAAACGAAAGACAGTAATATATTTCCGCTGTACTTTGATGCGTAAAATACAAAAAAAGCATGTTATCCACATGACGATCATCTAACCTCTACTAAATCAAAAGCTGAGGTTAAATTGCAAGGCTTACTGAATCACACAGTGGGTTGAATTATATTGCTTCAATTAGACGCCCTTGAACAAATCGATAAATTAGATTTGTAGATATGAGTTTCATTTGCAAATGGGGCTTCGATGGAACGTCAGTTCAGAGCCAGTACAAGATGAAATTCACTGAGCCGAATATTTCTGATACAAACTTATTCCTAACCTCTCTTATTTCACTTCAGTTAGCAGGTATTAACACGCAAACTCAACAAGAACAGATTGTGTTGTACAATTCCAAACCCTCCTCTACCATGAATTGCGGGCCTTATTAAGGAAACCGAATAAAAGTCTTTAAATAAAACAGAAAATTATGAACTCGAACTTAACAACTTGCACCATACAAAAGAGTTCTTTTAGCCTCCCCAGCTTTAGTATCGTACAATGTATCTATGACAATGATAGACGGCTAGGTGAATGCTTTGGCTGGAACAAAATCGGTCCAACGTTGTTACCTCTGCCAAACACCATCTCAGTTCAAGAACATTGATACTGTATCCCAGTAAATACAGCGTATTTCAAACTATGACTGATAACTCTACACGCATGTATTCGATTTTACGATTGCTGCTTGTATTTGTCGTATCAACGTGACATACAGAAGTGGTAAGCCCGTAAGCAGAAAGACAAAGAGGTGAAAGCACAGACAAAGGCTACCATCCAATAGGTCTTTAAGGAGACAGATTAGGACTTCTTGTTGACGTGCCAAAGAAAGGGTTAGGAAGCACTAACGATGGCAACACAGCTTGACGTTTCTTCGATAACAGTGATGAGTCAACTATTATATCATGGGAAAAGTAAAAATTGTTATTATTTTAAATAACATTTTATAATAATTATGCAATATTTATTCTCGTTTTAGGTTAATATGCTCAAATATATATGGGAAGGCTTAACCTGGGTTGCCTCCTCTGAGGAGCCACCATTGGTAGTCACTGCATTTTTAGTGTTTGTAATTTATGAGGATAGCGCAAAAGGTGGAGATTAGCTATGGTCTCGGTATATCTCCTGTTTTATACATTGTGGTGAATAAATCTAGCAGAATATCCAAGGTATCGTCATACATACATTTAAAAATTTGAAATGGAATTTGATCTGGACCTTCTCACTTTTGCTGTTTTTATGACCGCTTGTATTTATTTTGGCAATATTTCGAAAATTTCGTTGTCCTATACTTCAATTTTTCATGGTCTCAAAAGAATTCATTTTGTTTAGGTTTTCGCTAGTATCCAAGACTATTTTTCCGCTTGCATCCTTGGATATCCCCTGTTTTCTTTTTCTATTATTGCAAGTTATTTCCTTTATATTTTACGTATTAAAATTGCCACGTTAGCTCTGATCTTTTTATATTTTCACATTGTTTTCTTCACTAATTTTCGATTGTTGTTGATTTTGTTTTATCTACTTGTTTGTTTCCTTCAAGGAATTTGGAGGAGTAAACGGAAGGGCAAGGGGGAATTCCCAAAATAAATTCGGTCCGGCATGTAAAGCTGTATTCCCCTTAAAGGGGCTATATTGTACTTGCGCAGTAGGTCAGGGGACAGGACTGGACTTGAGGAACCTTTTATTATGTTAGTATATTGGAAAAATGACAATTTAGAGTTCATTATTAAAGGATCAATAAAATAAATACTGACATAAAATAGATTTAAACATAATTCTCTGGGTAGAAATTTGCATTATGGGAAATCTAGGAAAACGACTTATTTTGGAAAACTTTCGGCACTTCCCCCTATTTCAAGGTCGTAGAACACGATTCTCACTTTTGTTTTCTATAATTTTTCCTCAGTTTGGCGAAAAACAGTAAAAAACACTTTTCACTTTAGGTTCAATTTCTTTTTCCAAATCGTTAAAATTTTGTTACAACCACAAATTTCACACGGATAGAAGCCTCTGTATTAAATAAAAAATCATAAATTTGCAAATTTTTATCGGAAATACCAAGAAAATTATCAAAAAACAAATCAAAACAAAATGGCTCCCGCGATTAAATATTTGAGTGAGTCGTTCCTAAAACTTCAAAAATTAGCGCTGTTGCCAGATTGCCAATACGATTTCTGAGAAATTCACATATATTCTTTTCTTTCATAGGTTGTCCTGCCTTAATGCAGTCTCTGCTGGACAATAACATTTTTAATTAATAAATTTAGATTGGTTCAGGTTAATTTTAGTTTCTCAAACTAACCAAAATTAAGCTAAACCTGAACTAATCAAATCTGACCACAATTTTTGAGTGGTTAAGATTAATTTTAGCCTTTTTTATACATAAAAAAAATTAAACTATGTTGTTAACTGTAATGGATAAATTTTATGGTTTATACTACGAAAGTATAAGTCTAGGTCAATTCATGTTAGTTCAGATTAGTTTCAGTTTTACAAATTAATTAAAATCAAGGTAAACCTGAACTAACCTAAAATTTTGGGTGGTTAAGATTAATTTTTTCCAGAGACAGTATAAAACATTACATAAATTAAATTATATTGTTGACTGAGATAGATACATTTTATAATTTATATAACGAAAGTATTTTACATCTGGCAACGTGTCAAACGAAGATTAGTCGTTTTCGCGAGTCTGATAGTCGATGGCCTTTCCGGTACGTATTTTTGGTTTTTCGTTGAAAATACGAGTTTTTCTAAATTTATTCACCAAAATTTGTGCAGAAATAAATGAAATATATTACATACATGATATTTTAACTAGTATCATTGACAATAAATATGTAAGTTTGGTGTTTTCTTCAGAATTAAAAGTGCTTGATGAAGTGACGCTTCGCGTTTTTTGAGTCTTCTGGGAAACTGAGGAAAAATAGTAAAAAACCAAAGCCAAAATCGTTTTCTACGACCTCGAAATAGGAAGTAAGTATCGAATTTTTCACAAGAAACATCATTTCCTAGATTTACCGTAATGTAAATAATTATCAAAATATAAAAATTGTATTTACTGAAAATAATGAATTATGAGATTTTCAAAACAATACCATACATTGATGTATTGTTATAAATTAAAAGTCTGCACAAATGTCTTGATAACACACACAAATATAAATTTCGAAATTTAAGTAATGTCTCTGCACGGCACAAGAAAAATCAAAAGAATTTTAAGTGTCGAGGACGATAGCAAACGGCCACATTAAACACAAAGAATATGTCAGGGCGCCGATCCCTACTTTCGCAAATCCGGTTCTGGTTTTCTGCTTCTCATATTGCCAACCTGAAACAACAAATTTACTATCAAATTTCTTTCTACGTTTGCTCCACGTAGCCACTTGATGTCAATTTATGACATTTAGTTTCTGCATTTTGGGATAATCTTTTTGGTATTTGGCCT
Source organism: Diaprepes abbreviatus (assembly GCA_034092305.1). Classification (NCBI taxonomy): domain Eukaryota; kingdom Metazoa; phylum Arthropoda; class Insecta; order Coleoptera; family Curculionidae; genus Diaprepes; species Diaprepes abbreviatus. The sequence goes on along the minus strand of JASJET010000373.1, from coordinate 146,568 downwards.
ATTTTTGTAGTTTTTCATATCCCCTCTAACTTCATTGGTTTCTTTATACTTCCGATTATCTCTGTTTTTGGACTGTTGTCTTGCGACCATTAAGTATAGAATTTTCTTTGTCATCCACCGTTTTTTTTTGCTCCAATTTAATCATCCCTCTTCTTTTCACTTCTCTCCAGTTTGAACCCTCTGTATAGTACAGAATATTCAGCCTAATTAAATATCTAAAGAATTTTAATGCAACAGTACTTATCGAGTATCAAAATCACAACGCCGGAAAAGCCCGTTCATTTTCCACCGAAGAATCTCGGCAAACTTTCAGGAATTTTGAAAATATGTGGCAAGTTTCAAGAAGAGATTTAACAAATTAAGCAAGTCCTGGAATGTCCTTTAAGGATAATAAATCAGGACGTTCGTTGTGGCGTTGATACAATGTTGGCGGTTTATGCGCTCCTTGACCTAATTTTAGCAGCCCTATAAAAGTTCCTGGACTAAACAGGGGTGGATTTAAGGAGAGATAAAGTCGTGGAGACCACGCATCGTTATGAAATTTATTCTTGTAATTCCTGTTGGAAATATTTATACTAATACAGGCTATAATAAAAAACTCTTTGTAGGAAAAGTTCTAGAAGAATAGTTCCCAACAAGTAAGTCTTTAAACTAGGTGATAAATTGTTAATAATTCATTTAAGCTTGACAACACGCAAGATATGCGGTGTAATTAGTAGAAGGAGGCTGCATATATCTCCTTATATCAAATTCCAACTGGGGTAAGCTAGTCGGGTAGTTCACACCGGTCAAGACATGTCGTTTCCTCTCGAAGAAACGTGCCAGAGAGAGTAGACGCAGTGCTTAAAGCTATTATAATTTAAAAAAAACATGTCAATAAACTCTGTCCAGAGTTTTATTCTTATTCAAAATTATCACCATCTGTATTAAAGCAAATTTGTTCTTCAGAAAAGTGCAGAAAACCTAAATTTACTGATTAGTTTATTTGTTAGTAGAAAAAATTATTTCATTTCCATTTTTAACCGACTTTTAAAAGGAATTTTTCAATTCGTCGACTATGTGTTTTTTTTATGTATGTACACCGATTACTTCGGAATGCTGGCATCGATTTGAATGAAATTTTTTAAGTTATATTCAGGAAGTTGCTACGGTGGTTCAATATTTTTTAGAACGAATATATATATATATATATATATATATATATATATATATATATATATATATATATATATATATATATATATATATATATATATGAAAGTAAAATGCGAACAGTAAATGCAAACTTCTCTCCATCATATCCTTTCTGCGTTAGAGGTTGCACAAGTTAGAACAAATTGTTATAAAACGCAATTTATCCTATTCTACCACCATCGAGATGATGGCCTACCTGTACCACCCTACCGAAAAGAAAGTCAAAACTTACCCTCCCCGCCACAGTGATACGGCAGAGGTACATGTTTCGTCTCTACTAGACTCATCAGGGTACCGACATGCACCTGGCTGTGCAACCTCTAACACAGAAAGGATATGATGGAGAGAAGTTTGCATTTACTGTTCGCACTTTATTTTCATTCATACGCGGAGCTGCATATAGTTGTACGTTTGCTGAATGTGATTTCAGCACTACAACGGCATAATGTGGATATATCCACTGCTATTGCATCTCACACGGAGGAATCCGTGAAATCCGCATAAACATATATACGCCATCCGACGAGAGGTCGGAGAAGCCGTGTTCAGTATTTACATGCTTCCTTTCGATTTGTTCTTTGCACAGCCAGGTGCATGTCGGTACCCTGATGAGTCTAGTAGAGACGAAACATGTACCTCTGCCGTATCACTGTGGCGGGGAGGGTAAGTTTTGACTTTCTTCTCGGTATGGTGGTACAGGTAGGCCATCATCTCGATGGTGGTAGAATAGGATAAATTGCGTTTTATAAAAATTTGTTCTAACCTCTAACACAGAAAGGATGTGATGGAGAGAAGTCTGCATTTACTGTTCGCATTTTACTTTCATTCATACGCGGAGCTGCATATAGTTGTACGTGTGCTGAATGTGATTTCAGCACTACAACGGCATAATGTGGATATATCCACTGCTATTGCATCTCACACGGAGGAATCCGTGAAATCCGCATAAACATATATATATATATATATATATATATATATATATATATATATATATATATATATATATATATATATATATATAAATATAATTTTATCTGATTTTCTCTAAAATCGGTATATGGGAGTTTGTGGAGTCGCACATAACGAATCCAAAACCTTTTCAAAAAACTCATTATCCAGATCCAATATGGCGGATAAGAACTAAATTTTGTCCGATTTTCTGCAAAATTGGTGCAGGGGAGTTTTTGGGGTGGCACATAACGAATCAGATTATTTAAAAAAAATTCAATATGACGGATCTAATATGGCAGACGAAAAAATCAATTTTTGTCCGATTTTCTCCATGCAGGAGTTTTTGGGATCGCTCTTTACGAATCTGAAATTATTAAAAAAAATTAAAAATGGCGGATCCAAGATGGTGTATTAAAGATTCTAAGTAGTGTAACTAACGTGGAACTGCTACGTTTCAAGGTCACCGCTCTGGATGGCCACCATCCATCCGAAGAGACCAAAGATTTCTACAAGAAGTAAATTTTCAGGAAATTTTTCCTGAAAATTTTACAAGAAGTAAATTTTTCAGTATTTCTTGTTGAAAATGTTGAAAGAAGTGATCGTCAATGACGTCACAAGTCCAGTGGTTGTTGACCAAAAAGGCCTTATTGTTGCAAGAAGCGGCTGAAGATGAAAGGCAATGACAAAATTTACCTGAGCCAGGTGTAAAAAGGTGTGTGTGTATAGATATATGTGTGGTTTAGCTGAAGAGCGTCCGCTGAAGAAGTGTCAAAGAAGTGATCGTCAATGACGTCACAGGTCCAGTGGTTGTTGAAGTAGTTACAGGGTGTTGGAAAAGTGTGTTAATAGAAATGTGTAAATGTATGTAAATGAATGGTGATTGTATATGGGTGTGTGTTTGTGCCACCCCCTGTATATGCAAGGTAGAATGTATGAGGAGGATGAGTAGTCCGTCGGTGGTAATTAGTAACACCTGGGCTAGCTTATATGTGTATTATACAGGTTGTATCAAAAAGAAATAAATATATTTTTGTATTGATTTTGTGTGAGAAGAGCCTAGCCTAGCCTAGCCGAGCCTAGCCCAAGCTAGCTAGCCACCCTGTATACTGTATGTGTTGGACAAGAACAAATGTATGAGAGAGAGATAATTTGATATTGTTACGTATATATCTATCTCACTTGTATATATTTGATATGTGAGAGAGAGAATTTTAGTTTATTTTACGTATATTTTTGTCTCTTTTTTACTTGTAAATATATATATTGTGAGGTCACGTTATAAGATAAGAAAGGTCAAATTCATGTAGATAAGCTTATAAAATTTTACATGTAAAACATTAGAACTTGATACTGTTTTAAACTGTTATTGCTTATAAATAATAATATGTAATTTTTCACCACTTACTTCTACTAATTTTAAATGGAATTTCTTTATTAGTTTTTAAAAATTGTAAAAAATAAAACAATTCATTTGTACTAGGATTAATATTTTATTAAAGGTCTTTATTTACATCTAAAAAGTTAATTGCCAAATGAAAAATTAATATTTTTATTATTCGTAATAGGTGTGCAAACACCAACTTGTTTTTCTCCCCATTTGTCACCTCGAACCTCCGTTTTCCATGTTGCTTTCGGATGACAAAACATCGGTCTCCTACAGCTTCTTGCTACTATTTTATACTCTTCACTGTCCTTAACTAAAACTTGAGCCTCTGTTTTTCTATGACATTCATCACATTCTTTTTTGATTGTAAAAACATCTTTATAATAAAATGACATTTTTTTTTTTTTTTGTTCTTATAAATTAACTATTAGTAGGGTTTCTATTGATTGAGGCGTCCAGTTTGCTTGTGTGTAATATATGGAAAATAAATTGTGTATGAGGTCAGCAATTGATGACGCGAAAGGTCAAATTAGCAGATAAGACTTCATAGTGTTTACTATGTAAAATGTTCGAAATTGATACTGTTTTAAAATTAATTAAAATTACTAATATTTTAATATAAGCTGTTTTTTTTTTTTCATATATACGATTACAATAGGGTAGGTAGCTAGGATAGATAGGTAAAAAAGCTATCTACTCTAGCTACCTACTCTAGCTACTCTACCTAGGTAATTAAAAAGATCTAATACATTTAATAAATATAGTGATTAGAAATAAAAAGTCTATGAAAAATATTTAATTTGTTTTATTAATAAACCAATTATATAGTAATAATGCATTTTCTTTAGCACAATTTTTATCATTCCAATAATGTTTTCTACAATGAAAATTATAAATATTTTTATACTTTTTTAATTTACTTAAATTTGGACATCCTATTAGTAACAATTCCTCTATATTATTTTGAATTAATTTCCTTAACCAACACATTTTTTCATTGCCTTTTACAAAAATCGTTTCATTGCCGACAATATTTCTGATATAATTAGATATATTTTCATATGGTATATAACGGAAATCTGATTGATTCCATTTGAGACCATGAATGTTGTCCGTCAACCATTCGAAACGTTTTTGAATATCCTCGTTGAACCATTCGATTTCGTGAGGTAAATTGACCAAACTGTGATATATTTGTCCACTTTGAGTATTAATTATAGATATTTCTTTACAAATAAAATCACTTTTCTTATACTGATAGCCTTGGATGTCTAATATATACATTTTTTTCCCTCAGTTTTCTGTTTCTTTAGGAGATTGATTTCACTATATTGGTTAAAGGATTGTATTTAACCAAACGATCGTGTAATATTAGACAATATGCTGTTGTATTCTTGGGTATATTTTTGCTAGTTTCAAATTCCAATCGTATATCTATGGCTCCAGTTTTGAGTGTTTCGTTCTGACGCGAACAGTCAACTACCACAAAAGGACATACTCCATGGAATTTTATAGGTTCGTAACAGGGTTCTCCGTGACGTCGATAGTAGAAACTTTTCTGGAACTGCGCATACATTTCATATAGGAGAGCCCATTGTTTAGTATCAAAATTGAGATTTAAACTGTCGTATGGGTACGTTTCAGAATTTAGGAAAAGTTTTAAATTCGATAGGTTTCCATGATCGAAAACACTTAAATTTTTTTCTTTTTTATTTTTTCTATCAGTAGATAGAGCAAAAATTAAAAAACGTGGTTTCGAAATTAGGGCACTACTTTTAACAGACCAAGTATGCCTTGTCGTTTCTTGTAAAACGGGATATTCATGTAGTTCCCAACTTCTAAATGGAATATTCAAATCTCTATTGCTTTCCAGATGTTTCATTAATCGCAATTTTTCCACATCTGATACTAAAACGTGAGGTATTTTCCATACTACTTTATTTAACACCACTTTGTATTCTTCAGCTGCCTCCACTGGTAGAACAGATGTTTGAATGAAGGCATTTGTGTCCGAATTATTTCTGATTAAAATCAATTCCTGTTGAACGTTCATAATAATTTTTTGAAAGTCTTCGGCAAATCCTAATAAGGTCCTTAACGGTACACATACATTAAAATTGCCTTTTGCATCCAATAAGTTTGGATTTTCATCGATTTGCCAGCCAGCATTTTGCAATCGTTTAATTTCATTTGTGGTATAGGAAACGTAACCTTTCATTGTGGATGTTATACCTGGATTTCTTACACGATTCACCACTGTTCCTCCCAGTTCATAACGAATTTCATCGAAAAGAAATGCAATTCCGTTATTAGTGAAACTGACATGTTGACTATATTCGCCATCTTTTTTAACCAATTTTCCTTCAATATATAGAAAACTTTGTCCAGGCAAGGTGTAAAGGTCCTGTGTTTGTATTGGAATTCTTATTTCATCATTGTTATTAAGCGTAGTGGATGCATACGGTTGATGTGTATGATATTGAAAGTTGACAATTGAATTGTCAGAATAGACACTTTCACCAACATTTAAAATATTAAAACTCATTTCCGTCGTCCTCGTCTACTTGTTGTTGTCGTTGTTCTGATTCAATCTGACAATTACACCTTATAAGCACCAAAAGTCTTCTAAGTTTTATTCTTAGTCCAAGTTTAAAGTTATACCAAAATTTTTTTAGTTTTTTAATTTTTAACACTCTCAATGAAAAAAAGTTCTTGCTATTACGTATGTTAACTCTTTCAGCGTAACAATAATACTAATCTGAATTTTCAATATACCTTTATTTATATATATATATATATATATATATATATATATATATATATATATATATATATATATATAAGTTTTAATCAGATACTAAATTTATCAACTTTAACACTTTTCATGTCACTAGAAAAATAAAATTTTGTGACAGTATGATTTCCACCATTCTTTTTACAACTTCTGCTTTATATTCACATGGAAGACAAATGGTATTTGCTGCTGCAGATTCACCTTTGCAAACCAGACATTTATATTTAATTGGAATAGGCATTTTTCTTTTTAAGTTTGAGTCCCAAGGAAACTAAAAAATCTTTATTTTTGTACGTTAACTGTTTAAGCTTGCTATTAGTACTAATGTGATTTGTTGATATTCCTCGATTTATAGAAATTTCTTCTTTTCTCCTTTCTTCTCTATTGCTAACCAAAGGTGTTATAGGATAAGAAATATTATATAAAAATACCATTTTTCCGTTTTTCTATTCTCTTTTTCTTAGATGCAATCTGACTGTGACAACTTCTTCTCTAAAATTGACTAAATTTCCATCCTGATCGGTTATTTTAAGTATAATTTCATCGATATGTCGAGTATTAATTGGTAGATAAATAACATTGGCTGGTTTTTCAACAATTTTCATTCCAGGTAATGTGGTTGGAAAAAATTGATGGATAATGTGAACTGGTTTCCCATTATTAAAACTATTCGTTACTAGATTGCATTCGATACAAACACTGTTTATTTTAAATATATTGATAGGATGTTCTGATATATGCATTTTATTTTTAATCAATTTTTCCTTTCTAAATCCCAATAATGAACCGATACTGTTTCGTTTGTTAAAGTCAATATCTAAATTACTTTTAATTTCACACTTCAGAGTATTATAGTTTGCTTTAATTGATAAAAATGGTTTTTCATTTTCTGTTCCAACTTGTTTTTCTTTTGCTATGTTTTCAAGTTTTTCCACTAAATAATCACTAATGTCTTTAATGTCGTATGAACCTTCTGGAATAGTTATAACTTCCTTATTATTAAAATGAAACTTATTATTTGTATTGTCAATATTTGGGATTGAATTATAACCTTCAAAGTTTATTAGACCCAAAACATATTCTTCATTTTCATTTAAAAGAATCGGTGGATAAATAGCTGCAGATAACAGAGATTTCCTATCGGATAAGGTAAAAGTGTAGGACATGATGTTTATTGTACAAAAATTAAACGACAAATAATATTTTACATCCATTTATTCCCTATTTATTATAAATTATTATATAAAAAAGTTAAACATAAATGGCCACATTTGACAGAATTATAAGTCTGATATGAATCATGATTATACATAATATTGGGTAAGCCATTCGAATTAAAATACTTTATCAATTCCAGTGGAGGTGCAAGGTTACCAAAACTATCAAAATAAATAATATCACAACCATTTCTTTTATAGGCTATCCAATGAGTGCCGGGTCCATTGCTGTTATCCATATTAACAATACCAGTTTCTTGTCTATGCATTTTTCTTGGTAAATTATCTTTCATAAAAATTCCACGAAAATTTTTAATTTTTAACTGATTAACGTATTTTTCCAAATCTATATTGGTTAATGGTCGAGATGGTAGTTTCATGGGTAGTTTTTTTGAAAGTCGGGAGGTCGTAAAAAAAGGCCTAAACCTTTTTTGTGTGACTTTAAACATAGTCCTTTTCCCAATGCTATAGATTCCATTGATTTGTTATGACGTTGTGTTTCCTTCAATTGTTGAGCTGCAGACTTTGCATCATTAACTGCCTTTGCAATACCAGCTGCACCACCACTTAATGCTCCCAGTGCACTAAGTCCAGCAAAAATCGGTATTAGAGGTAAAAATCCTCCTTGTTTGGGTACGTTTATAATGCGGGCAGGTCGTATTTTATTTTTCAACTTGCTTGCTTGTTTCATTGCCACTTTTAAAGCTCCACTTAAATCCTAAGGTTTTTGACCTACTATACTTTTTTTAATTTGCTTTGTAGCCTCCTTAAAACTAATTAATTTTTTCTTGCTTTTGTTATTCATTTTAGTACGACGATGACGACGACGACGACGTATTTTTTGATTTTTTGTAGTTTTTTTGTGTGATGCCATAATGTAAGCGTAACTTTTCTCTAGAACTGTTGCTTTCAAACTAATTTATAGATATTTATTTATAGGTTTTATATGCATTTAAAAAGAAGACCTTACGTCAACATTTTCGGTTTTTTCGAAAGAAAATATTCATCCATATCGTCAGCTAAATCAAGTCCTCTTTTAACACCATGCATTTCTTGTACCCTTCTCATAACATCAACGTTATTATTATTAATATTATTTTCATTAATTTTAGATTTTTTCTTGTTCGGTGCTAATAATAATACGTTTTCATTCCTATCTGGATCAAAATCCTCAGATATTTTTCTTTTACGTGTTGTTTCAGGTACAAATGGTTGTTGTTGATCTACATCCATATAGTTTTCTGTAGGTTTCTTATTTAATTGATTCATTGCTCTTTTTCGTATTTTCTCTTCAATTTCCAGTTCATACTTATTTTAAATTTTTCTTGACTTTTCTGTTGTTTTTTAGAATATCTTTTAGGTTTGTTGATATTATTATTTCGAGGCATTTTTTTATCTTTTTCACTTGAGCTAATTGATTGTAAACCAGTTTCCATAACTAGTAAAGCATTCTGTATCAACTTTATACCTTTTTTCAATGCTAAACTACATTGTCTAGTGCTATTTTGTTTTCTTCCATAACCCATACCAAGTTTAATTTTAGCTTTCATTGCTCCAGCCACTCCTAAAGCTGCCATTTTTTCACCAAAAGTGGAATTTTTTGCTCTAATACGTGTCATTGCTTTTTTCACCAATATTTGATCGGCAACGTGTCGAACATTCAAGTCTTGATTATTTGAATAGGCAATGTCATGTTCTTTACATGCTTCATCTAATTCATTAATACCTGCATCACCTCTGGCTAAACGTTTTTCCAATTTTGTACCAGGTCCACAATAATGATAACCAGGTATATGCAATTCGATAGGCAATTTATTTATAGCGGTATTTAAAAGACCCGCTCCTTCTACTACCGATGCATTATCATCATTTATATCAGGATAAAATTGCATCTTTACTTTAACAATTTTTCAATTCAACTAAAATAAATTTACGAAACTTACCTATTTATAAATACTTTTATGTTAACATTAAGAGAAAGCAGGTGTACCATAGAGATAAAGTAAAAAGAGAGGAAGAAAAAGAAAAAAAAATGAAACTTGTTCAACAACGTATCACTTTACCTGTTGACAATCACGATTTCGAGCAATTTCCAATAAGTAAGCACAGTTTACTATTACCTTCATCGATTCGTTGTATCATTGTGGGACCATCAAATTGTGGAAAAACCAACGTTATGCTTACCTTGATAGAACACCCCAATGGATTAAAATTTAAAAATATCTATCTATATTCGAAATCATTGTACCAACCTAAATACATATATTTGGAAAAGTTACTCAAGCCCATAAAAGAAATTGGATATTTTGCTTTTGACAACAGCGAAGAAATTTTACCACCCTCACAGGCTAAGCAGCATTCAATTTTCATTTTTGATGATGTAGCATGTGACAAGCAGGACGTCATTCGTGAATATTTTAGTATGGGACGTCATAATCATGTTGACTGTTTTTATCTCTCTCAAACGTATGCGAAAATACCAAAGCATTTAATTCGCGATAATACAAATGCTGTAATTCTATTTAAACAAGACGATATGAATTTGAAACATATTTACAACGATCACGTAGGTACAGATATGAAATTTCAAGACTTTAAAAACCTTTGTGGTATGTGTTGGCAAAAACCCTATAAATTTTTAACAATTTTTAAGGATAATAAAATAAATGAAGGGCGATATCGCTGTTGTTTCGATCAATATATATATCTGTAAGAACTTAAAGTGTATCATTTATTATTTATTTTTATTAAGAAGAGGTTGCATTCAAAAAATAAAATGGATGCATCTGAAAAAAAACTTAAACGAAAACTTATTGAAAAACGTAAAATTGTTAAACAAAAACTGGATTTGTTAAAACAAGGTCAAGTAGTACACGAAGATATTTTTTTGCCAATTACCAAACATTTAAAAAGTATAGAGACCAAATTGGAGCCACAGTTATCAACATCCTTACAAGGTAATTTAAAAAATGAGAATCTCGAGACGACACCAGATCAAAAAAGAGAAAAACGAGAAGAAGAAAAACATCAAACGAATTTAACTGACAATCTTGACAATATGAGTGCTTCTACACCATTACCGCCTAGAAGACGTTTACACTTTCAATCAACACCTGTAGTAGATGACGATGATGATGATGAACCAAGTGGTATGAAACGGTCGATTATTCAAGAAGCCAACAGACAAGAAAGTGAACGTGAAGAAAATTTGCAAACTAATTTTGAACGTGCAAGAAATCGAGACATTCTGGAGTCATCTTTCCATGACTATCTAAATCAATACGAGCCATTGCCTAGAAAATATGTCAAAGATATGATACAAGATACAAATAATGAATTCGATCACAAATATGGAGTGGTGTTAAATGAAATTACAAATAAATTTTATATTGGTGATTCGCAATTAAAAATAGTAGATTCAGACATTGTTGTGCAGGGAAAACGCTACAAAGGTACAGTTGGTTTATATGAATTACTTTTTAAAAAATATCCTGTAAATTTCACCGTACAAGATGAAAAAAATTACGTTGAAATTGTTTTAAAAACCAATACTCATCGAAGATATTATAAAGCTTCACAACAAGTGCAAGGAAGTATTTTACCTAAATATAAAAGAATAATTGCACCTGCTCTAGGACATAAAACAGGTGGAGGTCTTGGTAAAAAACGTCATACCTTGAAAGCATCAAAAAATCTTTTAATGCAATTTAATACCAAACCAATCGAATACGTACACTGGGATGATCCCAACGAACTTGTCGATAGATTACGTCTATTAATAGCATCTCAAAGTGCAGGAAGTACCAGTCATACAAATGAAATTAATTCGATAATAGAAGAACTGCGTGAAGCTGATATTATAGAATAGAAAGACAATTAACAACAACAACAACAACAACAACATGGGAAAATTTTCAAGTGACGCTAAAAAACAAGTGGTTGAAGAAATACATAGACCTGCTAGAATTAATTTTAAACGACGTCATGTCATTTTGAAAGGTCTACACGATTTATATCAAGCAGATCTTTGTGAACTAGGTCCTTATGCAAAAGAAAATAATGGCTATAAATATATTCTGGTGGTAATTAATTGTTTCTCAAAATATTTGTGGGCATATCCCCTTAAAACTAAATCTGGTAAAGAAGTAACTCAAGCTATGGGAAAAGTTCTTAAGGATTCAACTTATCCTGATCCTCCTAAACTTCTCCAAACTGATCAAGGTACTGAATTTCTTTCAAAGGAATTTCAACAGCTTTTAAAAAAATATAATATTAGACATTATAGTACATATAGCGAAAAAAAGGCATCCATTGTTGAACGTGTAATTAGAACTCTTAAAAGTATGATTTGGAAAGAATTAAATGTAAATGGCTCCTATAAGTGGTATAATTTGTTAGCTAACATTGTTAAAAAATACAATAATAAAAAACATAGAACCATAGGTATGAAACCTGTTGAAGTAAATGAAAAGAATGGAAAATATTTACTTAATACTGTTTACAGTCATATAAAGTTGGTACATAAACCGAAATTTAAAGTTGGCGATCACGTACGCATTTCAAAAGTACGAGGTGTATTTGATAAAAAATATCAGTCTAATTGGTCAACGGAAATTTTTACCATAAACAAAGTACAACTAACAAATCCTACCACTTACCTACTGCAAGATGTAAATAAACAAGAAATTAAAGGTGGTTTTTACGAACAACAATTACAGAAAGTAAAATATCCTGATGTATATTTAGTTGAAAAAGTTTTGAAACGTAAAGGTAATAAAGTTTTTGTAAAATGGTTAGGTTTTGATAATAGCCATAATAGTTGGATAGATAAAACTAATGTTATATGATACTTTAGAGACAATAAAACTATCTGTTAAATGTATTAGATCTTTTTAATTACCTACCTACCTACCAGCCTTACCTACTAACCCTACCTACCAGCCTTACCTACTAACCCTACCTACCAGCCCTACCAACCCTATCTAAACACCATAGTTAGATATTTAAAATAAAAGATTTAGATTTTTTTTTTATTATTAAATTTATACAGAACTTAACTAAAGTTTTGGAAATTTCGGAGAGTATAAAATAAAACACACACATTAAAACAAGTCACAAATTTATTCAATTAAAAAAATCTTTGCGACATTAGCAAATCATCATCATCATCATCATCGGGGTTTTTATCCTTGCCCAGAGGATCATCCACTAGCACCACCACCGATTCAGTTGATGTCGATGGTTTGCTAAATCTAACAATTTTTTTCTGTTTTGGAGGAGGAGGTTCCAACTGTAGGGGATCCTCTTCCTCCTTTTCCTCATCTTCCAACAAATTAAAGCGGTACATTCGTACCGCTTTTTCAAGAAGCAGCAATTCCTCGTCGGACTCCAGTTTCGCCCTTAAATATTGGAGGGGCAGATTTCCAAATTTTCTTTGGAGTGTCGACGCTTTCGGCGAATAAGTTAGCTGAATAAAAACTTTTTCACCCTTCTGGCTGATATTTTTAACACCATATCTACAATAAAATAATAATATAAACACCATCTAACTTAACAAACTGACATAGATATGTTAACAAAAAAATATTTAATTATTAAATCTAATATAAAATTTTTTAGCTTTCGTGGAAGTACTGACATTGTAGAAATCTATCAAATTAAAAACATTTGATGCAGGTTTTTTTGTTTAAATAGTCTAGTGTTAAAACATAGTTAACATCTCAAAATTAAAGAGATAGAATAGTGTTTTAATAAAACGTTTTAAAGTAAAATTAATTGATTTTTTTTATAATTTTACGTTTAAATTATTTTATACTTCCAAATGCTATCAACGAATTAAATCTTAAACTATTTTATTTTTTACTCTTCTGTATTGAGATGTAACCATATTTTTCCAATACTTCCAAAGATTGAGATGTATACATGTTGATAAAGGTATTTTTAATATATCAATACAAAAAAAAAATCGTAAAGAAAATGGAATTAAATTTATATTAAAAAAAAGTAAATAAATAAAAACAATAACTTACTGGAACAGCTGCTTCATAACAACAAAACAACTTTTTGTCGGAAAATTCACTTTATCTGTACTGTGTACAATAAGAGTTGAGGGAGTTGTTGCCATTTTTTTTTTTTTTGTATCAAATTTAAAAGTTAAACTTTATAGTTCAATTAAATTGATTTCAGAATACTTGATCATTTACAATTTGCAGTTTAAATAGTAACAAATCCTTATCAGTATCCTGCGAAATGCTAGAAGAACATGGTGAAATTTAATTCAAATTTTAAAATAAATTGAAAGAAAATATTAAAAAAAAATTACCCACTATACCCCTATTTTTCCACTTGAGACGTCATCAGTCTATAAAAATTTTAACTGAAGCGACGTTAAGTCTATAAAAATTTGGTGAGGTTAAAGGTTAGCTAAATAGAAATTGTGATAATATTTTAAAAATGTTCCTAATGAGAAAAATTAATTATATGATAAGAATAATTACAGCTAAATAAACACTTATGATAAGAAAAATTAGAGAGCTTTAACACAATTAAACAATTTTATAATTATAATTATCAGTATTTGTGTATTTAAAATGTTAAAGATCTCTATTTTAATAAATTTAACATTTTGCGAAAACTGATTAAAGTGAATCATATCAAAATTTTATTTCAATTTTACATCTTGTAGAAGCACTACGTAAAAAAGAAACTAAAAATGTCCAGGTGTGATGAAATTAATGATTTGAGTGAACAAATGTTGAAAAAAATTGATGAAATTGGTAAGTTAATTAAAACTAAAAGTGACTATTGTAAGTGGATAAAATTTTTAAATAGAAATATTTTTATTTTGAAAAAATATTTAAAGGGCGAATCTGTAGATAAAAAAAAGGTATCAAAATTAGAATCAAATTTAAGTTTGTTGAAAAATTATAGAGAACAATTTAAAAATCATAAAAATTCAAATAAAACAAAACATTTAATTTGGGTTGATTTGGAATCTTGTTTTAATAATCGCATAAGAACAGGTGCAATCGTTAATTTAAATATTAAGGATCCTTTAATTTTTTTTAAAAAAGCTTTTAAATCTTTTGCATGTCAAGTAAGGAAAGAACTTAAAAAATCGTTATTAAAAATCAATGTGATATTCTTGGCAAACTTTGTAAAGCCTCAAACAGGTGAAATTGATTTAAAACATTTTAATACAAAAAACCGTATAATTGACCATAATACGGATTTAAAACAATTTTATAACGATTATATTAAAGGTAATATTTTATCAAAATTAGAAGAATTTCAAGAGCGTGATTCGGGCTGGGCTCTTTATGAGATTTTACAGTTAAAAATTAATTTTAATAAATATTTACCGATAAATATAGGGTGTTCAACTTACGTTTCACTGCCAAAATATATTCAGAACACTAAAGGAGTCCTTAATATTCAAAATAATGATAAATTTTGTTTTCTCTGGTCTATTGTAGCTGCCCTTCATCCCTGTCCTACTAATAAAAATCCAGTTAGGACTTATTCATATCCCCATTTTGGTGATGTTTTAACTTACGATGAAACAGATTTCCCTATGCAGTTAAAAAATATTAATAAATTTGAAAAAATGAATAGAATTTCAATTAACGTTTTTAGTTTAGAAAAAAGAGAGATAGTGCCAGTATGTTTGAGTCAGTGTGAATATTTAACTACCGTTAATTTATTAATGGTCTCGACAGATATAACTGAAGATAATGGTGATCATACCTACAGTTTTTCTGAAAATATTAACAATTTTCAGGCAATCTATCATTTTGCTTTAATTAAAAATCTTTCTCGTTTATTATGCAAACAAAGTGGCGATTTCAATCATTCAAAATTGTACTGTGACAGATGTTTAAATCATTTTTATTCAGACGCTTCCTTAAATAAACATATATTTAATTGTAGAAAAATTAATAAAACCAAAATAACTCTACCAACACAACAGGATAAATTTATAACGTTTAAAAATTTCAAAAATAAAGAAAAGGTTCCATTTGCTATTTATGCAGATCTCGAATGTTTACTAGAAAAATGCGAAGATTCAAACATAAATAGTAATATTAAAAAATATCAAAAACATATTCCCTGTAGTATTGCATTTTATCTAATATGTAGTTATAATGCCAATCTTTCAAAATTCGATTTGTATACAGGCAAAAATTGTATAAGTTGGTTTTGCAAAAAATTGGAACAATTGGCACTAGAACTAGAACCATTATTTAATTATACTGTTCCTATGACACCATTAACGGATATTGAAAGAAAATCATTTTTTACATCAAAAAAATGTCATATTTGCTTGAAACCATTTAGTGAGGATGATAGAAAAGTGAGAGATCATTGTCATTTCACAGGACAATATAGAGGTGCTGCTCATTCTTCATGTAACTTAAACTATAAAGATGATCATATGATACCTGTCATATTTCATAATTTATCTGGTTATGACAGTCATTTTTTAATTAAAAAGTTGGCTACTGAAATAGTGGGTCCAATAAGTTTGCTACCTGTCAATAAGGAAAAATATATTTCATTTACAAAACGTATCGAAAATTCCAGCATATGTTTTAGATTTTTAGACTCATTTAGGTTCATGCCAAGTAGTCTAGATAAATTAAGTTCGTATTTAGATCCTTCGGAAAAACATGTTACGAAAAGTTTTTGTAAAAATATAGAGGAATTCAATTTGCTATCAAAAAAAGGTATATTTCCATATGATTATCTTAATAGTTGGGAGAAACTAGAAGATAATAAATTACCAAAAATTGAAAATTTTTATAATCGAGTCAAAAAATGTTCGGTAACGTTAAAAGAATATGAACATGCTATGAATGTTTGGAACACTTTTGAAATTAAAAATTTACGTGAATATATGGAATTGTACTTAAAAACTGATGTGCTACTTTTGGCTGATGTTTTTGAAAATTTCAGAAAGGTATGTTTAAAAACATACGGCTTAGAATGTTTAAAGGCATATACAGCTCCTGGTTTGGCCTATGATGCATGCCTTCTCATTTCCCAGGTTACCTTAGAACTAATTACAGACGTAGATCAGTTATTAATGATTGAAAATGGAATAAGGGGTGGAATTTCTCAATGCAGTAACCGTTATGGGAAGGCCAATAATAAATACATGGAGAATGAGTACAATCCTAACATTCCATCGTCATATTTAATGTACTATGACGTTAATAATTTATATGGTACAGCCATGGGTGAAGCACTGCCTACTGGTGAATTCAGGTTTATTGATAATACTGAATTTTACTCAGAAAATATTATCAATACACCTGATGATTCACCTGTAGGATATATACTAGAAGTCGATTTAAAATATCCTGTAGAACTTCATAACCTACATAAAGACTTGCCTCTGTGTCCAGAACGTTTAATACCACCCATATCATCGTCAAAACACTCAAAATTATTAACTACACTTTTTAATAAGAAAAACTACGTTATTCATTACAGAAATCTTAAACAAGCTCTTAATTTAGGGTTACAAATTACCAAAATTCATAAAATTTTAAAATTTCAACAATCTCCTTGGTTAAAAACCTACATTGATTTAAATACAAACCTTAGGCAACAAAGTAAAAACGAATTCGAAAAAAATTTTTTTAAATTAATGAATAACGCAGTTTTTGGTAAAACTATGGAAAATGTAAGAAAATATAAAGATGTAAAGTTGGTAACTTCCTGGGAAGGTAGATACGGTGCCAGAAATTATATATCTAAACCGAATTTCCATAGTTTAACAATTTTTGATGATGATATGGTTATTATTGAAATGAAACGACTAAATATTAAATTTAATAAACCCATCTATGCCGGTTTCTGTATTTTAGAAATTTCAAAAACAATATTATATGATTTCCATTATAACTATATTAAACCAAAATTTAATGATTCCGCGAAATTACTGTACACAGACACAGATTCATTAATTTATCAGTTTTATATTGATGATATTTATAAACATATCAATGAGGATATTCATAAATTTGACACTTCTGATTATCCTCCTGATAACATTTATAATATCCCTTTAAAAAACAAGAAAGTATTGGGATTAATGAAAGACGAGAACAATGGTAAAATAATGAGCGAATTTATTGGATTAAAATCAAAAATGTACGCTTTAAAATTATTTTGTACAAATTCAGAGAAAAACGTGATATTGAAGGAAATTAATGAATCTGAAGAAGGTGTGGATGACAATGTTCTACAGGATAGGTTAATAAATTCAAGTGTTACTAAGAAAGCTAAAGGTATTACCAGTGCTTCATTAAAATCTATTCATTTTGACGATTACTACAATTGTTTATTTAATAATGTGGATTTTCATGCTGAAGAACATTTAATTCGAAGCAAAAAACATAACGTATATACGGTAAATCAGAGAAAAATTGCTCTTACGCCACAAGATGACAAAAGGGTTGTTAATTATTTATTTACAGATACATTACCTTGGGGATATCAAACAGTTTAATATTTTTATCCACTTAAAATACATTTTTTGTTTTAATTAACAATCTTTCAAGTTCCTCATCTCAAATAAATTAAAACCGATTCTCATGCCTATACACCAACAAAGGGTAGTGAAAAAGCAGCTGGATATGATATAAAAAGTCTAAATGATTGCATTGTTCCTGCTAGAGGAAGAGCAGTAATCACAACTGGGCTTAAAATTGAACTGCCTAATGACTGTTATGGCCGTATAGCTCCAAGATCTGGTTTGACTGTAAATCACTGCATTGATGTAGAAGGTAATAATTTAAAACTTTTTTTAATTTAAACTAAATTTAATAGAATATTTCTTTTTCCAGCTGGCGTTATCGATGCAGACTATACTGGCGAAATTCAAGTGGTTCTATTCAATCATTCTGATGAAGATTTCTACATTAAATCTGGAGATCGAATAGCACAACTCATCTGTGAGAGAATTTTTTATCCAACACTTGAAGAGGTAGAAAATATTAGCACAACAGAACGTGGTGATAAGGGCTTTGGGTCTTCAGGATTTTAGAAAAAAATAAATATTTAATTTTTTTTTTTTTTTTTTTTAAATTTATTGTAATAATTACTATTTTTTGTTAATAAATAGAAGCATTTAAATAATCGTTTTATTTAACCTATATCTACGAAAATATGTTCATAAATTGGTTAGGAAAAAATAGATAGGTTCAGATAGGTTTATGCAGGTAAATTCACGCAAAAAAGTAACATCTTAGGTTAATACAAGAAAACCGGTTGCCTCAGTCTATATTGAAGTATATAATTGTATGAATAATTAAAAAAAAAAAAACAGTATCAATTTCGAACATTTTACATGTTAAATACTATGAAGTCTTATCTGCTAATTTGACCTTTCTTATCTTATAACGCGACCTCACAATATATATATTTTCGATTTGAATAAAATTTAAATTATTGACTAACTTCATAAATCATACATCTGTTACTATATACAAGTAAAAAAGAGACAAAAATATACATAAAATAAACTAAAATTCTCTCTCTCACATATCAAATATATACAAGTGAGATAGATATATACGTAACAATATCAAATTATCTCTCTCTCATACATTTGTTCTTGTCCAACACATACAGTATACAGGGTGGCTAGCTAGCTTGGGCTAGGCTCGGCTAGGCTAGGCTAGGCTCTTCTCACACAAAATCAATACAAAAATATATTTATTTCTTTTTGATACAACCTGTATAATACACATATAAGCTAGCCCAGGTGTTACTAATTACCACCGACGGACTACTCATCCTCCTCATACATTCTACCTTGCATATACAGGGGGTGGCACAAACACACACCCATATACAATCACCATTCATTTACATACATTTACACATTTCTATTAACACACTTTTCCAACACCCTGTAACTACTTCAACAACCACTGGACCTGTGACGTCATTGACGATCACTTCTTTGACACTTCTTCAGCGGACGCTCTTCAGCTAAACCACACATATATCTATACACACACACCTTTTTACACCTGGCTCAGGTAAATTTTGTCATTGCCTTTCATCTTCAGCCGCTTCTTGCAACAATAAGGCCTTTTTGGTCAACAACCACTGGACTTGTGACGTCATTGACGATCACTTCTTTCAACATTTTCAACAAGAAATACTGAAAAATTTACTTCTTGTAAAATTTTCAGGAAAAATTTCCTGAAAATTTACTTCTTGTAGAAATCTTTGGTCTCTTCGGATGGATGGTGGCCATCCAGAGCGGTGACCTTGAAACGTAGCAGTTCCACGTTAGTTACACTACTATTCTACATCTCCCGACTTTGTCTAAAATCAGTATTGGGGGATTTTTGTTAGTGTTAATTGAAAATTTAAAATATTTTTTGAAATACCCAATCGGGCGGACTCAATTTGGCGTCCTAAAAATTTTACATTTTTTGATTTTCTCCAAAACTGATATAGGAGTTTCTTGAGGGTGTAAATTATGAATTTAGAAGTATTTTTTCAAGATTCAATATAGCGGACTAAGACTTTTACATTTTTCGATTTTGTTCAAAGGAGAGACTGAATCGTTTTTTTTGTGTGTAAATAGCGAATATAAAATTATTTTAAGAAAAAATGTAATGGGTCAGATGCAATACGACGGTCTAGAAATTTTATATTTCCGGATTTCATCCAAAATTGGTACTAGGGGGCATTGAAGGGTTTAGATTTAGATTAGATTAAGACTTAAAATAATTTTCTTGAAATTGAATATAGCGGAGCAATATGTTGGGTTGAAAATTTTAGCTTATTCGCATTTTTTCAGATTTGGTATTAGAGGGTTTTCGGGGTCATGAATTACGAATATTAAGATAATTTTTTACTATTATTAGGTTGATAAGATATAATATGTGGGACAGAAAATTTTACATATTCCGATTTTGTCTAAAATTGATATTGTGGGGTTCTTGAGGCGTATACAAACTCAATATGCAGTATAAAGTATATCGAGCTAAGAAATTTACATCTCGGGTTCTTTAAACATCTATATTGGAAGGTTTTGGGGCCTATGTTCTCTCTCTCTCTCTCTCTCTCTCTCTCTAGCATTACAACCCGGGGTGGATCTTTGCTGACTTTACAATCTGCCTCCACTTGCTGCGATCCATCATCAGTTCCTCCGCGCGTTCGACGTTTAGGGTTTGTAAGTCTGCTGCAACGTTATCTCTCCACCTCATCCTTGGTCTTCCTAGCGGCCGCTTTCCTTCTGGGTTCTCTTTCCATACCAACTTGACGATACGTTGATCTTGTCTCATAAC
Organism: Diaprepes abbreviatus; assembly: GCA_034092305.1. NCBI lineage: Eukaryota > Metazoa > Arthropoda > Insecta > Coleoptera > Curculionidae > Diaprepes > Diaprepes abbreviatus. The sequence continues at coordinate 125,709 of JASJET010000373.1, read as the reverse complement.
ATGGTCGGTCCATCTTAATCTTTCTGCTTTTATTATTTTCACTATATCTGGTTGGTTGTATAGTCCCTCCAATTCCTTGTTTGTTCTCGTTCTATATTGCTGTGTGGTGTTGTCCCTGACCGGTCCGTATATCCCTCTAAGCATTCTTCTTTCTGCGATTTTCAGTCTATCCTCATTTTGGGGCCTATATTACCAATCGAAAATTAATTTGAAATTTAAGATAGTGGATTTACGATGACAGACTAAATATTTGTTTGATACAATTTCACTGGCATTTGGAGAACTTTAAGAAGCAAGGAATTTTTAATGGTTAATTTTAGGGTGATTTACAATTTTGGATAAAATGTGTACTTTCTTACCATCTTAGAGTCATTGCGAGATACACTTATCTCGATTAGTACTTAGTTCAAATAATTTATGGATATCATAATAAATTCAAAACTAAAAATTGAAAAATAAAATGCTTATAAAAAAATTGGAATTGACTTCTAAAAGTGCGCTAAAAAGTGGAAAATAACTATACAGGGTGAGTCAACGATTGGATGAAGTAGGTTTGTGCCTTTTTGGTGAAATTAACAAAGAAACTATATTTATTGTTTGATACAGTTTATTTTTACGCAGATTTTAAAAATATTTAGGACTCTACAGGGTGAGTCAAAAAACTAGGACAGCATAAAGTTGTATTTTTTTAAATAGAACACCCTATATACGAATCATATTTTGGATTTAGCTTATAATTTTAAATCTTTTTTATTAAGGGTTTACTATAACAAAACTTTATAGTTTCTGAGATAATTAAGTTTAAAAAAAAAGTCACATTATCAAGCATCAATTCAATCCTAAATAACGTTTTCAATTTTGTGACAAATATATTCAAATTTGGAATTTAGCAAGGCCAAGGACAAGTTAACATAATTTTTACCTAATATTTGCAATAAAAGCTACAGGGTGTTGAACACATCGGCTCAAATTTGAACAAGTTTAAATGAATAAATATCTTTTTTTTTTTAAATGGTACACCCTGTATATTTTCATGTTTTTAATAGAGTAATAAAAACCCTAAAAGTTTTGTTTAATATATTCTATATCTATTTATAATAGTTTTTGAGAAATTTCAGTTTTTCTTATTTTCCATACTTTTTTACAGAAATAGTCTTCATTATCATAGTAGCCATGTAAAATAATAAAAAGAAACTACAGAAACAAACAGAATGTGGTTAAATATGATGAAATACATTATTCGTTTTATTACAACGGCAATAGTTTAATTAAACATAATATGAAAAAATTAACACAACAATAACGACAAGGCAAATACATATTTACTTTTATACTAAATTGAAACAAAAAAATTACCTATTAAATACTGAGATTAATTATTTCTTTTTAATAAGTGTTCGAATAAACGACCCTCTTGTGCAATGCACAAATTTAGTCTTTTTTGCAGATTTTCTCGGACCCTGGACAAAATTAGTGGCGTTATTGTTCTACAGGTATCCCTAATCCTGTTTCGCATATCTTCCACTGTTGTTGGTGGATTAACATACACCTTATTTTTAATATAACCCCATAGGAAGAAATCTAATGGGGTGATGTCGCAAGACCTTGGTGGCCACTCAATGAAACCCCCACGTCCAATCCATTTTTGCGGATATCGTTGGTCCAAAAACGCACGAACTTCACGATGGTAATGCGGAGGCGCACCATCGTGCTGGAACCACATACTGTCGAGCTCATCCCTATCGAGACCTTGAAGCAGTTGGGGTAGTTTTTCTTGTAGAAAGTTCAGGTAACTATGGCCATTTAGTGGTTCATTAAGAAAGTGGGGTCCAATAATTCGATTATGATGAATACCACACCAAACATTTAATGACCAGTGGTTTTGATGTTGCACCTCTCTAATCCAAAATGGGTTTTCTGTGGCATAATAATGCATGTTGCGTCTATTTACGGCACCGTTACTTCTAAAAGTAGCTTCATCGCTAAACATTACCTTGCATAATAAATTTGGATTTAATTGAATCTCCGCATTTATCGTACGACAAAAGTTTACACGACTTTCAAAATCCTGTCCATGCAATTCTTGGTGTAATTCCATGTGATATGGATGACACCTATATTTCTTGGTAGTACGATTAGCGGTGGATTGTGATGTTTCACATAATGCTGCTAACTGACGGCTACCAATATAAGGATTTTCCTGAACATTTAACAATACTTGTAGTTCTTTTTCTTCATTAGTTACTGGTTTGTTGACCACTTTACGTTTTGGATAATCAACAGTACCAGAAGAATCAAATCTTTGCATTAAGTTTTGAAAAGTATGGGTATTAGGCTGGCGTCGATCAGGATACTTCATTTTGTAAATTCTTTGAGCAAGAAGGCAATTTTTTTGAGCCTCTCCTATTCTATAAATCATATCTATTAACTCATTCTTTGGAAAATTCATTTTACAATATAAGATGAATGCAAAAAAAAACCAAACTACACTACATAAAAACCAAAAGAAGCGATTGCGGCTATAAATTTGACACACAGAAAAATGTTCTTTTACATTGTTTTTGCCATGGCTACTATGATAATGAAGACTATTTCTGTAAAAAGTATGGAAAATAAGAAAAACTGAAATATCTCAAAAACTATTATAAATAGGTATAGGATATATTGAACAAAACTTTTAGGGTTTTTATTACTCTATTAAATAACATGAAAATATACAGGGTGTACCATTAAAAAAAAAGATATTTATTCATTTAAACTTGTTCAAATTTGAGCTGATGTGTTCAACACCCTGTAGCTTTTATTGTAAATATTAGGTAAAAATTATGTTAACTTGTCCTTGGCCTTGCTAAATTCCAAATTTGAATATATTTGTCACAAAATTGAAAACGTTATTTAGGATTGAATTGATGCTTGAAAATGTGACTTTTTTTCTTTAAACTTAATTATCTCAGAAATTATAAAGTTTTGTTATAGTAAACCCTTAATAAAAAAGATTTAAAATTATAAGCTAAATCGAAAATATGATTCGTATATAGGGTGTTCTATTTAAAAAAATACAACTTTATGCTGTCCTAGTTTTTTGGCTCACCCTGTAGAGTCCTAAATATTTTTAAAATCTGCGTAAAAATAAACTGTATCAAACAATAAATATAGTTTCTTTGTAAATTTCACCGAAAGGGCACAAACCTATTTCATCCAATCGTTGACTCACCCTGTACATTTTTATATGAAATCGAAATTTTTGAAGTCGGCGCCAAATTATTTCTAAATGAAATAAATAACTACTAATATATACAAATTATGGTAAGAAAGCAATTACAAATAAAGTATTTTTAATCTGTTTATGCGAATTTCATTTTATAAGGTATTAGTTTGGCGCCGACTTCAAAAATTTCAATTTCATATAAAAATTTATAGTTATTTTTCACTTTTTAACTCACTTTTAGAAGTCGGTTCCATTTTTTTTATAAGAATTTTATTGATTTGCTTAATACTAATTTAGTGCTTTATATAAAGTTTGTATATTATTAAAGTATTTGCTTTTGATTTATGTATTATTTACGCTGTATACAATAAACAATGATCAATTATTAATTTGCATTAATTGTGTAAAAAAGGGAAATACCTTCGCAATATTTTCTTGTCCATTTTATTTCGCCTGTATTCTGTCCAAAACATTCTGGTCACTTTAGTCATACTCCAATTCTATTGAAGGGCACTCCTAAAAATATAGACCTTTCTATTATATTGTCACGAGCAAGGATTGATAAAACTTTAATTCTCCAACACCCTGTATACTAGTTAATCGTTTAGCTTGTTTTTGCTGACTATACATTATTATACAGGGTGAGTCAATGATTGGATGAAGTAGGTTTGTGCCTTTTCGGTGAAATTAACAAAGAAACTATATCTATTGTTTAATACAGTTTATTTTTACGCAGATTTTAAAAATATTTAGGACTCTACAGGGTGAGCCAAAAAACTAGGACAGCATAAAGTTGTATTTTTTTAAATAGAATACCCTATATACGAATCGTACTTTCGATTTAGCTTATAATTTTAAATCTTTTTTATTAAGAGTTTACTATAACAAAACTTTATAGTTTCTGAGATAATTAAGTTTAAAGAAAAAAAGTCACGTTTTCAAGCATCAATTCAATCCTAAATAACGTTTTCAATTTTGTGACAAATATATTCAAATTTGGAATTTAGCAAGGCCAAGGACAAGTTAATATAATTTTTCCCTAATATTTGCAATAAAAGCTACAGGGTTTGAACACATCGGCTCAAATTTGAACAAGTTTAAATGAATAAATATCTTTTTTTTTTAAATGGTACACCCTGTATATTTTCATGTTATTTAATAGAGTAATAAAAACCCTAAAAGTTTTGTTCAATATATCCTATACCTATTTATAATAGTTTTTGAGATATTTCAGTTTTTCTTATTTTCTATGCTTTTTTACAGATATAGTCTTCATTATCATAGTAGCCATGGCAAAAACAATGTAAAAGAACATTTTTCTGTGTGGTCAAATTTATAACCGCAATCGCTTCTTTTGGTTTTTATGTAGTGTAGTTTTTTTTTTTTTTTGCATTCATCTTATATTGTAAAATGAATTTTCCAAAGAATGAGTTAATAGATATGATTTATACAATAGGAGAGGCTCAAAAAAATTGCCTTCTTGCTCAAAGAATTTACAAAATGAAGTATCCTGATCGACGCCAGCCTAATACCCATACTTTTCAAAACTTAATGCAAAGATTTGATTCTTCTGGTACTGTTGATTATCCAAAACGTAAAGTGGTCAACAAACCAGTAACTAATGAAGAAAAGAACTACAAGTATTGTTAAATGTTCAGGAAAATCCTTATATTGGTAGCCGTCAGTTAGCAGCATTATGTGAAACATCACAATCCACCGCTAATCGTACTACCAAGAAATATGTTGGAATTACACCAAGAATTGCATGGACAGGATTTTGAAGTCGTGTAAACTTTTGTCGTACAATAAATGCGGAGATTCAATTAAATCCAAATTTATTATGCAAGGTAATGTTTAGTGGTGAAGCTATTTTTAGAAGTAACGGTGCCGTAAATAGACGCAACATGCATTATTATGCCACAGAAAACCCATTTTGGATTAGAGAGGTGCAACATCAAAACCACTGGTCATTAAATGTTTGGTGTGGTATTCATCATAATCGAATTATTGGACCCCACTTTTTTAATGAACCACTAAATGGCCATAGTTACCTGAACTTTCTACAAGAAGAACTACCCCAACTGCTTCAAGGTCTCGATAGGGATGAGCTCGACAGTATGTGGTTCCAGCACGATGGTGCGCCTCCGCATCACCATCGTGAAGTTCGTGCGTTTTTGGACCAACGATATCCGCAAAAATGGATTGGACGTGGGGGTTTCATTGAGTGGCCACCAAGGTCTTGCGACATCACCCCATTAGATTTCTTCCTATGGGGTTATATTAAAAATAAGGTGTATGTTAATCCACCAACAACAGTGGAAGATATGCGATACAGGATTAGGGATACCTGTAGAACAATAACGCCACTAATTTTGTCCAGGGTCCGAGAAAATCTGCAAAAAAGACCAAATTTGTGCATTGCACAAGAGGGTCGTTTATTCGAACACTTATTAAAAAGAAATAATTAATCTCAGTATTTAATAGGTATTTTTTTTGTTTCAATTTAGTATAAAAGTAAATATGTATTTGCCTTGTCGTTATTGTTGTGTTAATTTTTTCACATTATGTTTAATTAAACTATTGCCATTGTAATATAACGAATAATGTATTTCATCATATTTAACCACATTCTGTTTGTTCCTGTAGTTTCTTTTTATTATTTTACATGGCTACTATGATAATGAAGACTATTTCTGTAAAAAAGTATAGAAAATAAGAAAAACTGAAATATCTCAAAAACTATTATAAATAGGTATAGGATATATTGAACAAAACTTTTAGGGTTTTTATTACTCTATTAAATAACATGAAAATATACAGGGTGTACCATTTAAAAAAAAAAAGATATTTATTCATTTAAACTTGTTCAAATTTGAGCTGATGTGTTCAACACCCTGTAGCTTTTATTGCAAATATTAGGTAAAAATTATGTTAACTTGTCCCTGGCCTTGCTAAATTCCAAATTTGAATATATTTGTCACAAAATTGAAAACGTTATTTAGGATTGAATTGATGCTTGAAAATGTGACTTTTTTTCTTTAAACTTAATTATCTCAGAAACTACAAAGATTTGTTATAGTAAACCCTTAATAAAAAAGATTTAAAATTATAAGCTAAATCGAAAATACGATTCGTATATAGGGTGTTCTATTAAAAAAATACAACTTTATGCTGTCCTAGTTTTTTGGCTCACCCTGTAGAGTCCTAAATATTTTTAAAATCTGCGTAAAAATAAACTGTGTCAAACAATAAATATAGTTTCTTTGTTAATTTCACCGAAAAGGCACAAACCTACTTCATCCAATCGTTGACTCACCCTGTACAAGGCAATTGATTAGCAAATAATCAAAGATCAGTCTAGTTGAGTAGCTCCTAACAATGACATCCTGAGCTTAAAAGAGTGTTCCCCCCAAATCAAGTGGTTGTCCCTAATAATTATCTAACTAATGATCTTCAATTCTTAAATTTAATATAATGTAAACTGTTCTAATGTTTCGGCTAATGTCCTTATTCTGTAATTAAATTTATTCTTGTTTTCTTTTGAATACACTCTAATTTGTTACAAAATTTAATTAACCCTTTTATTATTTACACCCCCCTTACCAATAAGATCCTGATGAGTCGCAATCTGAAAACTAGAATGCGACTAGTCGCAACTTCGATCATACTCTAGATTTAAACAACAATAGATTTGTCTGAAGGCTATTTATGGTCGGTGGGGGAGACGCTTTTTTGATGTTTGACAGACATAAACATATTTACTTATCTTGTCTTTCAGTTTAATTGCTTGTCGTGACTTTTTTCGGTGTTTTTAAGTGTTGGAAATTACTATAAATGCGAAGTTTACAATTAATATTAACAAAAAGAGGATTTAAAAACTTATTTTTATCGGTAAATATTGTTAGATTGTTTACATATTGAAAATAACAATAATAAAAATTTAGGCAACCATATATTCATACTTTGTTTTCAGAATTGACGTACCCAGGGGTATGTTCGAAGGACGTACCGATGATACTCGTTTAAATAATGAAATTAGAAAAGGATAGCATAAAATCGGTATGTCTGTACCAAGAAATTAAATATCTACTGTTTATCAACACTTTTTGAAATATAAATAAAAATATTATTACGTTATTCAGCGTTCAAACAACCGGGCCCTAGTTCTGACGTTATGCTACTTCTACAGGGGTATGTTCGAAGAGTCGCACATTAAAAATCCAAGCGCGACAATCTTCTGTTAGGAAAAGACGCGATTAAAAGAAGGTCGAAAACTAACATCCTATAAAGATCATATTATTTATTTAAAACTCGAAAAAAAGAGATATTCCATTTAATTTGTTGATAGGTTCATACGACATTGTTTCCAGAATTAACATAACCTAAGTAAATAACTTAAAATATGTTCCTACTGGATTAAAACACACATACACACAAATAGTCTGTGTTAACAAAATTCGGAAGTTGTACGATTTGGATCCGCTGATTACTACTGATTTACACGTTCCCTCATTTGTTCCAGTAAATTAGCAGATTTTGGCCGTCGAACATTGATTTAGGAAATGTTTTAAACAAGACGCTTTATATTATTAATGACAGTATTGACAAAACAATTCTAGTGAATACAAAAAAACACTCAATTTGGAACGAATTTTCAAACTTTTGTAACGAGAGAAAATTATGTCAGTTATTTCATAATTTTTATTATATAGTTTGAAAGCCCAGTGGGTTTCATAGCCGATGAAAAGAAATGACTCTAACAAAGTTCTTTATATGTATTTTGAACCTCTGAGTGGATATCCAAATAGATTTAGATAAGGTAAAACTGATGATGGAAGACGTGAACATAAAAACAGAAGACGTACACGAAATGCTGACCAAACTTGTAAGAGAAAAAAAAAATTAATCTATAGTCTCACCAGCGACAAATTTGTTATAAAAAAATAATCGTTAGGGAGAAGAATGAAAGAAAATGTGTTGTCAATTAATAAAGACTTTTGATATTTGACTTGAGTCTAGTTTTATTCTTTTTTTTATTTCATCAGGTGGCTCTTGAGTAGTCTCTGCCTTTTAGGGCTCCTTCGGCTAGCTTCCAAGGGAACGGAGAGTGGTGTAGGTAAATGCGCCACCTGTTTTAGTGCCCTAAAGGTCAAGGCAGAGACCGATCTAACAAAAAAAAACAGGAAATCTAACTCAATTACAAGAAAAACACCCAAAAAGATTTAAAAAAACAAGTATCTATATTTTATGTGTTGCGGTGTAAATGTGACCACCGAGAGTGGCCTAGCGCTTCTCTGTTTGAAGAAATAAACTTCGGACAGTCAGCTGGTTTTTGACAATTCGAAACTAAATTATTAGTCTAACAAAATGAGAAATTTTAATTTAATCAGTGTTTTGGCTATATTACTAATTATACAAGAGCGATTTACCATAAATGGCAACTATATATATATATATATATATATATATATATATATATATATATATATATATATATATATATATATATATATATATATATATATATATATATTAAGTGCACTCTACCCGCGTAAATAGGCCTGTTTACCTGAGTTAACAAATGTGCCCCTTTTACATATGTGAAATATATCAACTGCATATGGTTGCAAGATTTGATTAATTGTACCATATGAGGAAACACAATAGATCTTACCAAGGTAAGTATACTAATTATTCATTAATTTTATATTCCAAATGAAAAGAAAAATACAACGGCTTTAAATTTTACAGGTGATGCCGAAGGCATTAAAGTCTATGATACCCTGAAAACGACACAGACACATAAAACCTGATTAACGGCGGCTTCTTGATGTGCTGTTGTTGAGGCTCTGGATCACTCGGTGTGGTAGTATGTAGCATGCAAGGTAGGTGCTGTAGAGGTATTCGCAAGAATGCCCGAGTGGTCTGGTATGTACAGCAGCCAATGCAGGTACCGTTGAGAAGTCAGCCAGAGGGCAACAGAAGGAATCGAAAAAAGGGAAAAAAAGAAAAAAAGCCAGTGATGTTATGTGGCCTTTTCGTGGTGGAACAGAAAAAATAGCAAAATTTGATGTCGGGTTTGTCCCCCGAATTGACCAAACCAAATCAGCATACAGCTGTTGACAACACAGTTACTATAAATTTGGTCAGGGACCCGAAACTTGCAATTAAAAACTAGCAAAATTGCCAAGTGACCTTTCCGGTGCAACTCTGCAAGGAAAGTCCTTATCACTCTCAGATTTTTTTTCATGTCCCCAGAAAAACGTCCACGGAGACGGCGGGAAAAAATACAGGGATCTGTATATTGACTGACAACTGACAAGCTTCAAAACAATAAAAAAAATAGAAATATGAAATTTTAAAATTATGACACGAAATTTTATTAGCAAGTAACCAGGAAAATTGTGGTATGTTCAAAAATCTGTAGCAATAAACAGGCTTTATTGAAGTGAAACTGAACAAGAAAAGTCGAGTAGATTCTAACCTTAAACTTTATTTACATTTGATACTAAGGTAGTTTTTCCGTTTTTAGCTTAATAGAATCTGTAATAGTTATACGACAACTGACACAATGGGGAAAATTAAACTGCCTAGAAGACATAGAAGATCCAACAGCATCCAGAGAGCCTCCACTCAGAAATCTGTCGATACTGCAGCCAAATGATTATCTGCTCACTCGAGGTCTCTCGATGAAGGTAACAATAACCGTAAAAGACAATTTAAATTAATAATTTCTGGCTAAATATTCTATACCGAGCCACTCTGTACAAGACTAATGCAGTTCTATACTTTAGGTACAAAGGAGAGAAGCCTTAGGAAGTCAACATAACAACAAGGACTATCGAACAGTGGATTATAATAGCACAATTGTGAATCAAATTCTAATAAACAAGATATATTGACAACGTTTTCTTTCATTTGCAAACATGTTCCCAAACCAAAAAAAAACAAAACACATAAATGATGGAGGTAAGCGTAAAAATTACTAAATTTTAGATAGAAAATTAGACAGGAAAATTAAAAACGTAACAAACTGAAAAATAGAAAAGCTCCGGGAACCGACGATATTTCCAATGAAATGCTTAAATATGGGGACCTTGAACTAGAAAAAGCACTAACAATACTATTCGACAAAATTCTATCAATCTGCAGTACTCCAGAACAGTTGACTATACCCATCTTCAAAAGGGAAATAAGAATGACCCCAACAATTATAGAACAATAACACTACTAAACAGTACAAGCAAATTATTAATAAAAATCATGACTTCAAAACTAACGAGTAAAATTGCAATAAGTGAAGAACAATACGGGTTTAGACAGAACAGAGTTCTGCTTATGGGTATTACACAGTGGAAGAAAATGAACACTTTTTTGATAATGTGTTGTTTAGTGATGGATATACTTTTCATAACAATGGTTTCGTGAATAGACACAACTACCATTACTATTCTGATTCAAATCCGCATAAATACAGAGTTATAAGAAACCAGAATAGGTCCATAATTAATAAAATCCTATTTTTTTGAAGGGTCTTTAAATAGTTTGATGTTTCGTGATTTTCTTTTACACTAACTTCCAGTATTATTAGAAGATGACCTTTTAAATATTGGAACAACTATGCGGCTTCAACTGGATGGAGCTCCCTCTCATTATCATCGCGAGGTTCGGCAATTTTTAAATGTAAACCTTCGAAACAGGTGGATTGGGAGAGACAGATTTCAAAATTGGCCCCCTAGATCTCCAGACTTAACTCCACCAGATTTCTTTTTATGGGTTACATAAAAGGAATTGTATACAATGCGCCCCCGACAACACCACAAGATATGAAAATACGTATAAGAGACGCTTTTCAAACTGTAACCCCGCAAATGTTGTCCAGAGTTAGCAATGGTTTCAAAAAAAGAATATGTAAGTGTTTGGAAATGGATGGTCGACATTTCGAACATGTACTATAAATATTTTGCTTATGTTTTGTGCTATCGTCAATATGTTATTACCATTATTGCTGTTATAGCCTGTTGGACGCCTATAAATCGCGTTCCGAATTTCTTAACATTTGCAAAGATATCCCTGATTATTATTCTTATAGTTGTAAATTACTTGTCATTACCAACTGTCATAGACAACTAGATATATTAGAACATCTCTTCAAAAAAAAAACACACACAAAATTGTGCAGAAAACTACTATTTGGCGTATTCTGTGAAAACGCGAAGACTGAGCTATAGAACACCCTCATACCATTCGATAGGTATTTAAAAGGTACATTTTCTGGTAAGTTAAAAAGTATAGCATTCTATTTAAACGAATCAAGTTATAGCCACTTAAGATTCTTATTTGATTAGTTTTAATTTTTGGACACCCTGTATAATATAGCAAGTTTATTATAATTGGGATATAAAATATGATTTATTGTTACACTTCACTGTAAATTTCGAGTACATAACTGGAATACTTCTTAGGTATTTAAAACATGAAAATTAGGTTAGATTTTGTCAAAATTCAAACTATTTAAAAACCCTTAAGGTTTGGGTACTCTAAATCTTATTAAAATAGGCACTTATTTTGATCGGAGAATAGAAAAATGCAATAATATACAGGGGGTTCCATTTAAAAAAAAAACAACTCTGATACTTTCCAAGCTTTTGGGAAAACTTGTATAATATGAAAATAATTTTAAAAAGTAACTATATTAGACCCCCATATATCCCAAAAGTAAAACTTTTTGAAAGTCACGTATTTTGGCCGCAATATTCCGTGCCGTGTGGAGTGAATAACCCTGTATATCCCCTTTAAAACCGTCAGTTGTTAATACGTGTTACTCCGAAATTTCTGAAATTTTTTCTACTGACTGGTGAAAGTGTCCTATAGCCACAAACTTGAGATATAAAACTGGACTGCTCATGAAATTAATTTTTGACCCCCCCCCATATTCGTCGCCATTCGGTGCAATATTTGTATGGCAACATTGAATTCCCTGCTAGTTTCTTACATTGGCGTGAATGTGTCGTGTATGAATGTCAATTCTATTATTCTAACTAACAGGTTTAGACAATAACTATCTCTTTCTATACTATATCTTAAACAATAAATCGCTCTTCCTTGTTTTACTTGAAAGGTTAATCGAGTATATTCAATAAAAAAGACCGGAGCTCCGATTCTGTAAGCATATTTTTTGACATTCTCTTTCTTTATCTCTTTTAGGACAGTGATATACTTATGTGTTAATACAGACTGAACAAAGATAGAAGGTCCTTATTATGACATTCTCTTTCCCTTTACTTTTATTGAATCCCAGCCCAGGATAATTGTTTCTGTAAAACAATATTTAACTTGAATTTCTACTTTTAGTTTCTTCAAAATTATTATTTTTCTGTTTAAAGCAACTCCAATAAAGCAAATTTTTTTAACTTCTTTGGAACAGCGTAAATATGTAACAATTTTATTATTTTTCGATAACAAGCATGAAATGTCAGTTCTTATAAATAAATGAAAATGCTTCTCTATGACTGTTTACATATTTTATTTTTTACAATAAAACTGTTATTTAGCAAAATAGCTAAAATGTGAAATATGCGCCAAAAACAAATCGAGACTAATTTTTTTTTGAAATATCTGTTTTAGAAACATCCTTATTCGGACGTAGAGTATAAGAAGTTAACGAAAAAAAGTATTAAGGTATTTATTTTTAAAAATTTTATATCATGAATTAATATAGTATATTGTTTAATGTAAGGTATCGAAATGTCCACATAATCTATTGCAAAGTAAGATAGTTTCATCATTTAAAAATAGCTTCGATTAGGTCTTTGTCAAAATTATTTTCTCCTCGGTGCTTTTAGGGAACTGATATGTTAGGTATTTATATAGGGTTAACAACATTCATAATAATGTTGACATTTCCTTCATAAAAACGGAGCTTTAATTTAAATGAAATAAAGTAACATTATGTACTAAACCATTTTTATATAAAAAAAAATTAAACTCTAAAGGGGATAGTGTTAAAGCAGTTTATGGTAATGGTAATCAATCGCAGGTTCTCACTACTTTGACAAAGGATTTTCATGACACAAATTTCTTATCTGAGCTAAAATCAAGAATTTTTGTTTTATTAATTAATACCATATTCAAACAAAAGGTTATTATTTTATTTTTAGACAAAACAAATACATAAAAGTAAAATTTATGTTATTTCCAAACATCCTTAATAATATGGAAAAATATCATCATTTATTTCCATTTTAATATGGCATATTGGTTTTTAAATGTAAAATCATTTTAAATTTTAATACCATACAGTTTCGATATTCAGCTTTATATGTCAGTGGAACATTAACTGTATGGTAAAACGATATTGTTGTTGGTTAATGCACACCTAATTCAGGATTTTTTTTTGGTAGAACCAGTGTATGTTATTAAGCCCAAGTTTAGTTGCTTCAAGATGTTTACATCAAACAGTGCTTCGTAGTTTTTTTCAGGCAGTTTATTTGTAAGAAGCACAACACAAACTTTTTGCTCATCTTCTTCAATTTCCAGATAAATGCTCTGAACAGAGTTACTTATCTGATGTATAAAAGAATTATGATCATGACCAGTTTGCTTCAACTCTTGAATTTGAAGATTCTTTTCTCTTAGAAAACTAAAATATTGATAGCATTTAATAATTATTATATATCATATCCATAAGATAAAACTTGTTACCCTTACATTTACAATTTGATTCTAAGGTAAAATTTTATATAATTATTATTGAATGCTTTATAACTTACCAATTAACTAATTCCAATTTACCAGATGAGGTATTTGCACGTCTTACGATGAAAAATCACATTTTTTAAAATACAAAAAAAAACACATTTCTGTTTGAAATTTACAGTAAAACGTAACATAAAATGTGATAAAATCCATAAAACAGCAAAATCAAAAATAAATTTTTGTCAAAATGAAAAGTATTCAGTCAATATCAAAAATACACTTTCACCAATATCATAAAAACTTAGGGAATTCATTGTTGCCAAAGCAATTATTTGCACCTAATAGCACGGAGCACGGTGGGGTCATTTTTTTTATAAATAGAGATATGGAACACGAGCAGTCCAGTTTTATATCTCAAGTTCGTGCCTATAGCTCACCTCTGGAATGTTTTCAAAATTGCTGCAACCTAATCATGAGTAATGACCTTCATTAGCTGCGTGTTCCTTATCCAGATATTTACATACATTTTGTACCTCACTGTACCTAATCTAAACTAATTGCCAAGGGCGAGGATGTTCTTTACTCTCCTTAACAACATAACTATGTTGTTGTCAAAATACATATTAATAGCGAACATCAACAAACAGATTCCATAGTTAAGTTTCCATGAACTGCATGTGTACGTACATGGGGCCCAAGCAGCAAAACTCAACTTTCCGAAAGTTAATCAAAGTTAGTCGAAGTGTTTGCCTGCCGTAGTGCGCCAAACCAAGAATTTTCATTTATTCAGGACGCAAGTGACAGGGATAAAACTTTGCCGTATTTTCTATAACGTGCAAGAGGGATGGATGGAACTTTTAATTGCTGTTTTGAAGTGCCGTTTTTCCAATAAAACACCGTGTTTCGTGACTTGTTATTATGCTAAATCTGCTGCATTGAATTTGATGTAAATTGGTATACGAGTTATATCATTAGGTGTATACACTAGCGGACAAAAGTACAGTAACATTTTCAGCGTATTCAAATTAATTTCATGTTATAATGAAAAGGGGGCATTTAGAAAATGTACCAACAAAGCGGTGCATTGAAAGAATTTCTTAAAATGATTCTTAGAAGTCCGCATTTAGAAATATTGCTGAAATTACTGAATTTATGTTTAGCTTAAGGACAGTTTAAAGAAATTAGGTAGGGAAAGAGCGGGTAAGGGTAGTTAGTACAGAGAAGTAACATTTTTGCCGGGAGACTCGATCATTCAGCAAAAGAGCATGATTTTTAAGTAATATAGGTCTACAGGTATAAAACGTATACCTTTTCTTCAGTGGATTAGGTGTGATTTTTCAGTTATTAACAATTGAAGGTAAAAAAATGCTTATTTTGGCACAGTTTCGCTTGCGAATCAAATTGAAGTGTTCTCAACAAAATAGTAACTACCTTGTAGAAAATTAAAAAACCTTTAAATTTTCTTTACTTTTTGCAGATGCCCATATCTTTATAGTCTACGACCTGAAGGGTAAAAAATTATTATTTTTTAACCGACTTCTAAAGAAGGAGGTTCTCAATTCGTCGCGTATATATATTTTTTTATGTATATACATCGATTATTCTAGAACGGCGGCACCAATTGGAATGAAATTTTCTACGTTATGTTCAAGAAGTTGCAGCGGTGGTCCCATAGTTTTTTGAATGAAATTGGTGCAATAAAATCCAAGATGACGCTGACAATATGGCGTTCAAAAAATTTAATTTTGTCCTATTTTCTCCAAAATTGATATGGAGGAATTTTCGGGGTGGTACTCAACGAATCTGAAATTATTTTTAAAAGATTCAAAATGGCGGATCCAATATGGCGGACAAAAAAATTTACTTTTGTGCAATTTTCTCCAAAATGAGTACGGGAGAGTTTTCGGAGTCACACATGACAAATCCAAAATTATATTTAAAAAATTGAATATGGCTGATCCAATATGGCGGACGAAAAAATTAATTTTGTCCTATTTTCTCCAAAATTGGTACGGGGGAGTTTTCGAGGTCGCCCATTACGAATCTTAAATTATTTTTTAAAAATTCAATATGGCGGATCCAATATGGCGCACAAAAATATTTAATCTTGTTTGATTTTCTCCAAAATTGGTATGGGGGAGTTTTCGAGGTCTTCTGTGTTACGTGTAACAAATCTTAAATTATTTTTAAAAAATTCAATATGGCGGACAAAAAAATTTAATTTTATTCGATTTCTCCAAAATTGGTATGGAGAGTTTTCGACGTCGCACATAACGAATGATATATAAATATTTTAAAAAATTTAATATGGCAGATTCAATATGGCGGACAAAAAATCAATTTTGTCCTATTTTCTCCAAAATTGGTACGGGGGAGTTTTCGAGGTCGCCCATTACGAATCTAAAATTATTTTTAAAAAATTCAATATGGTGGACAAAAAAATTAAATTTTGTTCGATTTTCTCGAAAATTAGTATGGGGAAGTTTTCGAGGTCGCACATAATAAATCTTAAATTATTTTTTAAAAATTCAATATAGCAGATCCAATATGGTGGGCAACAAAATCAATTTTGTCCGAGGTCACATGTAACGAATCTAAAAGTATTTTTTAAAAATTCCATATGGCGTATCCAATATGGTGGATAAAAAATTAATTTTGTCCGATTTTTTCAAAATTAATATGGGGAAGTTTTTGGGATAGTACATTACGAATCTGATATGTTATTGTTAATTACCAAATTAAAATAATTTTTGAAAAACTCAATCTGGCGGAATCAAATGGTGTCCTAAAATTTTTATATTTTTCGATTTTCTCCAAAACTGATATAGAGAGTTTTTGAGGATGTAAATTATGAATTTAAAAGTATTTTTCAAGATTCAATATGGCGAATGCAATATAGTTGACTAAAAATTTTACATTTTTCGATTTTGTTCAAATGTGGAACTAAATCGTTTTTGAGGATGTAAATAGCGAATATAAAATTATTTAAAGAAAATCTAATATTTCAGAGGCAATATGACCGTATAGAAATTTTAAATTTCTGGATTTCATTTAAAATTGGTACTAGGGCGCTTTGAAGGGTTTAGATTTAGATTAGATTAAGACATTAAAATATTTTTTTTTTGAAATTCAATATGGCGAATCCAATATGGTAGAAAGAAAATTTTACCTTATTCGCATTTTTTCCAATTTGCTATGAGAGGGTTGGGAGGTTTTTACGATTACGTATAGGAAGTTAATTTTTTACAACTATTAGGTTAATAAGATACAATATGAGGGACTAAAAATTTTACATTTTCCGGTTTTATATAAAATTGATATTGCTGGGTTCTTGGGGGCGTATATATACTCAATATACAATATAAAATATATCGGGCTAAAAAATTTACGTCTAAAATTCTTTAAATATCGATATTGAAAGGTTTTGGGGAATATATTAACAATCTAAAATTAATTTGAAATTTAATATAGTGGATTTACTATGACAAACTAAATTTTTGTTTGACACAATTTCATTGACATTTGGAGAACTTTAAGAATCAAAGAATTTTTAGTGGTTCATTTTAGGGTGATTTACAATTCTGGATGAAAAGGGTACTTTTTTGCCATCTTGGAGTCTTTGCGAGGTGCACTAACCTCGATTAGCACTTAGTTCAAATAATTTATAAATATCATAATTAATTCAAAACTAAAAACCGAAAAATAAAATTTTTATAAAAAAATTGAACAGACTTCTAAAAATGCGCTAAAAAGTGAAAAATTACTATAAATTTTTATATGAAATTGAAATTTTTGAAGTCGGCGCCAAATTATTTCTATATGAAATAAATAACTACTAATATATACAAATTATGGTAAGAAATCAGTTACATTTAAAGTATTTTTATTCTGTTTAAGCGAATCACATTATTAGTTTGGCGCTGACTTCAAAAATTTCAATTTCATATAAAAATTTCTAGTTATTTTTCACTTTTTAGGGCACTTTTAGAAGTCAGTTCAATTTTTTTATAAAATTTTATTATACATTTGATATGTCATTACACAAATATAAGCATTTTGTGTCCTTTTAAAACATGATTCAAATATAAATTCTTACATACTATTAAGTAATACCTATTCTACCATCTACACTTACCACATAAATGCATTAATTTAATTATTTATGTCCCCTTTTTGTTTGACATTTTCATAATCAAATTTATCACACCTGAGAAAAGATGACTACCTATACTATATATATGTATATATATATATATATATATATATATATATATATATATATATATATATATATATATATATATATATATATATATATATATATTTATGTTTATGAGGCTTTCACGGATTCCTCCGTATGAGCTGCAATAGCAGTGGATATATCCACATTATGCCGTTGTAGTGCTGAAATCACATTCAGCAAACGTACAACTATATGCAACTCCGTGAATAGATGAAGTAAAATGCAAATAGTAATTGCAAACTTCGTTCCATCATATCCTTTCCGTGTTAGAGGTTGCACGGAGGAATCCGTGAAAGCCTCAAAAACATATATACGCCATCCGGCGGGAGGTCGGCGAAGCCGCATTTCAGTGTTGCATACTTCCTTCCGATCTGTCCTTTGCACAAACAGGTGCATGTCGGTACCCTGATGAGTCTAGTAGAGACGAAACATGTACCTCTGCCGTATCACTATGGCGGGGAGGGTAAGTTTTGACTTTCTTCTCGGTATGGTGGTACAGGTAGGCCATCATCTCGATGGTGGTGTCATGGGATGATTTGTGTTCTGTAGCAATTCATTCAAATTGTGCAACCTCTAACACGGAAAGGATATGATGGAACGAAGTTTGCAATTACTGTTTGCATTTTACTTCATATATATTTTATATATATATATATATATATATATATATATATATATATATATATATATATATATATAAAACTCAAACCATAATTTACCCTGCTCCAAAATACAAATTAAATTAAAGAAATTAACAACGCCATCTAAACAAAACACGTAAACCACATATCGCAGCAAATAAATAACGAAATACAAAAAATATCGAAAATACCAAACGAAAACAGAACCATTAACGAATGTTGGTACGATATACAAAACTCAATTTTAAAAGAAGTGGAAGAGTCCCTGAAAACACCTAAAAGAAAGGCAAAAAATGAGTGGATGACACAGGAAATTCTTGACGTGATGGAGGTACGACGGAAATATAAAAATGGAGATACTAACAAATACAGTGAAATCAATAAACTCATAAAAAGAAAAATTAAGCAAGCCAATGTATCTGCTGTTGAAAATGTTAAAGATTTGAGAAATCGTATTACTGCGTCTTGCGAAAGGATAAAAAATACTCCAGGATTATTTCAACGAATACGCTCTTCATTGAGACGAAGATCGGATTCTTGGATTATCGTTGAAGATGGTTATTTTCAACATATGTTGTAATTTCTGTTATTAGTATGTTGTTTCTATTATTCAAATTCTGTTATTATTATGTTGTATTTTTTTCTGAGGCCCAATTGGTTAAAACAAATATGAATGAAATTGATTGGAAACAAATACATTATGATTTTTTACTTAAGTATTTTCTTTTTTTTTTTTTGGAAAAACTATGGACTTTTAGAGGAAAATTTAAATGACAAAAAAGTTTCACAATAAGATGGGAAAGCTAAATGTGTAATTAAATCGGATCAGTGGCGCAACAAATGATATAAATATAAAAAATTAAAAATAATAATAAAATTTAGAACCGTATCTCTTAAGGTAATTCACTCATGAAACGATTTTTCTCAGGAATGTGATTGAATTTGAATATATAGTTTACAAAAGTGTCTTTTATTTAATTAAAAAAAAACGAATTTTTTTAATCGTCTGTGAGATGAAACAATTAAACATGCATGAATTAAAATATGCATAATTAATTTACTGGAGGTCACTACATATAACAAAATGCCAATGCATTTTGGAATATCTCAAAAACGGTTTTTATCATATTTTTTTAAAAATTAATGCAACGTAGATCCAAAAATTATAAATTTTTTAGAAAAAAACCCGGAATTTATTGATAGTTTTGTTTAGAAAATACAGATTTTTTAAATAAAAATAATTTGAAAATATCTGACGCGTAGTGGGGTTCAGTGGCCACAACTTGGCAACGCGCGATAATTCAAATCTAAGGTAGTTAGATTAGTTCTTCAGAATGTGACATTTTTTTAAGTATATTTCTCGAAATTTTTACTTGTTTTCTCAATGTATTGGGATGTCAACATAACAAACTGTATAGGTATGAGACTCACACTACATGAACGTTACTATACACACGTTTACTCTATAGACCCTTCAATATAGACATTTGCGGCGCTGCCAGATTTATTATATTTAAAGTTATTATTGTATAAGAATATGTGTCTATATTGAAAGTTAACGTGTGTTGGGTACAGTCTCGTACAAAAATAAAATTCTTTAGACATGAGAATCTTTAACTTTTGGTACTTACTTAAAGGCTATACTTTTGTCTACGACTATCGCGAGTGAACTACCTTAAAAACTAAGCATTATCAGACATATGTTTACATGAACTTTTATGTTTAAAATTCGCTTGCTTAAAACTCTTTAAAATTTTTCGCATTTATTTGGAAACATCCTGTATAAATAAAAAGAAAAAATAACCGTGTCTCTATCCTAACGTAATGTGTGTTCGACATGCTTTTAGCACCTCTTTTTATGATAACGTATAGCTGCACCAATATATATTATTTTCGAATCCCGGTTTAACTTTATAAACAAATAAATAACATTTCTGCGTCAAAACAAATTAAAAACTCTTTAGAGTTCATTTGCTGTAAATGTGCTGTCACGAAACCGAGGGCGTTATTGGAAAAACGCCTCCATCAAAACAACCATTAAATGTTGCGAAACACCCACCGTATACAGGGGTTTAATTTAAATTAGTTGACATCGAAACAGAAAGAGCAATTTAACAAAAGAAATTACAAAGGGTCCCGCACCAACCAAATGGAAATTGTATCCCGGTCAAATTCTTTGAAAATTCAATATGTTGTAGGTCTAGGTGTCCTGATCAAAAGTTTTTATGGGCACAAAGTCCAAAAGTTAATAGTTTTCGAGATACAGAGGGATGAGTTGCGCCCGCACCAACCAAATGGAAATTGGATCCTGGTCAAATTCGTTGAAAATTCTATATGTTATAGGTCTAGATGTCCTGATCAAAAGTTGCTATGGGCACAAAGTCCAAAAGTTAATAGTTTTCGAGATACAGAGGGATGAGTTGCGCCCGCACCAACCAAATAGAAATTGGATCCTGGTTAAATTCGTTGAAAATTCTATATGTTATAGGTCTAGATGTCCTGATCAAAAGTTGCTATGGGCACAAAGTCCAAAAGTTAATAGTTATCGAAATACAGAGGGATGAGTTGCGCCCGCACCAACCAAATGGAAATTGGATACTGGTTAAATTCGTTGAAAATTCCATATGTTATAGGTCTAGATGTCCTGATCAAAAGTTGCTATGGGCACAAAGTCCAAAAGTTAATAGTTATCGAAATACAGAGGGATCAGTTGCGCCTGCACCAACCAAATGGAAATTGGATCCTGGTCAAATTCGTTGAAAATTCAGTATGTCGTAGGTCTAGATGTCCTGATCAAAAGTTCCTATGGACACACAGTTCAAAAGTTAATAGTTTTCGAGATACAGAGGGATGAGTTGTGCCAGAGCCACCATTTACATAGGCAAGGCGTGAGGGTCAATTTTCTCTACCTATCTCTTTTTTCCTCTCTCTCTCCCTATATTGTGAAATTGTTTGGCTAACGTAAGCGAATGTAAATGTACAATACATATTCTGTATATATATATACATATATATATATATATATATATATATATATATATATATATATATATATATATATATATATATATATATATCCGGCAAAACTGGACTTAAATAGAGGTCCAAGTTTGTGGAAAGTACAAGGGTGTCTGGGAAAGATACCGGTGGATCTCACTGATGAGTCCACCACCGGTATCGGGATGAGACATCCTTACATTTTAGGTGGTCGCAAATAGTTCGTTAGTTATATGCCTTTAACATCAGGGGCATTACTACGACATGGTGCCCGAGCAGGGACGACAAGATGGAAGGCCGTCGAGTCGTGGCTTTGTGCTAAAGCCGGTACCCTACTTTGGAAAGACCTGTGCTTTCTAACAGCTTGGACTGTCCGACCGTTTAAACCGGAAAACAAATGCCAAGTTTGTGGAAAGTACAAGGATGTCTGGGAAAGATACCGGTGGATCCCACTGATGAGTCCACCACCGGTATCGGGACGAAACATTCGTACATTTTAGGTGGTCGCAAATAGTTCGTTAGTTATATGCCCTTAACATCAGGGGCATTACTACGACAATATATATATATATATATATATATATATATATATATATATATATATATATGTAATCGACGGTATCCCGTGTATGTGCTGAGTCCCTCTCAGGACTGTAAGGCAACTGACGTTTCGGTGAAATCTCATTCACCATTTTTAAAGCTCACTGTATGGCGTCTATGAGCGAACTGACGCCTGCGACTCCGGTGCTGTCGGTACCGTGTGCGCGTCGGACGCGTTCGTTTTCCGAATAGTTCCGGCTCATCAGGTTGCGAGAATGGTGAATGAGATTTCACCGAAACATCAGCTGCCTTACAGTCCTGAGAGGGACTCAGCACATACACGGGATGCCCGAAAACCTTCGATTACACAACACACCAGTGAGAATATCCGACATAACATATATTTATATATATATATATATATATATATATATATATATATATATATATATATATATATATATATATATATATATATATATATGGTTGTGTGTGTGTATGCAGCGTAAAACATTGCACACTATGTACCAAAATATTGCAACCGCGTAATCATAAAAAAATACTTCAGTCGATAGGTTTAGGATAATGAAGGAGATCACCAATTGTAATCGTGACTCTGACATTTAGATCAAGGGTTAAGGTTGTCAAGATGTCACTTTTGTGGAAAAACTTTTTTTAGGAAGTAGATTAAAAAAATAAAAACTTTTTTGAGAAATTTTTCTATTTTCGTAATATTTAAACCTTATATGACCTTGAGGTCAATGGTCAAGGTGAGGTTTGTAGTTTAAATGATTTTTTTTAACGCAAAAGTCTATTACAATTGGTGATTTCCTTCATTATCCTAAACCTATCAACTCAAGTATTTTTTATGATTTAAGATTTTGGTACATAATTTGCAATGTTTTACGCTTACGCACACCCACACACTTAGTAGATTGTCTTTTCTTGGGTTTAGGTTCTATATTTAATAAAAATACAAAACAATTGACGTTTCGCCCTTTATTCAAGGCATTTTCAAAATTTTTTTCTCCTAAAAATATTTTTATATAATTAAAATACGCCACATAAAAAACATATTTACAATTTCAAAAAACAAACAAGACACTTAAAAACAGTATTTAAATCTTTAAAATTTTTTAAAAATATTTAATTTTACCGGTACACACCTTGACATTTTGCTGCTCTGTTACTAAATAAAACTCAAATTTTACATCGTCTACTGAGGATACGTGGAATGGGAATGTGTTTTATTTTTTTAATATTTTTTATATTTTACAATGCATAAAAAAACAAATAAGGTATATGTTTAGTTTTATGTTTAAGAGGATATTCAATTTTTGATTCTTATTTGACCGGATCGAATACTTAATATTTTTGTTTAAATTAGGCTTGCGTAAATGTGACTCAAATTTCCCATATCTGTTCTGTCGTTAACAGTGTTTTTATCTTTTTTAATTTCAATCATTTCCTTTAACTGTAATTTTTGGTAATTCATATCTTTGTTTTTTATAATGATACTGTTATAATCAAAAGTATGTTTTTCGCCCTGTGTGTGTTTGTTCAACGGTGTTGAGGCGTTTTTCGTATATTTATGGCCGTTTAATCTGTTCTTCAGCAATTGGCTCGTCATGCCTACATATTTTTTGGGACAATTTGTGCAAGGGATCGAATATATTATATTTGATTTATTCATGAGAGGAGTTTTACTTTTTAAAGTTGTGAACAATGTATTTAATTTATTATGTGACCTGTAGCATACGATAATATCATGCTTTTTTAAAATGTATTTTATTTTTTCTGACAGCTCACTAGTGTACGGTAATGCCACATATTTTTGCTGTTTATGTTCTATGTTTTTTGTTTTTATGTTATTATAAAACTTATATGTTCGTTTATCAATTATTTTGGTGATAGTCTTTTCGTTGAAATTATTATTTATTAGTGTCTCTTTTACTTTTTGCAGTATTTTTGATAGGAATTTTGGAGACATTAGGGAGATAGGACGATCAGATAAACCGATTATAATGTTTTTTTTTGAGTTTTTGAATGATTAGAGAAACAGTTTAGATATCTACCTGACCAAGTTGGTTTGGTGTACCATTCAGTTAAAATTTTGTTTTTTCTGCGTATAAGTGTTATATCTAGAAAATTCATTTTATTATTATTCTCTGTTTCGGACGTGAACTGTAATTTTTCGTGGAAACTGTTAAACGAACCGGTCAAATAGGAATCAAAAATTGAATATCCTCTTGAACATAAAACTAAATATATACCTTATTTGTTTTTTTATGCATTGTAAAATATAAAAAATAATAAAAAAATAAAACACATTCGCATTCCACGTATCTTCAGTAGACGATGTAAAATTTGAATTTTATTTAGTAACAGAGCAGCAAAATGTCAAGGTGTGTACCGGTAAAATTAAATATTTTTAAAAAATTTTAAAGATTTAAATACTGTTTTTAAGTGTCTTATTTGTTTTTTGAAATTGTAAATATGTTTTTTATGTGGCGTATTTTAATTATATAAAAATATTTTTAGGAGAAAAAAAAAATTGAAAATACCTTGAATAAAGGGCGAAACGTCAATTGTTTTGTGTTTTTATTAAATATAGAACCTAAACCCAAGAAAAGACAAAATAAAGAAAAATGATGTAATCTATGGTTCAGGAATCAAGAAAATAAATAAATATATATATATTTATATATATATATATATATATATATATATATATATATATATGTACATATATATATATATATATATATATATATATATAAATATATATATATATATATATATAAATATATATATATATATATATATATATATATATATATATATATATATATATATATAATATGTATTGTACATTTACATTCGCTTACGTTAGTCAAACGAGTTCCTCACGCCTTGCCTATGTAAATGGTGGCTCGGGCACAACTTATTCCTCTGTATCTCTAAAACTATTAACTTTTAAACTGTGTGTCCATAGGAACTTTTTATATTTAGATTAGATTTATTATTTAATAATTTTTTTTGAAATTCAATATGGCGGATGAAATATGGTGGGTTAAAAATTTTACCTTATTCGCATTTTTTCAGATTTGGTATTAGGGGGTTTTCGGGGTCGTGTATTACGACTATGAAGTTAATTTTTTACAATTATTAGGTTGATAACATACAATATGAGAGACTGAAAATTTTACATTTTCCGATTTTGTCTAAAATTGGCATTGCGGGGTTCTTGGGACAAATTCAATATGCAGTATAAAATATATCGGGCTAAGAAATTTACTTTTCAAATTCTTTAAATAGTGAGTTTTGGGACCTATATTACCAATCTAAAATTAATTATACGTATTTTTCTCCCTATTTTTTCCTTCGTATTTTAAGTAATAAGTCAAATGGCATACAATAATTTCTTTCTTAAAATATTTTAATCTACCCCAGTTAAGTCACGACCTCTTTTCCTGATTTCCTGAAGATGGACAACATAATCCTTCTGGCATCTAATTTTTCCCCACACCGAAGATAATATTCGAACATCTCTCCGAGCCATTTTAATTTTAATTAACGCATCCTTCAAAAAAATCCAAAGATAACATTGTTCCTTGCAAAGTTGAAACGTAAGCAAAAACTTTTTCCCTAAGAGGGTTTTTGTCTGTTTATCTTGGTAGTCTTAAGGGCTTTCTCATTGTTCCTGAAGTGTTGGGACCCAATTTAAATTAATAAGGACCGGTGTAGGGAGTCAAGAGTCGGACTTAAGAGGTACAAGTTGGATGGGTGATATGGTGAATCTTTTTAATGGTGTTGGAGTGTTTTATTATTAAAGATTTTGCACAGTAAAATAGGAAAATTCTTGACACACTTTACGAATAAATTCTTACCTGATAAAAATTTTTGGAATGTCCTAGTTATGATTATTGTGCTGAATTAACTTACAAATAACAATGTAAATTTGGAATGATTTAGTATTTCTGACAAGGAAGGTACCTAAGGTGTCCGGCTGCGATTTTAATGAAACTTCAATATGTTGTAGAAGGTACAAAAATAAGAGACGTATTTTTTTATCTGCGGAGATTCATTTTAACGGGGTGAAAACCGCCCCTAAAGTTCACCCCTATGTAGCATTTAAATTTACCAGTTTACATCAATGCTACATGTTTTTAGTAATATGACATATTTTGTATATTTTTACCTGATTAAATTTAATTATTTATCCTGTAATTTAAAATTGTAAACATGGAATTTGTTTTTTTCTTTGGTTCACAACTCTTCTGATCTTATAACTTATCACTCTTTCTTCTTAACAGAGTTTGTAAATTGCTCTAGTTTATATATCACATTATTTGGATTGAATTTAAAAGTCATAAAATATTTTTTTTTTAATAAATTCTCATTTATTTACATTCTATTTCAGTATTAAAAATATAAGGTTATAGTCAGTAATATAGTTCAGTTGGCATTTGTTGTGAATGTATACCCGATTCGTTTGACACGAGCACGGCATGTAGAGACTGATCATTTAAGATTAAATATACAGTATGGCATTTGTAGCAATTTTTTTGAAGTTTGTTTTAATCATGATAAGTAACTTTGGACTGTTTGATTATCATTTTCTTTTTGATAATTTTCCATGGCTTGCCAATATTTGATGTATTATCTGGTAATCAGTGTAAGTTCGGAACTAGGTTAGAGTGCTCCAGGTTGAGAATAAGGTTGGCAAAAGTACCAACAAATATCCCTAAGATTTGTCACGTCTGGTTGCGAGAGAGATTTTCATTTTCGTTTCTTTTACTGTTGAACCGTCGAAGGCAGTAGACCAATCCTGCCATTAGATTTGAAAGGGCAGACGGTCAAGTGTTTTTTTTTTACTAAAGTCCACTAATCAATGAGGTAAGATTTTGCCCCTTATCTTTACGAACATGTGGTAAAAATAACATTTTGTTTCAGGGCTATCTGACGCAAGTTCTTTTTCATTTTTGGCTTCGTCTCATTCCTTTTACTGTGTTTTTCCATTCTGATTTTCTCGGCTGTTAAGGCTTTCTGATTCTTCTGGCTCTATTTTTCCTGGACGTGTTACCACGACGATTTTTACCTGCACGATTGGGCTCACCCTGCATTTGGTTGGTGAGTTTGGATTGGTCTGGTGATACCCCATTCATCCACGAACAACCACAAGAATCCTAGCCACAGCGCTGGAGCAAATAATCAGAAGTGAGAGGTATCGTTCACATAAACATAGACCCGGTAGGAGAAAACTTTAATTTGGGGAATTGGCACTATACATCAATTTTTTTACATGCAAATAAAACCAAACATATTTACATTTGACATAATATAAAATGTAAGAACATGTTGATAATTTTTGTTTTAATAATTACTTTCTGTACTCTTGGCAATTAAAGGTTCTAGAAAGTGTGCGGTCAAATTTTTATATAACCTTTAAATCGATGTAACACCAATAGTTATCAAGAAAGAGTATATAAAAAATTGTAGGTACCAGTCTGATTTATGTACATAATAATTTTTTGGAATAAAATGGAATTGTCATTTTGTTTTAATTAAGTCGTTTCATTATGGAGCTATACACCGGCAGTCAATAAATTAAAATCATTCCTGATACCTATGTGCTTTCCTGTTTAATCACTAGGTAAGTAACACAGATAATGTAAAACAGGTGGCGCCTATTGGGTAATCAAAGCAGAGCACAACTATCTCTAAAAGAGATACGAACCTAGTACCCTGTAAAAAGGGAGACGCTACACCTAAAAACAGTATTTTTGAAATATCTCAGGTTCTAAGTGAAATATTTTTACAAAACAAAATGAAAATTACTTAATGTTCTAAATGATGTTAAACTGTGCTTTTTTACCCCCAAGGATATCATCACTTAGTTTTTATAAGGGTAAAGCATCTTTTCGCGCACGTAATTTAATTTTAAAAATTACGAAATTTAATATAATTGTTTGGAAATAAATTTTTTCACGAATACCAGAAGTAACTTAAGTTGTCGAGTTTCGGGGTTTCTAAAAAATAAATAGTAAAAGAGAATTAACCATGTTTTATACTTAAGTCTCACCGTTTTGGACATTAAAATTTTTATGTCAAAAATGACGTTTGCGACCAAAATTTAACTATACATTTTTTCCTACAAGGAAGTCTTTATTATTTAATTTGGTTTAGTTTTCTTATAGACAAAAGTCGACTTTAGTAGTCTTTTTATGATATTTTGAAAATGATGAGTACAAATGTCCATTTTTTTAAATAGAAAGCACCGACTTCTAAAAGTGCGCTAAAAAGTGAAAAATAACTATAAATTTCTATATAAAATTGAAATTTTTGAAGTCGGCGCCAAATTAATACCTGAAAAAATGGGATTCACATAAATAGATTAAAAATACTTCGTTTGTAATTGCTTTCTTTCCATAATTAGTATATATTAGTAGTTATTTATTTCATTTACAAATAATTTTGCGCCGACTTCAAAAAGTTCAATTTCATATAGAAATTTATAGTTATTTTTCACTTTTTAGAAGTCGTTTCAATTTTTTTTTATAAACATTTTATTTTTCGATTTTTAGTTATGAGTTTATTATGATATCCATAAATTATTTGAACTAAGTACTAATCGAGATTAGTGTACCTCGCAATGACTCCAAGGTGGCAAAAAAGTACCCATTTTATCCAAAGTTGTAATCACCCTAAAATGAACCACTAAAAATTCTTTGATTCTTAGAGTTCTACAAAAACCAGTGAAATTGTATCAAACAAATATTTAGTCTGTCATAGTAAATCCACTATCTTAAATATTAAATTAATTTTAGATTGGTAATATAGGCCCCAAAACCTTCCAATATCGATATTTAAAGAACTTGAGACGTAAATTTCTTAGCTCGATATATTTTATAGTGCATATCAGAAAACTTAAAATTTTCACTCCCTCACTCCCTTGTCAACCCAATATTGTAAAAAATTAACTTCATATTCGTAATTCACAACCCCGAAAACACCCAAATACCAAATCTGATAAAATGCGAATAAGGTTAAATTTTCAACCCACCATAGTGGATCCGTCATATTGAATTTCAAAAAATAATTTTAACATCTTAATGTAATCTAAATCTAAACCCTTCAAAGCCTCCCAGTATCAATTTTAGATGAAATCCAGAAATTCAAAATTTTTAGATCGTCATATTGCCTTTGACATATTAGATTTTCTTAAAATAATTTTAAATTCGCTATTTACATCCTTAAAAACGATTCATTTCGACATTTGAACAAAATTGAAAAATGTAAAATTTTTGGTCCGCCATATTGAATCTTGAAAAGCCGTGGGATTAGCCTAACCGTTTAAGGCGCTAGAATTGATAGGGACGACCACGGCCAAGCGCGGATTCAAGCCCCGTGCACGGCAACTTACTTATTTAAGTTGCCAGACCATTAGAGGATAGTCCCACTAGTCGGTAGACACTTGACTGACAAAGAGTGTAAAACTCGGGGTTAGTTGAGTTTCGAGGACCGTGGTTCGGAACCCACGTTAAAATGTAGGTCCAGTCGCTAAATGGTCTCCGCTTCCGACGCGACTTTAAGCCCCAAATCTTTGAACTTTTGAATCTTGAAAAAAATGCTATTAAATTCATTATTTACACCCTCAAAAATCCCTTACATCAGTTTTGTAGAAAATCGAAAAATGTAAAATTTTTAGGATGCCATGTTGAATCCGCCAGATTGAGTTCTTCAAAAAATATTCTAAATTCATAATTAACGCCAACAAAAATCCCTCAATATTGATTTTAGACAAAATCGAGAGATTTAGAACCTTTAATTCGCCATCTTGGATATGCCATATTTATTTATTTTTAATAATGTGAGATTCGCAATGTGCGATTGCAAAAACTTCCCCATATCAATTTTGAAAAAAATCGGCCAAAATTTATTTTTTATCCCCTATATTAGATACACTATATTGAATTTTTTAAAAATAATTTCAGACTCGTTATGTGCGACCCCAAAAACTCTCCCTTACCAATTTTGGAGAAAATCTAACAAAAAAATGATTTTAGATTCGTCATGTGCGACCCTAAAAACTTCCCAGTACCAATTTTAGAGAAAATCGAACAAAATTGATATTTTCGTCCGCCATATTGGATCCGCCATATTGAATTTTTTAAAAATATTTTGGATTCGTTATGTGCGATCCCGAAAATTCCCCCACACCAATTTTGGAGAAAATCTGCAAAAATTATTTTTTTTGGCCGCCATATTGTCAGCGCCATCTGGGATTTTACTGCACCAATTTCGTTCAAAATAATATGAGACCACCGCAGCAACTTCCTGAATATAACGTAAAAAAATCATTCAAATCGGTGCCGCCGTTCCGGAGTAATCGGTGTACAAAAACATACATACTCGACAAATTGAGAATCTCCTTTTAGAAGTCGGTTAAAAATAAAAGTAACTTTGTATAAGGTTGTCTATTCGAAAAATTTGTAGTTTTCAAAATATTGGCTAGTCAACATTTTTCTATTGTAAAAATGCTATATGGCTTTAAAGTTTTGTTATTAGTTGGCCATGACAGCGAGGCGTGGCGAAAATAAAACAATCGGACCATACAGAATTGTCACTATTTCTTGCCATTTGACATTCATTAATAATAATCATGCCGATGCGATTAAATTACACGCATGAAGATTATTTAAACTTATTTACTATTTATGGAGAATGTGATACAGTTATTTCAAGAACATGCGATACATTCGCATTATTTAAACTTATTTACTATTTATGGAGAATGTGATACAGTTATTTCAAGAACATGCGATACATTCGCGATCCGATATCCGCAGAAACTGAAACCAACATCACCAACTATTAAAAGAATTATAGAAAACTACAAGAACTTTGGATCCATAAAAACAAAAAGAAATAGAAATAATCCACTTGTTAATAAAATAAAGTTATAAAATTATTTGAGTAAATGTTCAAATTGACGCCCTTGAACTTCCAAACATTTTTCGCATGCAATCTTCCATAGTGGTTAATGCGGTGTTATATACTTTATTTTTGATTGTCCCCCAAATAAAAAAATCAAGTACTGTTAGGTCGAAGGAGCGAGGTGGCCAAAGATATGCCCATTCTTGGCTATCCATTGATCATAAAACCAGTTTTGCAGATAATTGTTAACTAAATGACTATTATGTGGAGGCGCCCCATCATGTTGATAAAATAGATTTCCTTGATTAGCCAGCGGCAAGTTATCTAAATAGTTCACTTCCAAATTTCTCAGGATATCGAAGTAGCCCTCACCTATAAGTTAAAAAACGTATTTTGTATCTAGAAGTATTAAAAATGGCTAACTTACCATTCAGATTATCTTAGTAGGATTCTAGGGCGACGACGCCATCATATCTTATAGCACAATGCACGTTAAACTGTCAAGACTCTTGAAAATTGATTTCTCTAAATGGATGTACGTTTGAGTCGCGCCAATAGTGGGAATTTCGTCGATTAAGCAATCCATTTTTTGTGAATTTGGCTTCATCCAACCAAATAATATTATACAAAAAAACAGCATTTTCTTGTGACCGAAGTAAAATAAATTGACAGAACACTACTCTTCGTCGAGAATCAGTGCCTTTTAAATGTCGTACTATGGAATATACATAGGGATTGTACTTCTATAAAATCCTTAAAACTGGTGTTTGGGATAATCCATACTCTAATGCTACTTGCCTTATAGATATTGTCGGAAAGCGTCGAAATATCTTAAAATTGTAGTGTTAATATTTTCATTATTAACAACTGGTTTATTTCTATTACTTTTTGCTTTTATGGACCCAAAGCTCTTGAAGTTTTCTATAATCCTTTTAATAGTGGGTGATCTTGGTTTCTGTTTCTGTGGATATCGGATCGCATGTTCTTGAAATAACTCTCTATAAATAATAAATAAGCTTAAATAATTTTCGTGTGTGTATTTGAATCACCCCGGTATGATTATTATTAATGAATATCAACTGGCAAGAAATAGTGACAATTCTCTAAGGTTCGATTGTTCTATTTTCGCCACGCTGCGCCGTCATGGCCAACTAATAACAAAACTTAAAAGCCGTATAGCATTTTTACAATAGAAAAATGTTGAATTGCCAACATTTTGAAAACTACAGATTTTTGGAATAGACAATGTTATACAAAGTTACTCCTATTTTTAATGCTTAATATGATTAAATTATAAAAATAGGTGCTTTCTACTTGAAAAAATTGACTTTTGACAATTTCTTAAATATAATTTTTATTCTTCTTTTTTGACCACTCTGTATAAATAATTTTCAAAATATTATAAAAAGACTACTAAAGTCGATCTTCGTCTACAAGAAAATTAACCCAAATTGAATAATAAAGACTTCCTTAGAAGAAAAATCTATAGTTAAGTTTTGGTCTGCAAGCGTCATTTTTGACATAAAAATTTAAATATGTCCAAAACGGTGGGACTTAAGCATAGAACATTATACATAAAATATGTCCAGAATTTGACGTGGAAATAAAAAATGCAATAATATATAGGGTATTCTATTTAAAATAAGCAAGTTGACATCTACTTCCGGTATAACTGTAAGTGCCGCCATCTTGAAAATATTTTAGCCGACTGTCCCCCATGCACGTTAGTACACTGTCAAATTTTCAGATTTTTCCTAATTATAGTTTTCGCACAGTTGAACGATAAATCCCCCACACTGAATATGTTTACCGACAAAATGATAAGAAGCGAGCACCCAAAAAACCAAAGAGGACCTCTTGTGGATCGCGACTCACCAGTTGGGAACCACTGTACTAGATAAATCCAGGATAAGGCAAATACTAAAAGTCAAATTCGTTTTTAGTTGAATTCACCCCTGACTTTATTAATATTTTATTCTGATTTTTACTTATGACCAAGTGGGCGTCATCTCGAAGTCATGACGCAACAACAAAAGTCAAAGCTTCAGGAACTTTCTTACTTAGAGCTTAATTTGCAACCCACGTTCATTATTACCATCCTACTGTTACTTACTGTTGATAAGGAATTTAATTCTAATGAAGATATTATTTATTAAAGACATCGTAGGTTTCGGTGAAAATTAAGCTTCTGCTTTTCTTGGAGTTTTATTCGCCTTTCAAAGCAAGATATACAACGTTAAATCAGATACGCATCACGCCGTTGTTTAATTTGCTGTTGCGGTTGTTTATTTATGCTTAAAAAAACGGTCACGTGTAGGTGTGTTACGGGCAGGCGCGGATCCAAGGGGGGGGGCGGTGGGGGCGATCGCCTCCCAAGGACTTTTAGTTCAGGAAAATATACACGATTTTGCCTCTTATACTATAGTTTATTCAAGAACTAGAGAGAGTAATATATAATTTTTTATCCTTTTTTTCTTTGCAAACTACTTGTGTTCTTTAGTCTGGTGTCTTTGGAAAAATCTGTTAGACACATATATTTTTCATAGGAATGGGTTTGAAATTTTATAATCAAAAATACCGATCTACAATAATGGACGATTTGGGTTGGATAACAATAGATATTTGGAAGTGTGAAGTGTTAAAAAGGATTTTAATCCTTGTCATAGGCGTCGGAAGGAGGTTTATTTTATCACTAAGTATTTATGGCATAGAATATTATTGCGGTTATATACTTAAAATAAAAAGTTTTTATTATATTATTTTAATTCTTATGATTTCTTAATAATTCACATACATTACAAAATGAACATTTTGACATATTTAACACAAACCACAACAGTATTTTTGTTATTTTAAACCAAAAGTGGATAATATACTTGTAGTTGGGTGTATAAAATACAATTATATAAAAGAAACTTGGCTCTCAACCAACTGAAAAAACATTATACTATAAGGACAAACGTACTCTGTTCAACAAACAAAAATGTACAACCCTCTGAAATATTGGATGTGAGAGTATTGACCTCAGCGAACACCGGAACTAATCATAACCTTGTAATGTCAAAAATAAGAAGCACCATAATGAGGAAAGAGAAGCTTAGACCAGAAATAACTGAAAAGCTTAACATAAAATCTTTTGCAGACGACACCATCAGAAACCTATATCAAAACAGATTGATACAAAAAATTAATGAAAACAGAATCACTGAGGAAGAAGATATCGACGCCGCGTTGATGAAATTACACACAAACATAATGAAAGCAGCCGAAGAAGCACTGGGCAAAAGAAAAGTGAATAAAAATGGAAAACACAACAAAAAACCATGGTTTACAAATGAAGTGAAATCTTTGGCAGCAGAAAAGAGAAAATCATATTTGAAGTATAGAAGCAAAACAATCACATACGGGGAATACAAAATAACCAGGAACAGAGTAAACGATAGCATCCAATTAATTAAGCGAGGTTACTGGGAAAAGTTTCAACTGACATGGAGCATGATCTTTATGGAGGGCAGAGAAAAGTCTGGAATATGCTAAAAAACCGCAAAAAAACCGTGAACGAATACATTCAAACCACTGCAATAACAACAGAACAATGGGAGAAGTACTTTCACAATCTGTACGACAGCATTGCACCCGCAATAACACAGGAAACCCAGGATGAATATGCGAAAAGAAGTCAGGCTCCAAAATGGATTATCACAAAAGAAGAAATAAAAACAGCAGCCACCAAATTGAAAAATCAAAAAGCCCCTGGACCAGATGGCATAACAAATGAAATGCTCAAATATGGTGGAATGGCACTACTAGAAGAGTTACATTCCCTCTATAGAAAAATACTCAACGAGGAGAAAACACCAGAACAATGGAGGGAAAGCTTGACCATACCCATATTCAAGAAAGGCAACAAAACTGACCCGAACAACTACAGGGGAATAACACTTTTAAGCTCAACCGCCAAGCTACTAACGAAAATCATAGCAAAAAAAATAGAATCTAGCGGAATCAGTGAGGAGCAGCAAGGCTTCAGACAAAACAGGTCAACAACTGACGTCATATTTATAATTCGCCAAATTACAGAGAAGGCCATCGAATACAACAAAGAGGCATATGTGTGTTTTGTCGACCTCACAAAAGCCTTCGACAGGATCAGACTTCATGACGTTCTCGAACTACTTAAGGACAGAAACATATGTCATAACATCCTGGAAGTAATTAAAGACTTAAACAGCAGAAATTCAACGAAAATTAAAGTAGGCAACAAGACATCGAACCAAATTCCAATATCTACCGGCATAAGGCAGGGAGACAGCCTCAGTCCAATTCTATTCAATGTCATTATGGACGAAATTATCAGAGAGGTGAAAGAGGCCGGTAGAGGATATAGAATGGGAAAAGAAGAACTAAAGATAATTTGCTATGCCGATGATGCAGTACTGATATCGGAAGACGAAGACAACCTCTAACGGCTCCTGTACAAGTTTGAAAAGACCGCTGAAAAATTTAACATGACAATCTCCATAGGAAAAACCCAATCTGTCACGATCAGTAAAGAACCAAGAAGATGCAAACTCGCTGTACACAATCAAAGGTCATGTCATTTAAATACCTGGGAGCAAACATCACCAGCAATAGAAACTTAAAAGCAGAAGTTCAAGAACAAACAACCAAAGCTGCCGTAATGTCAGGATACCTACGTGATATTATATGGAGAAATAAACATATGACGACACAAAGTAAGATCAGAATATATAAGACCTGCATACGACCCATAATGACTTATGCCATCGAAACAAGAGCAGACACATCAGTAACCAAAAGACTACTCCAGACAACTGAGATGAGAACGCTAAGAAGTATCACGGGTCATACATTACGCGACAGACTAAGAAACGATGAAATCAGAAAAAGATGTGAAATACAGGACGTCGTAAGATGGGGCAGAGGAAGAAGGAGAGCATGGAGGGATCATGTCGACAGGATGACCGACGACCGAGTGGCAAAAATTGCAAAAGAAGGAATACCAAACTCCTCAAGGCTTCCTGGTCGAGATGGAAAGAGAGCTGGACATCGGTGTCACAGGAACAAGAATAAACGAGATGCATTGACAGTCAATACAGGACAAAGTCCTATACTAAGAATAAAAAGAAGAAGTACTCTGTTCTAACACAGTTAGACGAGAACTAACATGTTCGAAACCGGTCTGCAGATGGCAGTGCACTACCATAAGAAAGCCTTCCACCCTTTCCTGGTATTCTGAGATAGTGTTTGTGATCACCCTCCCCCTCTCCAAGAGTTTCAAATTCAGAAAAATAGACCCGACCCTGTCTTTTACATTAGAAATGGGAATGTTACTGGTGTCTATTCGTTATGTGCGGCCTCGAAAACTTCCCAATACCAATTTTGAAGAAAATCGGACAAAATTGATTTTTTCGTCCGCCATATTGATTTTTTTAAAAATAATTTTAGATCAGTTATGTACAACCCTGAAAACTCCTTCGTTTTGAAAAATATTTTGAATCCACTATGTGCGACTCCGAAAACTCTCCCACCCCAATTTTGGAGGAAATCAGACAAAATTAAATATTTTTGTCCTCTATATTGGATCCGCCATACTGAATTTTTTAAAAATAATTTCAGATTTGTTGTGTACGACCCTATTGTCAGCGCCATCTTGGATATTACTGCACCAATTTCGTCCAAAAAAATAAGGGACTACCGCAGCAACTTCCTGAATATAACGTAAAAATTTTCATTCAAATCGGTGTACATATATATATATATATATATATATATATATATATATATATATATATATATATATTCCGGAGTAATCGGTGTACATATATATATATATATATATATATATATATATATATATATATATATATATATATATTCTCGACGAATTGAGAACCTCCTACTTTTAGAAGTCGGTTAAAAACAGATTTGTCGGTAATAAACACTGATATTTTCTTCCTTACACTGACCTTAAAAGCAGACAATAATACCCAATAAAACTGTAATGCAAGTCCTATTCCAGAGTGTCAAAATCAACAAAGCCCTTCCCTGACCTTCTTCACCTTTGTTAACCTGAGCAATATTTTTTGTTCGGACATATTTTAACGTGTATAGGTGCTATTTTTTACAGCGATTTATATATCTTATTTTTTATAGAAATATTTGGACCGATATTTCCTAATATACGGAGTATTTCCTTAAACTTAGACGATTTTTATTTTTATTGTTTAAAAACATTATATAAAAATGTAGTTTAGGTTTAAATTAATATAAAATATTTTGCTCCTTAAACAAGCTGTCACTACATAATATAAAACAAAATTTTTGTCTGTATGACTGGGCTATTTTCTACAACTATGTACAAAGTCAATAAGGCAATCTATCTCAAATGGAAATTTTTGTGGTTTGCAAAATATTTTCTGAAAATTCTTCACTATGTGGCTGCTGAAATGCGGGTATGAAAATGCAATGATAGTGTCATATAAATATCGAAAGAAAAATAAGTGATGTGAGTAACTAGAAATGTAAAATGGTTACATCATCCGTGAGAAAAAAAATTATATTATTATAGTGATAAGCCTATGTACAAGTAACAAATATCTTTTTTAAGCTATCTAAACGTCGTCTCTATACATGGAAGTCACCAGCTGATAAGGACAACAACATAGTTAGAAACCAGATTGATTACGTCTTGATAAAACACAGATATCGAAACGCAGTACATTCAGTAAAGGCGTACCCAGGTGCGGACGTATTTTCGGACCACAATCCCCTTATCGCTAAATTCCAATTTAAATTAAAAAGGATACAAACAAATCATATCAAAAAACTAAATATACACAAATTAAAATCAGAAGAAACGAAAGAAAAGCTGAGACAAGACATCAACACAAACTTAGAAAGAAAACAGGGCAAGCCCGGGTTAAACGATGACAACGTTGAACAACTGGCAGTTTTTCAAAACGTCAATTATGGAACCAAGCAAGAAAGTACTTACAACATAAAAATACAAGAAAGAAGATTGGATGACAGATGATATTTTGGAGTTGATGGAAGAAAGTAGGAAACACAAGACCAACAAGACCCGATATCAACAGTTGCAAATTCAAACAAGAAGAAAAATAAGAGCAGCAAAAGAAGAGTACCTTTCTGGAAAATGCAAAGAAATAGAGGAGTTGCAAAACTAGTACGACACCTTCAACTTGCATAGAAAAGTCAAAGAACTAGCTGGAATAGAAAAGAGAAAAACCTCAAACGTATCGCTAGACAAAGAGGGAAACATTATTATGGAAACACAACAAAAATTATGCAGGTGGAAAGAATACATAGGAAAACTATTTGAAGATCAAAGACACGAAAATTTTTCTATAAACAGTCTGAGCGGTGACATAGGGCCTGAAATTACTAAAGCAGAGGTCATTTATGCATTAAGGTCGATAAAAACTAATAAAACTGTTGGTCCAGATGAAATGCCAGGTGAGTTGTTGACGCTGATCAATGACAAAAATTTGGGTTTATTGCTGAGATTATTTAATACAATTTACACGACAGGAACTATCTCCAGAGAAATGTTAACATCAACATTCATATGTTTACCAAATGCAGTGACTATCGAACAATCAGTTTCATGTAACACTTTGAAAATCCTTTTAAAAATTGTACACGCTAGAATACATTCCAAATTAGAGCTGGATATTAGTGACACACAGTTTGGCTT
The DNA here is from genome assembly GCA_034092305.1 of Diaprepes abbreviatus. Classification (NCBI taxonomy): domain Eukaryota; kingdom Metazoa; phylum Arthropoda; class Insecta; order Coleoptera; family Curculionidae; genus Diaprepes; species Diaprepes abbreviatus. The sequence goes on along the minus strand of JASJET010000373.1, from coordinate 86,704 downwards.
CCGGAACGGGGTGGCTACAAGAGAAGCATTATTTGCTTTTAATGTGCTTACTCAAAGATGCTTGGATATCAATCAGGACCTCTATGTCTGCTACATTGATTACAACAAAGCTTTTGATAGGGTCAAACATGACAAACTGATAGAGATTTTCAGAAGCAAAAATTTGGATGAAAGAGATTTAAGGTTGATATCAAATCTATATTACAATCAGCGAGCGGCAGTAAAAATTGGACAGGAAATATCCGGAGATGTGGAAATACAAAGGGGAGTCAGACAAGGGTGTATATTGTCACCTTTATTATTTAACGCTTATTCTGAAGAGATTATATTGGAAAGTCTTGAATTTGAAACAGCAGGGGTAAAAGTAAACGGAGTTTTAATCAACAATATTAGGTATGCAGATGACACCGTAATAATAGCTGATAGTTCATGATAATTAGTAAGAACAACACCAATAATAATGAAACCCTAATGGTAGGAGGCCAGCACATAGAAAGACTTAAGAAGTACACTTACTTGGGAACCCTAATAACAGAAAATAATGAATATACTGTCGAAATAAAAACCAGAATCGAGAAAGCACGTGCCAACTTTATTAGAATGGAAAAGGTTATCTGCAGCAAAGATCTAACGTTTGCTCTGAAAATACGACTGACTAAATGTTACGTATACAGTGTTCTATATTATGGAATGGAAGCATGGACACTGAATCGAGAGGCAATGAGAAAACTTAACTCTTTTGAAATGTGGACCTATAGAAGAATTCAGAGGATTTCGTGGGTGGATCGAGTTACGAACGCCGAAGTGTTGAGAAGAATGGGGAAAGAAAAGGAATCGAGATAACAGTAAAGCCGAGAAAACTGCAATATTTCGGACACATTATGCGGGGAGAAAAGTACAACATCTTACAGCTCATAATCCAGGGCAAAATAAGTGGCAGAAGTAGGACGACGACGAATTTCATGGCTAAAAAACCTCAGGGAATGGTTTGGATGCAGTTCAAAACATCTATTTAAAGCAACTGCCTCAAAAATTAAAATAGCTATTATGATTGCCAACCTCCGCAATGGAGAAGGCACTTGAAGAAGAAGCCTATGGATCCGTAGTCTGGTGGGGTAAGGGACAGTAACAAGTGGCCCAAGCAAAGCTGTTAGAACTACAAAGACAAGCACGTTTGACAGCTATGGAAGCTCTTTTAAGGCTAAATTCCACTGAGGAATCCGTGAAGGCCGAATAAATATATATATATATATATATATATATATATATATATATATATATATATATATATATATATACATAAAATAAGGAAAAAAAAATAATCCTAATCTGTACTATTTCCAAGTAAAGGAGAATGGGGGCAAGGACAAAATGGACCCAGTAAAAGCAGACTTCTGCCTGTTTATGGATGAATCAAAAATATGGAAAGGTGTAAGAGAAGGAATATGTGGACATTCTCCAAAAACTGAAATAGCGGTAAAGTCTTGGCAACTATTAATCCATTTTCCAAGTGGAAATCTTCGTGTTTAAGAAAGCTGGAACAACGAACCCAAGTACATAAAACTATTAAAATATGTTCAGATTGTCCAGCGACACTAAATTTGCTGGGATTCCATAGATGTTTATTCAGAGCAGTGCAGAATTGCTAAAAAGCAATTAACAGATGGGGACAATAAAACAAAATTACTTTATTGTGAATACCTGGACAATTTGGGGTGGAAGGCAATGAATCATCAGATTTACTTACCAAAAGAGGAGCAGGGACGACCTTCCTAGGACCAAAACTAGTGTTGGAAGTAGCATATTGTACTGCAAAACATCTTGAAAATTTCATTCTTTAAATGGATGTACGTGTGAGTCGCTACAATAGTGGGAATTGCGGTGAATAAACAATCCATTTTTTATGAATTTGGCTTCGTCCTACCAAATAATATTATCCAAAAAACCAGCATTTTCTTGTGACCGAAGTAAAATAAATTAACCGAACTCTAGTCTTCGTGGAAAAACTGTGCCTTTTAAATATTGGACTATAGAATATACCTAGGGATGAAAATTGTGTTTCGATAATATCATTAAAACTGATGTTTGAGATAATCCAGAGTCTAATGCTACTTACCTAGTAGATATTGTCGGATATGCGGCAAAATATCCTAAAATTGTAGTTTCAATATTTTCATTATTAACAACTGGTTCATTTCTATTTCTTTTTGCTTTTATGGATCCAAAGACCTACTTATAGGAAAAATTTATAGTTAAGTTTTGGTCCGTAAACGACATTTTTAACATAAAAATTTAAATATGTCCAAAACGGTGAGACTTAAATATAGAATACTAGCGACCCGCCCCGGCTTCGCACGGGTGCAATGCTGATACTAAATACACTACAGAAAAACTGTGACTATTTATTTTATTTTTACAACAATTATTACATCGGCCTCCGACGCGCTATTTATAGGCACGCTGCCGCCGCCCCGGTCGGCCAGTACCGCTGCAAGCGCTACTTCCCGCAATTTTAAATCTGTAATATCTTCGAAAATATTCATTTAAATCTTGTGCTGTAAAGGACCATATAGATCTATATTAAATCAACAATGTATTTAAGCTATTTAATTGGATAAGGATTAATGCTGTATTGGTTAAAATCGCTTCAAAATTTGCCATTATTTGTCGTAAAAAGTAAATGACAAAAAAATGTTATTGTGGGATATCCATGAGAGATAGACATATACCATCGCGGAGTTTTCTGTAGACCTTTTCAATGTGTACAAATAATTAGTACATTATTTTGATAAATCTCGTAGGGTTCAGCCTGCGTTTGCAATGTAAGCGGAAAAAAATATGATAATTAACGACATCACATTAGAAACCTCAAAAATAACAGTATTTCTCCACTATTTAATGGATGTTATTATACATATAAACCTTCCTCTTGAATCACTCTATCTATTGAAAAAAACCGCATCAAAATCCGGTGCGTAGATTTAAAGATTTAAGCATACAAAGGGACATAGGGACAGAGAAAGCGACTTTGTTTTATACTATGTAGTGATTATACATGAAATATGTCTAGAATTTTACGTATAAATTAAAAATGCAATAATACATAGGGTGTTCTATTTAAAGTAAGCAAGTTGACATCTACTTTCGGTATAATTGGAAGTGCCGCCATTTTGAAAATATTTTAGTCGTCTGTCCCCCATGCACGTTAATACATTGTCAAATTTTCAGATTTTTCCCAATTTTAGTTTTCCCACAATAGATCGATAAATTTCCCGGGGAATTACCCTCTATATAGATATAGCGGCACGCACAAGTGGACTTCCGAAACGCAATTTGTTTATCGCTCAAAATAACTGTCTTATGCAAAGTTTTTGATATTTATATTAATCGTAGGTTATAGATCTAGGTTTCAACTTTCAAATAGTTTTTTGGGTTTGAAAAAATATTGATTAGGGTAAAAGTTATCGATGTTTGAAATTTAAAAAATTTACGAAATTTTCACTTTCAATTCTTAATAACTTTGAAACTATTTATTTTTTATATATAACATATATAGATTTTTTTTTCTTGCTTCGATCCATACTATATGATGGCATAGGGTCTACATTGAAAAATTATCATTTTTTTATTTGTTTAAACAATTGTAATTTAAACATATTGGTACTCCTTTTTGCGATTTCTGAACAACAAATTCGGTTTCAGGGGACAAATATACACACGAATAAGTTGTTACTATCGTTGTACTTTGAAAAAACAACAGGAAGGTGCCCAGCCCCCCGAACTGTAAATCGCACTTGACAGACTCATCGAGCGAGTTAAGGGGTCTTATAGGTTACAATTTTTCAAAAATAAAAAATTTTTATTAATGTTTTTTTAATAGAAAGAAAAGAGATATCATTTTATAATTTTGCACATATATTTATTTGTACTTTAAGTATACAGGGTGAGTCAACGATTGGATGAAGTAGGTTTGTTCCTTTTCGGTGAAATTAACAAAGAAACTATATTTATTGTTTGATACAGTTTATTTTTACGCAGATTTTAAAAATATTTAGGACTCTACAGGGTGAGCCAAAAAACTAGGACAGCATAAAGTTGTATTTTTTTAAATAGAACACCCTATATACGAATCGTATTTTCGATTTAGCTTATAATTTTAAATATTTTTTATTAAGGGTTTACTATAACAAAACTTTATAGTTTCTGAGATAATTAAGTTTAAAGAAAAAAAGTCACATTTTCAAGCATCAATTCAACCCTAAATAACGTTTTCAATTTTGTGACAAATATATTCAAATTTGGAATTTAGCAAGGCCAAGGACAAGTTAACATAATTTTTACCTAATATTTGCAATAAAAGCTACAGGGTGTTGAACACATCGGCTCAAATTTGAACAAGTTTAAATGAATAAATATCTTTTGTTTTAAATGGTACACCCTGTATATTTTCATGTTATTTAATAGAGTAATAAAAACCCTAAAAGTTTTGTTCAATATATCCTATACCTATTTATAATAGTTTTTGAGATATTTCAGTTTTTCTTATTTTCCATACTTTTTTACAGAAATAGTCTTCATTATCATAGTAGCCATGTAAAATAATAAAAAGAAACTACAGAAACAAACAGAATGTGGTTAAATATGATGAAATACATTATTCGTTATATTACAACGGCAATAGTTTAATTAAACATAATGTGAAAAAATTAACACAACAATAACGACAAGGCAAATACATATTTACTTTTAAACTAAATTGAAACAAAAAAATTACCTATTAAATACTGAGATTAATTATTTCTTTTTAATAAGTGTTCGAATAAACGACCCTCTTGTGCAATGCACAAATTTAGTCTTTTTTTAAGATTTTCTCGGACCCTGGACAAAATTAGTGGAGTTATTGTTCTACAGCTATTCCTAATCCTGTTTCGCATATCTTCCACTGTTGTTGGTGGATTAATAAACACCTTATTTTTAATATAACCCCATAGGAAGAAATCTAATGGGGTGATGTCGCAAGACCTTGGTGGCCACTCAATGAAACTCCCACGTCCAATCCATTTTTGCGGATATCGTTGGTCCAAAAACGCACGAACTTCACGATGGTAATGCGGAGGCGCACCATCGTGCTGGAACCACATACTGTCGAGCTCATCCCTATCGAGACCTTGAAGCAGTTGGGTTAGTTCTTCTTGTAGAAAGTTCAGGTAACTATGACCATTTGGTGGTTCATTAAAAAAGTGGGGTCCAATAATTCGATTATGATGAATACCACACCAAACATTTAATGACCAGTGGTTTTGATGTTGCACCTCTCTAATCCAAAATGGGTTTTCTGTGGCATAATAATGCATGTTGCGTCTATTTACGGCACCGTTACTTCTAAAAGTAGCTTCATCACTAAACATTACCTCGCATAATAAATTTGAATTTAATTGAATCTCCGCATTTATTGTACGACAAAAGTTTACACGACTTTCAAAATCATGTCCATGCAATTCTTGATGTAATTCCATGTGATATGGATGATACCTATATTTCTTGGTAGTACGATTAGCGGTGGATTGTGATGTTTCACATAATGCTGCTAACTGACGGCTACCAATATAAGGATTTTCCTGAACATTTAATAATACTTGTAGTTCTTTTTCTTCATTAGTTACTGGTTTGTTGACCACTTTACGTTTTGGATAATCAACAGTACCAGAAGAATCAAATCTTTGCATTAAATTTTGAAAAGTATGGGTATTAGGCTGGCGTCGATCAGGATACTTCATTTTGTAAATTCTTTGAGCAAGAAAGCAATTTTTGTGAGCCTCTCCTATTGTATAAATCATATCTATTAACTCATTCTTTGGAAAATTCATTTTACAATATAAGATGAATGCAAAAAAAACCAAACTACACTACATAAAAACCAAAAGAAGCGATTGCGGTTATAAATTTGACACACAGAAAAATGTTCTTTTACATTGTTTTTGCCATGGCTACTATGATAATGAAGACTATTTCTGTAAAAAAGTATGGAAAATAAGAAAAACTGAAATATCTCAAAAACTATTATAAATAGGTATAGGATATATTGAACAAATCTTTTAAGGTTTTTATTACTCTATTAAATAACATGAAAATATATAGGGTGTAGCATTTAAAAAAAAGATATTTATTCATTTAAACTTGTTCAAATTTGAGCCGATGTGTTCAACACCCTGTAGCTTTTATTGCAAATATTAGGTAAAAATTATGTTAACTTGTCCTTGGCCTTGCTAAATTCCAAATTTGAATATATTTGTCACAAAATTGAAAAAGTTATTTAGGATTGAATTGATGCTTGAAAATGTGACTTTTTTTCTTTAAACTTAATTATCTCAGAAAATATAAAGTTTTGTTATAGTAAACCCTTTATAAAAAAGATTTAAAATTATAAGCTAAATCGAAAATACGATTCGTATATAGGGTGTTCTATTTAAAAAGATACAACTTTATGCTGTCCTAGTTTTTTGGCTCACCCTGTAGAGTCCTAAATATTTTTAAAATCTGCGTAAAAATAAACTGTATCAAACAATAAATATAGTTTCTTTGTTAATTTCACCGAAAAGGCACAAACCTACTTCATCCAATCGTTGACTCACCCTGTACTTTAAGTATACAAAAAATTTTTTTTTTAGATTTTTTTATAGGTTTTTTTACCCATAACAATTTAAAAAAAAACATCAAAAAATGACGGCGGACGTGATTCCAGGTGACTGAATCGTCTGAAAAAAAAAAAGAAAATACCAAATTAGTCCTTGTTCAAGTGCCCATGGTCGGTACCGGAATCACTTTGATCGGTAACAAATTTTCCGATTTTTACCCGATTTTTCACCCTCAAAAATGGATTTATTTTTTCAAATGGCCGCCATTTTGTTATTTTTTAATGAAAAAAAATTATTCCGGTACCGACCATGGGCACTTGAACAAGGATTAATTTGGTATATATATATTTATTTTTTAGACGATTCAGTCACCTGGAATCACGTCAGGCGTAATTTTTTGATGTTTTTTTTTTAAATTATTATAGGTAAAAAAATCCAAAAAAAAATATTTTTGTATACTTAAAGTACGAATAAATATATGTGCAAAATTATAAAATGATATCTCTTTTCTTTCTATTAAAAAAAAATTACTAAAAAATTTTTTTCTTGAAAAATTTTTTATTAATGTTTTTTTTTTTAATAGAAAGAAAAGAAATATCATTTTATAATTTTGCACATATATTTATTTGAACTTTAAGTATACAAAAAAAAATTTTTGTAGGTTTTTTTACCCATAACAATTTTTTTGAAAAAACATCAAAAAATGACGGCAGACGTAGTTCCAGGTGACTGAATCGTCTGAAAAAAAAAAACAAATTAATCCTTGTTCAAGTGCCCATGGTCGGTACCGGAATCACTTTGATCGGTAACAAATTTTCCAATTTTTACCCGATTTTTCACCCTCAAAAATAGATTTTTTTTCAGATGGCCGCCATTTTGTTATTTTTTGATGAAAAAAAATTATTTTGGTACGGACCATGGGCACTTGAACAAGGATTAATTTAATATTTTTTTTTGAGACATCCGCCGTCATTTTTTGATGTTTTTTTTTAAATTATTATGGGTAAAAAATCCATAAAAAAATCCAAAAAAAATTTTTTGTATACTTAAAGTACGAATAAATATACGTGCAAAATTATAAAATGATATCTCTTTTCTTTCTATTAAAAAAAATTACTAAAAAAATTTTTTTCTTGAAAAATTGTTACCTAATATAGCGACTATACAAATTGACTGAATTATGGAAAGTGATAAAATTTTTCGGTATGCATTTATTTATTTAAGAAGCGTTTTTCTTTTTCTTTCTATACCAAAAAAAAACTCCTAAATTGAACCTTTTTCACTAATACCCCATTTTTTTTTCATCCGCCCGCAGAAAAAAATATAAATTAGGGCTCTTTTGTACGTTCGCTCCGGCCATACATCTTGGTTTTTCATAAATCAAACATCGATATATCTTTCTATTTCTGCTAATCGATTGATTACTGCGGCCCGGCCCATGGACACGTCGAGTCTCCTTTAGTACGAAAATGAAATAGACGGTTGTTTTTGTTGCAGGAGAAACGGTGTTCATTAAAGGCGGTTATACGCTACGAAAATTTTTGAATATTGAAAAAAAATCGTGAGTTGGGAAGGAATAAGCTGAACTGTAATAAACTTTTGAGTGAGGGGCCCAAACTTTATTGCTAATATACCTAGTTAAGCTAAATGTTTGTAAAATATGTTTGCAAAATTTCAAGTTTAAACTTTGATTGACAAAGTAGTCCCATAAATAAATAAGTGCAGTAGGTTACTATCAAAATAGAAGAAACCGAGCCTTTGCAGGGATAAAATTTTGTCCAATAACACTCGAAAACAGCCAAAATGTATCTAAAATAAAATCGACTAAACTTTTGGAATGCTAGAACCGAAACTAAACTTATCTTTCTGATATTAGTTCAAGTTTTAGAGATACGTGATATCATGTCTCTCTATATATCAACGCAAGAATGCACGTGGTATATTTATACTGTTATAACAATAGAGGTAAACTTAATATTATACAGATTTACGCCCCGACTGCAGATAAGTCTGACGAGGAAATCGAACAATTCTACGAAGAAGTCAACCAAGTAATAAACTCATTAAAGCCACGAGATACTACATTCATTCTTGGGGATTTTAATTCAAAAATCGGCAAAGGGAAAAGTGGCAAACATGTAGGTGAATATGGACTTGGTACAAGGAATGAGCGAGGCGATAGACTGCTCCAGTTCTGTCAGGAGAATAATATGATGGTAACCAATACATTCTTTGAGCTGCCAAAGAGAAGACTACATGGAAATCGCCACAAGATGATAATCAGAGAACAGTTAGAAATCAAATAGACTTCATATTGATAAACGAACGATACAGAAACTCGGTAAAATCTGTTAAGGCTTACCCAGGCGCAGATGTCTATTCAGACCATAATCCTCTAATAGCACAAGTGCACATTAAATTAAAACGACTATTGCACAAAAGAAAAACCAATCAAATAGATGTGAGTCGCCTATGTAACCCAGAAATCAAACGGGAGTTACAAATAAACATTAACAACAATCTAAATATACTGTGCGCAAATGGCGAATATCAAAACATAGAGAGCACAGATGACAAATGGCTGGGCTTAAAAACGGCATTGATGACACCCGCAAGGACTATTCTGACTAAACAAAAATCAAAACAAAAGCAAGAATGGATGACTGATAAGATCCTTCAGCTAATGGATGATCGAAGAACTCTCAAAGGCAAGTGTGAACAAAGCTATAAACAAATACAAAAAGTCATCAAAACTGAAATCAGAATAGCCAAAGAAAATTTCTATAAAAAAAATGTGAGGAAATAGAGAATTTACAGATGAAACATGACATTTTTAATATACATAAAAAAGTGAAAGAACTTGCGGGCACACAAAAACGCAAACAACCCAACACATTATATAACACAAACGAAACAATAATAACAGAACTGGAAGAAAAATTGGAGGTATGGAGGAACTATGTTAATGAATTTTTTACAGATGAAAGACATGAACCTAATCTAAACAGCATACAAGAGGATGAAGGCCCAGATATAACCAAAGAGGAAGTAATGTATGCACTAAGAAGAATGAGGGATGGAAAGGCTCCGGGTCCAGACGAACTACCGATGGAAGTCCTGAAGCTCATAGAGGAAGAGTCGATTTATGCATTGGTGGAGCTTTTTAATCATATCTACAAAACAGGAATAATACCACAGGAATGGCTTTTATCCACATTTGTAACTATTCCAAAAAAGGGAAAAGCAAAACAATGCACCGACTATCGCACAATAAGCCTGATGAATCACATACTGAAAACATTTCTAAAAGTTATACACACTAGAATACATAAAAAACTGGAAATAGATATTAGCGATACCCAATTTGGATTTCGAAATGGACTCGGAACGAGAGAAGCGTTATTTGCACTGAATGTCATGTCTCAAAGATGCCTTGATATAAATCAGGATGTATATATGTGCTTCATAGACTACAATAAGGCCTTTGACAAAGTGAGACATGATCACCTTATCAGTCTATTGACGGAAAAGAACCTCGATAAAAGAGACATCAGAATTATATCGAATATTTATTACAATCAGAAAGCAGTAGTGCGAGTGGAGCATGAGACGACTAAAGAAGTCGAAATAAAAAGAGGAGTGAGACAAGGGTGCATACTTTCACCGACTTTGTTCAATCTTTACTCTGAGGACATAATGAATAGAGCACTTATTGACCAATTCGTTGGTATTAAAAAAAATGGAATTTTAATAAACAGCAGTACTTATCGCAGAAACACTCGAAGATCTCCAGACCTTAGTCAATAGAGTAGCAACAGTCAGTGAAGAATATGGACTGTCACTAAACATAAGAAAAACAAAATGCATGTTAATATCCAAATCAACCCAAAATGTCCCAGATATACGCATACAGGGTCAAAACATAGAACACGTCAGAAAATACAACTATTTAGGCACCGTCATCAATGAAAACAACGATAGCTCTGAAGAAATCAAAATCCGGATAGAGAAAGCAAGAGCCGTATTCACGAAAATGAAGAGAGTGTTCTGTGGCAGAGACCTGAGTCTTGAATTAAAGGTTCGTCTGGCAAGATGTTACGTACTGTCAGTTTTGTTTTATGGAATGGAGGCATGGACGCTTAAAAAGATCGATATTAACAAGTTGGAAGCCTTTGAATTGTGGATGTACCGCAGAATGTTAAGAATATCATGGATGGAGAAAATCACAATCGCTGAAGTACTGAGGAGAATGAATAAAGAAAAGGAGGTCATACTTACAATTAAAAAACGAAAATTGCAATACCTGGGACACGTTACGAGAGGAGAAAGATATCAACTACTGAGAACTATTATGCAGGGAAAAATTATGGGAAAGAGATCTGTAGGAAGAAGACGAAACTCTTGGTTAAAAAATCTAAGAGAATGGTATAATTGCAGCAATAACCAGCTGTTTAGGTCAGCAGTCTCGAAAATACGTATAGCTCTGATGATCGCCAACCTTCGGAACGAAGACGGCACCTAAAGAAGAAGAAGAACAATAGAGGGATGCGACTTGGCAAATATACGTTTGCCCCAAGTTAAGGAAATTATGCACAACTTGCCAACACCGCATGGGGGATTTCCAGGAATGACCCCCCCATACCAAGTCTCAACAATTCAGGGCTTAAAATAAGGGAATTTGCAAAATTGGGGATGGCGGATCTAATATGGTAGACGCATTTTTTAAAAATCAACCGATCTGCAACAAATTTAGTATACGGGGGTTTTTAGGGTCGCTAATCACGAATCCTAGTCGGATTTTCAAGATTACGGAACTAATATAAAGAACTGTGTTATTATTGGGTTTATCATTTTGAATTTTGAAAATCTGACCTTGGATTCGTGATCAGCAACCCCAAGACCTTCCGTATGACAAATTTTGTACAAATCGGTTGATTTCAAAAACTTGACCTCGAATTCGTAATCAATTTGTTGTAAATCGGTTGACTTTCAAAAAATACTTCCTCCATCTTAGGTCCGCCATATTGAACTTGAGAATTTTGAAAATTTGACCTCAGATTAATAATCGACGACGCAAAAAACTCCCGTATACTAAATTTGGTGCAAATTCGTTGATTTTCAAAAAATACGTCAGCTAAATCAAATGCGCCATTTTGAATTCTGCATATTCGGATTCGTGATCAGCCAACTCAACATCCCCATATAACAAATTCGGTGCAAATCGGTTGATTTTTAGAAATTTGGCTACTATATTGGATTTTTGACCGCCATATTGGAGTTTGTTAATCTACCACGGCAGCTTTTTAGAGGCATCGATCAGCTCAAATCTGAGTTAAAAACGACGCGATAGGTTTGCGAATTTTTTTTTGCTAAACGCTCGATTTTTCTACGGTTTCCGGTGCCATATTAGAACCGTTATATTGCATTTTTCAAGCACTTGACATTTGAAAGTAGATGGTGTTACAGTTTTGTTATTTCATGAACAAAACTATAAATAATTTTACTAAAATACCAACAATCAAGCCCATACTCACCATAAATTAAACTCTTATTTTCATCAAGTAATCTCTTTAATACATATAAAATAAAAGCTAAAATTTTTTGTTACTGTCACACCAAAAACCGGTTTTGTAAAAAAAAAATCAAGTGTGCCTATAAATGTATCAAACACTCCACTTTTGCCACTTTCATCAAGGGTGTAGTTAGTTAATCTTTTGTTTTTTTTTCTTGGCGCTTTTGAGTGTCAGTAGAGAGAGTTTGGGCCAAGCCTTGGCTGTGAAAACTGGCAGAAACCCAGAAAGCAGAGATTTTTTGCTGATTTTCTCAGAGTACAATACTACTTTTATTCCTGTTTGCAGCTAAAATCATAGTTTAGTTCGTTAAGGCATCATTTGCCAGATATTGAGGACAAACAAAGTTTTATTGTATTCGTTTTTCGTTAAGTACAGTTTAGTGAAAGTGATCTCACCTAAAAAGCTAACACACCATCGTTGGGACTACATGGTGCACCTTTCAAGACAATCAGGTACATGCCACAAACAGTTCTTATTATACGAGGACGTTGCCATCCTGTCTAAAATTAGATTTGCCTACCATAGCCAACATATTACACACCACTGCTCCATAGAGGCCATCGGCTATCCAGCTTGCCGAAAGTGTTTGGATTTAATGACAAAACTGCCTTTCAGGTATTAGAACTTCGTAATAAACAGTGAAATTACCGGTTTTAATGTATACTTTCCTTTTTCCCCTGTGATTGGGAACTAATAAGACTTTATGCGAGCAATTACAGGACACTTTATTTTTAATTTCATTTAAAATACCTTGTAAACCGAGGGTATACGTATACACTAGGTAATTTAAAACATCACTTCACATATTAATAGTCCAACACTTTTAATTAGGCTTAAGTAAACATAACTTTACATAATTTTAGACTTAATCGGCCTACTAGAAAAAGTAAGGTTATTCAGTTCAGCCGATAGTGAAAATTAAGGCCTGACCTATATCTAAACCGACTCGGCGTATGGCGCAGATGACGTCATACTTGCAGTAGTGTTGTTCATTGTTTCTTTGTTTTTTTTTTGTTCTAATCCAGGTAGCGAATAGTCACATATTGCTTTAGTTTAAGATAGAATTCACATAGTTGTAAAACAGAATCCTTTTTTTTTATTGTTAAATATATATATTAATTGTTTTTGGAATCGGTGTGTTTTATTTTGGGATCTAGTTGTTTCCTGTTGTCGATAACATCATCGCTTCTTCTTACCGACGGGCTTAAAACAGGTGGCGCTTTGAATTTATATAACCCCCCCTAATCTCCGGCCTGCTAGCCTAGGCACTGCCTTAAAAGAAGGAGCGATCAACACTAAAAAAATAACTACCTGTACAGAAGCATTAAATATTTAATTTTCATTCATTCCTTTTCATTTTAATTCTTTTTCTCTCTCGTGACGTGGCAATGTCCTAAGTTTTAAAATGCGTCCTTGATCGTCACCATTTTCGAAACTCACTATACGGCGTCTGCGGGCGAATATCCGACATAACATATATATATATATATATATATATATATATATATATATATATATATATATATATATATATGTACAACACAATCTGTTTTTGTTGAGTTTGCGTGTTAATACCTGCTAATTGAAGTGGAATAAGAGAGGTTAGGAATAAGTTTGTATCAGAAATATCGGATCAGTGAATTTCATTTTATACTGGCTGACCTGACGTTCCATCGAAGCCCCATTTGCAAATGAAACTAATATCTACAAATCCAATTTATCGATTTGTTCAAGGACGACTAATTAAAGCAATATAATTCCATCTACTGTATGATCCAGTAAGCCTTGGAATTTAATCTCAGCTGTTGATTTAGTAAAAGTTAGATACTCGTCATGTGGATAACATTTTTTTTTGTATTTTACACACCAGAGTAACGGCGAAAATATATTACTGCTTTTCTGTTTAGCCCAATTTTGTAATCGTTGATATTTGTTTCTCGACAATCCAATGTCAAATAGAAGAGCCGCGCACAAATATAACTAGGCGCGACGCAACCACAACACTGTTGCCTTTTACCTGAGACGAAACTTTAGAAAGAAAAGACTGGCAGTTCATATTACCTAGGTTTAATAGAAACGTTACTATAGCCAACCTTCTATTTTAAATTTCTTAACGGCCAAAATAATTTCTAAATTATTTTGGCCGTTTTCTCAAATTCTAACCCACTAAGCCTGTCAGGTTAGTTCGGGACAGAAGACCGTAGGGAAAGCCTACGCCCAATATTACCCCCGCTAACTTCCGTGCAACACGAAGACGAGCAGCACCTTGAAACGAATGAGAAAGTGTAGTTATTTTTCATCTAAACTTATAACATAATCGACGGAATTTGGAATGTTTAATGACTATTTGATACATTTATTGTTTTAAATACATCAAATAGTCGAAATACAAAAAAAAAATAGTTTTTGTTGGCCGTTGAGCGTAAAGAAAATTGATATTTCTGTTACAAAATAAGCATTTATTCTAATAAAAATACTAGTGAAACGCAACAGTAATTTCTAAGTAAATAAGCTAATAGACCAATTTAAAATTAAAAATCATTCTCAAAAATAAACTTTTATTCTGGTAAAAAATAAAAGTAACACGTTCAGTAATTGTAAATAAATAAACACCTAAAAGTCTACAAGAAGTATTCAAACAGGCCTCCACTTCGAGCGAGACAATAATCCAGTCTATTGTAAAATACGATTCGCGTATTTGCCAAAACTTCAGGGGTTATATCCCTATTAGCCCTTTGTATCATGTCCTCACAGAACACCATACGTGTTTGCTGGTCTTTCGGAAAAATTTCCTGAGTTATTCGCAATTTGTAACAGCGATATTTGTTCCTCTTTAAAATATTCCGAACTGTTCGAGCGTTCATATCAAGTTCTTCGGCAATTACAGTACTATTGCAAGAAAAATTAATTTCTGCTTAACTACAAACGCCAGTCTCCCGATTTGCTCGGTCTTCTCCTTGTTCCTCATTATTATCAGTGCATTTTTTACAATTTTTTAGACAATTAGTTGTTTCAAATTTTTTAATAATTTCCGGAACAGGATGATTTTCGCATGTAAATGCAAATCTGCCGATTATCTTATCCATATCTTTACCAGAAAGTACTACTTAATAATCTGCTCTTTTTATTCCGTGGAATAAACTACCATTTCAAATTTAAAAAAAATTGGCGTGAAACATGGAAATACCAGTACTCGGTACTTACGCTTCGACGGCCTGAAGGAAAGCAAATAACTTGGAATCCTCTTGTTGTGCTGGGGCGTGGCGTATCCTGCCGCTCGCTCTCACCGCGCCAGCATTGTATTACCCCTCATCCGAGGGCCAAACTGGTAATTTACACGTATGTCGATACTTACGATACTTATCTTCTGCCTCATTCTGATTTGTGGAATAATATAGTATTTTCTTTATCATACTTAAGAAACGTCGAGTTTCTGTTCTGGATTTTCCAGACCTGTATTTTAATATAATAATATAATATAATATATATATATATATATATATATATATATATATATATATATATATATATATATATATATATATATAGCCAAATTTTGAAAATATTTCAAAGTCTCTTTTCCGAGAAATCGATTGCAGCACTTCATCGTGGGGTACATTGTATATAAAACACCAATGTTTTTTTTAGGGTTTTCTATACGTTGTTGAGAGTTTAACATATTCTTACAGTTATAATATAGTAGGTCTTGTCAAATTAAGTTTACATAGTAGGCTTATGTTGTATAAAATATATGCAACCTATTATACAGCAGTGTAACGGTAGCCCTCTATGAAAGAGGTCTTAGTCCACGGATTTCTGAAAATAAATGGATGACAGGTGGTAATGGAGCTGTCAAAAGAAAAATGTCCGGAGTATGCTCTGCGCCATTTTGGGTAAAAGTGACGTTTTGGCACGTCAAATTAACGGTCAAAAGTCAAAAAATAGTGTCATTGTTGTTATTATTGTGAAATAATCTTTGTTTTTCCTTGAATTAAATTTATTTTAAATAAATTAATAACCAAGTAATATGCACCAAGCCATCAGTCAAATATTTAGGTGTAAATATAGACCACAAAATTATCTTCAATTGGCACTTTGGAAATGTTAAACAAAAAATGTTTACAAAAGGCCAAATACCTTAAGAGTCTAATATACAAAGTAAAAGGCATGTCAAGAAAAACAACTCATATATACAAAGCAATGTACTGACTTTAATAGGAATACATACCTCCTATATACAGTAATTGCAGGAAGCCAGCACTCAAAACTTGAAACGGTAGAAACCACTGCTCTATGTAGTATTACTAAAATCCATCGTCCTAGCTATCCACCAATCAATTATTGTATGAATTCACTAAACATTTAGCCGATTATTGCAAGACTTCCTGTCCTGACAAGTAAGTTTGAAAGAAAACCTGAAACTTGACCGGTGATAGAGGAACTGTGCACGACCAGGGGCCAGAACCATAGGCCAGCCCGAAGACCCCCCATTAATGATACTATTCAACCTTTAATATACTTTTTTTATTAGTTTGAGAAGATTTGTAGGGGCTTGAAGACCAAACGTGCTATAAATAAGCTTTCTTATTCTGAAGGAACTCGTTTGTTGGCTTGTAGGGTGCAAATTTATATATCCTAATAAATTATAATCAATAATATTTATTTAGTTGTAGTGTAGTATAGTGTTTAACACAGTCTAAGGAAGTAAAATGTTGCATTTAACATTATTTGAATATAAAATTGAATGTTATTTATTTAAATAAAAGTTTTAA
This sequence comes from Diaprepes abbreviatus, assembly GCA_034092305.1. NCBI lineage: Eukaryota > Metazoa > Arthropoda > Insecta > Coleoptera > Curculionidae > Diaprepes > Diaprepes abbreviatus. The sequence continues at coordinate 69,724 of JASJET010000373.1, read as the reverse complement.
ATATCTTAAAAATTGTTATTTCTCCAATTTTTTATAAGTTGTGTTGATGAAAACAATTATGTTACACTTAACTGTTTCAAAGTAAGATACTCGACCGTTTGGGGATATAGGGACACAAGTGTTTATGTTAAATCCATAATTAGAACTAGCCGTAGAAAAACAATTTTTAAACAGCACGCTTATACTATTGAGATATGAACAGAATTTAATGTAATAATTTTGTATGTCTATAATCTCAAATTTACTTGAAATTTGCGAAACATTCAACTTTCTAAGGAAATTTTAATTAGAAAATACTAGAAATAACGGGGTACTACCTAATTAACATTTCAACTGATTTTTCAAAAAATAAATCGTTTTGAAGAAACTGTTCGTCAACATTTTGCTTTTTTTAAGGACTAGTTATTTTTAACAACCAAAAATATAAAAAAAAATTTTAATTTATTTTTACGACCGACCAATAGTATGACAGACGTCCACACAACAATCAATTGACACAAATTGGGTAAGGTTATAACGTAATACTGTCATTGTATCTCTTTCTATCATTCGTTTCGTTCAACTACTTATGTCGATGAAATTTCGGAAAGGTATGCAAATTGCTTCAAACCTTGTCAGTGGGAGGTAAACGATTACGTTAAGTCGTTATAATTTTTCAGTGGCGACAGCGTATTCACTGTTATTATAACCTTACCTTACCCAAAATGGCGCATAGCATGGTCCGGACATTTTCGGTTTATTTGACGATCAGTACATATACTTTATAAGTGCGTGTCTTAGTCTCAATAATTCGTATTAATTACGTCTTGCCTTTTATATAATAATCTTCGTAATTAAAGAGAGTAAGTAGTTGTTACAGTCTGTGACTCAATAACTCAATAATCCTACAAGGAATAACGTAATAATTTTTATCATGAAGCACATTTTCTTATTAAGGTTATAAAATGATTTTAAAAGTAAATAAAAGTCCGTATATATTGAGAACGAAAAACATTCTAAATAAAACAAAAACTAATCTAACTTATACATCAAACTGGCAGCCTCGGAAAACTGAAGTACGTTGCAGCATTTTTAAAGAATTTTTCTTTGTATTATTCCATAAATCGTTTTATCGCTGTGCCTTTGTTGACGGATCAAAAACCATAGAATAGAACGAAATCTATAGGTTCGAATACAACGCAGAAATAATAACTAATACATAGATCGAAATGATTCTTTATTTCGCGGTAACATCTCATTCTGCGATATACTACCCTGGAGGCATTACGCCTATTCTCGTGGCGGCCATTTTTATTCGGTTTTGATGTATTTACTGCGAGAAAATTCAAAATAAATAAATTTGTTTTTCTGGCAGACATGCACACGGCCAAATTGAATTTTGATAGTAAATTATTTTTCTTGGAGTGTTGTTTTCCGTTTATGGTAATTTATGAGTTACTTGTACTATATCTTGGTTAAGGTGGGCGGTAGAGGAAAGGTTATATTTTATATGGGGATTTTTATAAGTGATGTCCGAGGGTGGAGGAAGGAAGAAGCATAGAGAGAATTATTCAGTTTAGATAAATTATACACCGAAAAAATTTATTCTATACAAAGTAATTCTCCGGGGAATTTTTCGATCGATTGTGGGAAAACTATAATTAGGAAGACTCTGAAAATTTGAAAGTGTACTAACGTGCATGGGCGACAGCTTGCTAAAATATTTTCAAGATGGCGGCACTTCCGGTTATACCGGAAGTAGATGTTAACTTGCTTATTTTAAATAGAATACTCTATATTTTATTACATTTTTTATTTCTACGTAAAATTCTAGAAATATTCTACATATAATGTTCTATACTTAAATCTCACCGTTTTGGACATATCTAAATTTTTATGTCAAAAATGACGTTTGCGGACCAAAACTTAACTATAAATTATTCCTATAAGGAAGTCTTTATTATTTAATTTGGGTTAGTTTTCTTATAGACGAAGATCGACTTTAGTAGCTCTTTGTGGATATTTTGAAAATTATTAGTACCGAGTGGTCAAAAAAGAAGAATAAAAATTATATTTAAAAAATCGTCAAAACCCAACTTTTTCAAATAAATAGCACCCATTTTTATAATTTTATCATACTAAGCATTAAAATAAGGGTAACTTTGCATAAGGTTGTCTATTTCAAAAATTTGTAGTTTTCAAAATATTGGCAATTCAACATTTTTTATTGTAAAAATACTATAGTGCTTTTAATTTTTGTTATTGGTTGGTCATGACGGTGAGGCGTGGCGAAAATAAAACAATCGAACCTTACAGAATTGTCATTATTTCTTAAAGAATGTTAAAAAACGTATTTTGTATCTAGAAGGCTTCAAAAATGGCTAACTTACCATTCGGATTATCTTGTTAGAATTGTGGGACGACGACTCCGTTACTTCTTATAGCACAATACACATTAAACTGCCAAGACTCTTGAAAATTTATTTCTTTAAATGGATAGTGGCAATTGCGTCGACTAAACACTCCATTTTTTGTGAATGACCAAATAATATTATCCAAAAAACCAGCATTTTCTTGTGACTGAAGTAAAACAAATTGACAGAACTATACTCTTCGTGGAAAATCAGTGCCTTTTAAATGTTGTACTATGAAATATAAATAAGGATGAAAATTGTGTTACACCTTAAGACTGATGTTGGTGATAATCCAGACCCTAATGCTACTTGCCTTGTAGATATTGTCGGATATGCGGCGAAATATCTTAAAATTGTAGTTTCAATATTTTCATTATTAACAACTGGTTTGTTTCTATTTGCTTTTATGGATCCAAAGTTCTTGAAGTTTTCTATAATCCTTTTAACAGTTGATGGGGTTGGTTTCTGTTTCTGTGGATATCGAATCGCGAATGTATCGCATGTTCTTGAAATAACTTTATCACATTCTCCATAAGTAATAAATAAGTTTAAATAATTTTCGTGTGTGTATTTTAATCACCCCGGCATGATTATTATTAATAAATGTCAACTGGCAAGAAGTAGTGACAATTCTCTAAGGTTCGATTGTTTTATTTTCGCTACGCCTCGTCGTCACAGCCAACTAATAACAAAACTTAAAAGCCGTATAGCATTTTTACAATAGAAAAATGTTGAATTGCCAACATTTTGAAAACTACAAATTTTTGAAACAGACAATGCGATACAAAGTTACTCCTATTTTAATGCTTAATATGATAATATTATAAAAATAGGTGCTTTTTATTTGAAAAAAATGACTTTTGACGATTTTTTAAATATAATTTTTATTCTTCTTTTTTGACCACTCTGTACTAATAATTTTCAACATGTGATAAAAAGACTACTAAAGTCGATATTCGCCTATACGGGAACAAACCCAAATTAAATAATAAATACTTCCTTATAGAAAAAATTTATAGTTGTTTTGGTCCGCAAACGTCATTTTTGACATAAAAATTTAAATATATCCAAAACGATGAGACTTAAGTATAGAACATTATACATAAAATATATCTAGAATTTTATTAGGCATATATAGGTCATTCCGTTCAAAATATGCAAGTTGGCATCTATTTCCGTTCTCTAGTACGAGTTGCGCAATGACATTTGAGATACTAGCACCCATTGCACAGTCTCCACTTTGTTTATATATTTTGTCTTTATATGAAAAGTAGGTAGGGTTTAAGTTTTAGACCCTAATACTTGCTCTCTGGACAAGTGGAAGTCCCGAACCAGATCATTTAATTCAGGTTATTCGACTAAATGGGGTTCTTTTCCTTCACTTTCGGGAAAATAAGAATCGCCCTTTTCTGTTACATTATCGGGTTCTGCCTTATCTTATGGTAATACTATGGTATACTAATTGAGAAGTGCACCGAATATAACGTACCGCTCCATATGGCTTTTGTAGATTTCCAGAAGGCATTCGACTCCGTCGAAATATGGGCAGTATTACAATCCTTAGAAAACGCAAGAATCGATTCAAGATACATAAACATCATAAAGAACATATACGAAAATGCAACCATTCAAATAAAAATAGACGACAAGACGAAAACGAACCCCATAAAACTATAAAGGGGAGTGAGACAAGGGGACACTATCTCACCAAAACTGTTCACCCTAGTCCTGGAGGACATTTTTAAGGAACTTAAATGGGACATCAAAGGTATAAACATCGACGGAATATACTTGAACCATCTCAGATTTGCTGATGACATAATCTTAATAGCAAGAAATCTCCAAGAATTGAACGAAATGTTACAACAGCTAAATGACGTATCCGCATCTGTAGGCCTTAAAATGAACTACAACTAAACAAAAATAATGAGCCACGAACAGGCAAACATAACAATACAGAACCAGAGGATAAAAACGTCGAACACTATGTACACTTGGGTCATGACATCAGACTAGGGAAATCAAACCAGGATGCTGAAATAAAAAGGAGAACACAGCTGACATGGGTCGCTTTCGGTAAACTTGCATACATCCTGAAAAGTAATTCAATTCCCATAAATCTCAAAAGAAAAGTATACGGCACATGCATATTACCGGTGTGTACGTATGGATTAGAGACCATGTCCCTCACAAAAAAGTCCGCTAAAAAATTAGAAACAGTCCAAAGAGCGATGGAAAGAAACATGCTTGGAATATCATTAAGAGACAGGATTAGAAACACCGAGATAAGCCGCAAAACGAAAGTCAAAGACATCGTGAAGGAGGTTGTAAAGATGAAGTGGCGATGGACTGGTCACATAGCCCGATATGAGGACAACAGATGGACACGAAGAATCCTGGAATGGAGACCGAGGAAGACAACAAGAAGCACGGGAAGACCTCAAAAAAGATGGGTAGACGACATAAGGACAGTGGCGGGCAAACAGTGGATGAGATTGGCGAAGAATAGAGAAAGATGGAAACAATTGAGAGAGACCTACATCCAGGAGTGGATGGACAGAGGTTGACAAAGAGAGAGAGAGCCTTATCATCATACATTTTTAAATCCTCTTCCTACCTAGCTAAGTGCGCTGAAACTGGTAAACCTTCTCCATGAAGAACCGATCTTATTACCGAGGGAATATCCGGATATCCAATTTTTTGTTTGCTGTTTTTTTCACAAATCAGACACAGTAACAGTCGTTAAAATGGTTTGTTGGTTCTCTCAAATCAAAAGACATGGAAGGACGTTTGCCATTTAACCAGTTATTAAGAATTGCTACACAGGGTTTGACAACATATGGGAGGAGCTCAGTTCTAATCTTAATCGTCAACAAGACATTCAAAATATCTATGATAAGCTACTTTGGTCATTTTGTTAATTGTGTGTTTCTGCGATTTAGGAGTAAACTAACCACATATGTGGCAAAAACTATCCGCTGTGTTAACACAGCCACGTTTCTGTACTTTAGATATTTTTGTACTATCGCGTACGTCGGTTCATAGATGTGATACAACGTTTACAAGCATCAACTAACTTTATTCAACACAAATACCTTGTTCTCACTTCGATTTTCTGGCTAATTCTGATCAATACTTGTACTAAACCATTACTGATAATATGACTACCTGTCAGTTGTTTTTATAGCCGCTCGAAAAGCTCGAAATGCATCGCGATGGCGTGCTTCTCGTATATAGGGGTCATTTATAAGTAGTTTCGGCTACAGGGCAGAGTGAAATTTGGAATTATATTGGTTTAAAAGGGTATTTACGTTATCTTAAGCCCTTAGAGGTTGAGTCTTCGTGGTTGACTTGTCATCTCTGGACACCCCCACGTTGTGTTACCAGATTGTGCATAATTTCCTTAACTCATGGAAAACGTAAATTTGGCAACGTCACGATTCGATATATTTCAAATTAATTTATAAAATTGTAATGGAACAAATATTAATTATTTTACACCATCCAATGTGAACTATATTCTGTTAAAATGAATAATTAAATAATCACTCTGTGAATAGATTTCCCGTAGGAATAGGGTAGTTATATTTTTTATCACTATCCACGAAAGTCTAAAGGAAAAATAAATCAGTTATCGAACTTAACTTTTATTATCTTTGTTGTTTAAATGTTTCCTTAAGAATATATAAACTCAGTAAATTTATGAAGACATGAAACTAAGAGACCCTTTTTAAGATTTGGCTATAAATCTGTCGAAATAATCCGACTCTGATTATGTAAATAAAACCAGACATGTTAAGGGTAGTTTTTAACATATGGTATATGAAATACCGTTAAAATATATTAAAATATTGAACGATTTTCCCATTGTTAGGAAACAAAAGAATAATCAAATAAACTCATTATACTGTAATATAACGTTTGACCTGTGTAAGGGATCTAATATGGCGACTGTTTTTCCTCATTGCAAGAAAGAATGATTCAAATATCAGTATTATGAATAAAAGGGCACTCAGGTTTTTTCACAGACGTTAAATTATCTTATTCTTTTAGTTATAGAAAGAAATAGAATAGTTTTATTAATTGTGTTTATATAAAAATTAAGATTAAGATGCTCAGAGGCCAATTCGGGAATCAAGCATCCGGTATAAAATAGCTAACGCTCTCAGCACGTAACGATCGAAACCTTCGAACTTTAAGGGAAAGAAATTGACGTTTACCGGGTTTCATCGGGTAATATGGGTACAAACGGGAAACAGAGGGAGAGGGGGTGTAAGATTCGAAGACACTCTTTTAAGGAATAGTAAATTTCAGTACCAATCTGAAAGTCGAATTAGGGTGATCGGTACCGTTCTTTAAGTCCAGTGCCATAGTGTATATTCGGCGGGAATGAAGGTTTTCTTTGTTTGATTTGTTTTTGATTTAATTCGGGAAGTTAAGAGAGTATCATGTGTTACTTTAGTCGGGCATTTCACGATTTTCATATGGTTCGATTAAGTAATATAAATAGCTGTTTTTTCGCGTTTTATTTCTTTTTTTTTTGTTTAATATTTTATTAAGCTATTTATACCTGTTTTTTTCAAAATTAGATTTTACGTTTTTGGGTAAAATAACGGCCGAGAAGAGCAACTATGTTGGTTTTTTCGTAATTGTTATTAGTTTTAAGTTTCTCATTGTAAATAGTTCGTTTTTATTCTATTTATTTTGTTAATAGACTAAGTTGTTTTGGGAAACTTCTTTTATTCAATTTATTTAAAACCTTCACGCGAATTAACTTGCTGGCGCGCGCCTATAAAACAAGAGATGTTTTCTGATCAACTAATTAGCAGCTTTTCCTGAGTCCTGAAGTTCTCAGTTGTGGCTGGTAAGCTTAAATAACCGTAGTTGTTTGGTACTAAAGCTGCAAGAGAGACGATACACGACCAGACTTCCTTCTTCTTATTCTTAAAGTGCCTATCCTTTTTGGATGTTGGCTATCACATTGGTCCATATTACTTTATTCACTGCTGCTCTGAACAGACCTGTTGATGTCATTCCAGTCCATGTTCGTAGGTTGCGCAGCCATGATATTCGTCTTCGTCCAGCTGATCTCTGGCCTTCTATTTTCTCCTGTAGGGTAAGTTGGAGCAGGTGATATTTCTCATTCCGCATGATATGTCCAAAGTACTCCAATTTTCTGCGTTTGACATTTGTAAGGTATTCCAGTTCTCCACCGATACGTTGTAAAATGTTTTCGTTTGATACGTGGTGTATCCAAGGAACTCTAAGCATGCGGCGGTAGCACCACATCTCAAATGCATCTATACGTTTACATGAAGCATCGGTAAGGGTCCAGGCTTCTGCTCCATATAAGAAAGTTGAGAGTACATAGCATTTCAAAATCCTGATCCGCGTATGTATATTGAGGGATAGGTTGCAGAGTATGATGCGCAGCTTATTAAACGTACCTCTTGCTTTCTCGATTCGGCTTCTTATTTCTCGAGTGTGGTCCCAGTCCTTATTCAACGTGCAGCCTAGATATGTGATCGTCTCGGCCATTGTGAGAGTTACGTTGTTGGCAGTAAACTGTATATTGCCGACGTCGTTTTTACTGACAATAATCGTTTGCGTCTTCTTGCAGTTTATCTTCATACCATATCTGTTGCAAGCTGTCACTATTCGGTCGATAATTCTTTGAATTCCCTCTGCAGTATCGGCTATAAGAACGGTATCATCCGCGTATCTTAGGTTGTTTATTACTTCTCCATTTACAATAATTCCATCTTCTATGTTGCCCAGTGCTTCTTTAAAGAGATGTTGTGAATATACGTTGAATAGAAGTGGCGACAGTATACAGCCCTGGCGTACTCCTCTCTTTATATTAAATTCTTCTGTTGTCTCATTCTCAACTCGTACAATAGCCTTTTGTTGTGAATATAGCTTTGATATTATCTCTCTGTCTCTGTCGTCGATTCCTGTCTCTTGTAGGATTGAAATCAGTTTACTGTGCTGCACTTTGTCAAATGCCTTTTCAAAATCTATGAAGCATGCAAAGACGTCGGCATTGATGTCACGTGCTCTTTGAATCAGAACCTGCATGGAAAACAAGGCCTCTCTAGTGCCAAGTCCCTGTCTGAAGCCAAACTGCGTGTCACTTACGTTTTCATCGAGTTTTCTATATATTCGTGCTTGAATGTTAAGAAAAGCTTTTAAAGCGTGGCTCATCAAGCTGATTATTCTATGATCGGATCACTTAGTTGCGTTCGTTTTTTTGGGAATCGGGATGAACGTCGACAGTAGCCAGTCTTTTGGTATCTGACCGTTCATGTAAATTTTGTTAAAGAGGGTGGTCAGTAGTTTTATTTGTTCTGAGTCAATTAATTTGAGAACTTCTCCGTGTATCTGGTCTTCCAGAGTGTCTTTATTACTGTGAAATTTAATTGTAGGTTATTAAAATAGTTACTAATTGATATGGGGCAAAAAATGATTATAGATGAAATGATTAACGCTACCTCAATATGTCATTAGCAGGAATCTATAATCAAATTCGGTCACAAAATAATATGATGAAAATACTCATTAATTTTTGCTGAAAAAATCATAACTCAAAAATCTTACGTGTTAGGATGTTTTTACCATCATTTACTCATTTAGAGACCAAAGATTAACCAAAGGCTGGCTGTAAAGTAGTGTAATAGAAAACCGTTATTGACTTATACGGGTTTTTCTTAAAGAATTTGGTAAATTGAAGCCCCGGGTAATTAAACATGTATTATTAAGCATTTCGCACCACTAAATCATTCACAAAAACTTTCTTATCCGACAATCTAATGAAAAATGACTAATCAAAATTAGTTCAGGCGCTTGGAAAACTTGCACAATTACTCATTCATGCGATGTATTAGTTTCACGGTATATTTTGATAGTTTAATCGTCTCAAAATTTAATTATGAATATGAATAGTATGATTAATTGGTTTAATTTTGATTTTAGAGACGGCGGCGGGCGGCGGTTGATAATTTGTTTCAATAGTTTTAAATTGTTTAGTGTGATTGATGAGAGTTTGAGGGATGTTCAAGTGTTCCGTATTATTATTTATGGAATTTGCTTAAACTTTAATGTGTTATACCGATTATTAATCATTGGGTGACTCAAATTGACAACTGATTATGTTGTAAAATGTGGAATGGAAACGTCAATGGTTTTGTTTTACCTAGGTCTGGTAACAGTCTAATTAAAAGGATATTAATACACTGTGCATGGGCAAAATTATTGAATTTTTACAAATTTGAAAAAAATAAATTAAGTATTGTATTGAGACAAATTCTATACATTTTAAGTGTATTGCATCAATCAAAGAATATTAAAAATGCTTGTATAAGGACATTCTTAAAAAGGAAATTAAGCAGATGTGATCTTTGATAAAAAATATCCAAGCATTTGTTCTCATAGTCACTAAGTATCTTTTAGAATAAAATATATGAAATAATAACTATTTTCAAAAATCAAAATTTCAGTAAGAAATGAAGAAATCTATCTGCCGTATTTAAATAGTTGTTTATATAGTTGATGCTGGTAGCCGTTACTATGTGGTAGTTAATCATCTTCGGGAAATGTTTAAAAGGAACTACTATGTTTTACACCACTAAATTTATTAAGAAAACATTGACTGCGGTTTCAACTCACAGAGTCATTTTCAAACTGAATTACCAAGGTAGACTAAGTATTTAATACAGAGACATGAGAAAATTTAACAATAATTAAAAACTACCTGAGAAATTACATTACTACAAAGGGGAGGTACTAAATTTTGGGAATTAATTATTATTTGGCGACAACAAATAACGGGAAAAGCCCAAGTTCTGTCTGGTCATTAAGCAAATTTACATTTTTATTTTTACTATGTTTATATATTTTTAAAGATTCAAGAATATTTAACTTTTGTCCCTTTGTTGAATAATGTAATATGTCAGTGTTGCCCAAATCAGGAAAACTGTGGCTGTGTTTTAAGCAATGGTAGGCAAAGCTCGAGTCTGTTTTTTGTAGTCTATATGATCGGTGGTGTTTTGAAAAGCGAGTTTTAAAGCTTCTACCACTTTGTCCAATATACAAGTTATCACACTCTGAACATTTTAACTTATAAACTCCTGATTTATCAAATTTATTAATTTTATCTTTAGCATTGTAAAGGATAGTGGACAGATTGTGTTGAGATTTAAAGGCTACTTTTATGTTATGTTTGGAAAGAGTATTAGCTATGTTTTCTGATAGGGCACCACAGTATGACAAAGATATATAAGATAAGCTATCTTTATCATTTTTTATTTTAGGATATATTGAATTAAAAGCTAGTTGTTTTTGTTTTTTAGTTATTAATTTCTTTATGGTTTGTTGAAAGAAATTGTTTGGTATTGCAATACTTTTAATGATATTTAGTTCCTCTTGCTGCATACAATTCAATGATACATAGAGCATTCTCTTTGCCTCTCTTTGAAGAAGATTTTCAAGAGGAACTAAATATCATTGAAAGTATCGCAATATCAAACAATTTCTCCCAACAAACCATAAAGAAATTAATAACTAAAAAACAAAAACAACTAGCTTTTAATTCAATATATCCTAAAATAAAAAATGATAAAGATAGTTCATCTTATATATCTTTGTCATACTGTGGTGCCCTATCAGAAAACATAGCTAATACTCTTTCCAAACATAACATAAAAGTAGCCTTTAAATCTCAACACAATCTGTCCACTATCCTTTACAATGCTAAAGATAAAATTAAGAAATTTAATAAATCAGGAGTTTATAGGTTAAAATGTTCAGAGTGTGATAGCTTGTATATTGGACAAAGTGGTAGAAGCTTTAAAACTCGCTTTTCAGAACACTACCGATCATATAGACTACAAAAAACAGACTCGAGCTTTGCCAACCATTGCTTATAACACAGCCACAGTTTTCCTGATTTAAGCAACACTGAAATATTACCTTATTCAACAAAGGGCCAAAAGGTAAATATTCTTGAATCTTTAGAAATATATAAACATAGTAAAAATAAAAATGTAAATTTGCTTAATGACCAGACAGAACTTGGGTTCTCCCCGTTACTTGTTGTCGCCAAATAAGAATTAGTTCCTAAAATTTAGTACCTCCCCTTTGTAATAATGTAATATCTCAGGTGGTTTTTATTTATTGTTAAATTTTCTCCTGTTTCTGTATTGAATACTTAGTCTACCTTTGTAATTCAGTTTGAAAATTACTTTGTGAGTTGAAACTGTAGTCACTGTTTTCTTAATAAATTTAGTTGTATAAAACATAGTAGTTCCTTTTTAAACATTTCTCGTAGTTGTTTATATGTTTTTGTATGAACGACCGCTTATAGATGCAACATCTTACCTATAGATCCCGTCAAGGAATGACTTCAAACATAATATCCAAAAATAATTAAGTACGTAAAAAGGTGTCTGGGCAAGGCATTGGTGGAACCCACTGACGAATCCGCCATCGGTGTTAGGACCAAAGACGCTTTAAAGACTTAGTGATCGAAAATTAGCTTGTACTTATGTCGTAATAGCGCCCGCATATTCGCAACAATGTGTTATCCTTTTAAGTAGAGAAAAGGAAATAATATAGATAGACAGTTTGTTTCCTGCATATGTAATTCTGGTCCTCTCTCCATACGCGTTTCGGTTCAAGTACTTTCAAGAATTAAAATAAATATACCAGCTCTTTGAAGAAGGTCACTATGTAGAGCAAAACGTCAAAAAAATTGTTGTCCTTTGTTTCTCTAATGGAAAAACCTATACCCAAGAAAATAGTACAAAAAAGTATATATATATATATATATATATATATATATATATATATATATATATATATATATATATACTTTATTCGGCTTTCACGGATTCCTCCGTGTGAGATGCAAAAGCAGTGGATATATCCACATTATGCCGTTGTAGTGCTGAAATCACATTCAGCAATAATACAACTATATGCAGCTCCGTGTATAGAATGAAGTAAAATACGAACAGTAAATGCAAACTTCCCTCCATCTTATCCTTTCTGTGTTAGAGGTTGCACAGTTAGAACAAATTGTTATAAAACGCAATTTATCCTATTCCACCACCATCGAGATGATGGCCTACCTGTACCACCATACCGAGAAGAAAGTCAAAACTTACCCTCCCCGCCACAGTGATACGGCAGAGATACATGTTTCGTCTCTACTAGACTCATCAGTGTACCGACATGCACCTGGCTGTGCAGAGGACAGATCGGAAGGAAGCATGCAAATACTGAACGCAGCTTCGCCGACCTCCCGCCGGATGGCGTATATATGTTTATTCGGCTTTCACGGATTCCTCCGTGTGAGATGCAATAGCAGTGGATATATCCACATTATGCCGTTGTAGTGCTGAAATCACATTCAGCAATAATACAACTATATGCAGCTCCGTGTATAGAATGAAGTAAAATACGAACAGTAAATGCAAACTTCCCTCCATCTTATCCTTTCTGTGTTAGAGGTTGCACAGTTAGAACAAATTGTTATAAAACGCAATTTATCCTATTCCACCACCATCGAGATGATGGCCTACCTGTACCACCATACCGAGAAGAAAGTCAAAACTTACCTTCCCCGCCACAGTGATACGGCAGAGATACATGTTTCGTCTCTACTAGACTCATCAGGGTACCGACATGCACCTGGCTGTGCAGAGGACAGATCGGAAGGAAGCATGCAAATACTGAACGCAGCTTCGCCGACCTCTCGCCGGGTGGCGTATATATGTTTATTCGGCTTTCACGGATTCCTCCGTGTGAGATGCAATAGCAGTGGATATATCCACATTATGTCGTTGTAGTGCTGAAATCACATTCAGCAATAATACAACTATATGCAGCTCCGTGTATAGAATGAAGTAAAATACGAACAGTAAATGCAAACTTCCCTCCATCTTATCCTTTCTGTGTTAGAGGTTGCACAGTTAGAATAAATTGTTATAAAACGCAATTTATCCTATTCCACCACCATCGAGATGATGGCCTACCTGTACCACCATACCGAGAAGAAAGTCAAAACTTACCTTCCCCGCCACAGTGATACGGCAGAGATACATGTTTCGTCTCTACTAGACTCATCAGGGTACCGACATGCACCTGGCTGTGCAGAGGACAGATCGGAAGGAAGCATGCAAATACTGAACGCAGCTTCGCCGACCTCTCGCCGGGTGGCGTATATATGTTTATTCGGCTTTCACGGATTCCTCCGTGTGAGATGCAATAGCAGTGGATATATCCACATTATGTCGTTGTAGTGCTGAAATCACATTCAGCAATAATACAACTATATGCAGCTCCGTGTATAGAATGAAGTAAAATACGAACAGTAAATGCAAACTTCCCTCCATCTTATCCTTTCTGTGTTAGAGGTTGCACAGTTAGAATAAATTGTTATAAAACGCAATTTATCCTATTCCACCACCATCGAGATGATGGCCTACCTGTACCACCATACCGAGAAGAAAGTCAAAACTTACCTTCCCCGCCACAGTGATACGGCAGAGATACATGTTTCGTCTCTACTAGACTCATCAGGGTACCGACATGCACCTGGCTGTGCAGAGGACAGATCGGAAGGAAGCATGCAAATACTGAACGCAGCTTCGCCGACCTCCCGCCGGATGGCGTATATATGTTTATTCGGCTTTCACGGATTCCTCCGTGTGAGATGCAATAGCAGTGGATATATCCACATTATGCCGTTGTAGTGCTGAAATCACATTCAGCAATAATACAACTATATGCAGCTCCGTGTATAGAATGAAGTAAAATACGAACAGTAAATGCAACACAGAAAGGATAAGATGGAGGGAAGTTTGCATTTACTGTTCGTATTTTACTTCATTCTATACACGGAGCTGCATATAGTTGTATTATTGCTGAATGTGATTTCAGCACTACAACGGCATAATGTGGATATATCCACTGCTATTGCATCTCACACGGAGGAATCCGTGAAAGCCGAATAAACATATATACGCCATCCGGCGGGAGGTCGGCGAAGCTGCGTTCATTATTTGCATGTTTCCTTCCGATTTGTCCTCTGCACAGCCAGGTGCATGTCGGTACCCTGATGAGTCTAGTAGAGACGAACCATGTATCTCTGCCGTATCACTGTGGCGGGGAGGGTAAGTTTTGACTTTCTTCTCGGTATGGTGGTACAGGTAGGCCATCATCTCGATGGTGGTGGAATAGGATAAATTGCGTTTTATAACAATTTGTTCTAACTGTGCAACCTCTAACACAGAAAGGATAAGATGGAGGGAAGTTTGCATTTACTGTTCGTATTTTACTTCATATATATATATATATATATATATATATATATATATATATATATATATATATATATATATATATATATATATATTCTTGATTCTTGAACCATAGATTATATCATTTTTCTTTTATTTTGTCTTTTCTTGGGTTTAGGTTCTATGTTCAACAAAAAAACTGACTGACTGACCCTTTATTTAAGGCATTTTCAAAATTTTTTCTTCCTAAAAATATTTTTATGCAATTAAAACACCCACATAAAAAACATATCTACAATTTCAAAAAACAAACAAGACACTTTTAAAAACAGTATTTAAATTTTTAAAATTTTTTAAAAATATTTAATTTTACCGGTACACACCTTGACATTTTGCTACTCTATTACTAAATAAAATTCAAACTTTACATCGTCTACAGAGGATACATGGAATGCGAATGTGTTATATTTTTTTATATTTTTTATATTTTACAATGCATAAAAAAACAAATAAGGTATACGTTTAGTTTTATGTTTAAGAGGATATCCAATTTTGGATTCTTATTTGACAGGATCGAATACTTAATATTTTTGGTTAAATTAGGCTTGTGTAAATGTGGCTCAAATCTCCCATATCCGTTCTGTCGTTAACAGTGTTTTTATCTTTTTTAATTTCAATCATTTCCTTTATCTGTAATTTTTGGTAATTCATATCTTTGTTTTTTATTATTGTACTATTATAATCAAAAGTATGTTTTTCGTCCTGTGTGTGTTTGTTTAACGCTGTTGAGGCGTTTTTCGTATATTTATGGCCATTTAATCTGTTTTTCAGCAATTGGCTCGTCATGCCTATTTATTTTTTGGGGCAAATTGTGCAAGGAATCGAATATATTACATTTGATTTATTCATGAGAGGAGTTTTACTTTTTAAATTTGTAAACAATGTATTTAATTTATTATGTGACCTGTGGCATACGATAATATCATGCTTTTTTAAAATGTATTTTATTTTTTCTGACAGCTCACTAGTGTAAGGTAATGCTACATATTTTTGCTGTTTATGTTCTATGTTTTTTGTTTTTACGTTATTAAAAAACTTATATGTTTGTCTATCAATTATTTTGGTGATAGTTTTTTTGTTGAAATTATTATTTATTAGTGTCTTTTTTACTTTTTGCAGTATTTTTGGTCGGAATTCTGGAGACGTTAGGGAGATAGCACGATCAGACAGACCGTTTATAACACTATTCTTTTGATTTTTTGAATGATTAGAGAAACAGTTTTGATATCTACCTGACCAAGTTGGTTTGGTGTACCATTCAATTAAAATTTTGTTTTTTCTGCGTATAAGTGTCATATCTAGAAAATTTATTTTATTATTATTTTCTGTTTTGGACGTGAACTGTATTTTTTCGTTGAAACTGTTAAACTCTTGGAGAATTTCATTTATTTTATTTTGTGATATGGCTGCTATGCAATCATCGACAAAACGCTTGAAAAATATTATATTAAAATTTAATTTTTCTAAAACTTTTTCCTCTAAATATTCCATTACTAACTGAGTAATGATAGATTAAATTGGTGATCCCATAGCACATCCATCGAGTTGTTTGTAAAAGGTGTTTTCGTACCGAAAGTAATTTGTATTTAGAACGAGATCAATAGCATCCGTAAAATTATTTTTTGATAGCGATGTATGTTTTTTTTTTAAATTTCCCATTTTTCTGCTAGAATAGTGTGGACAAGTTGATTTGGTATGTTTGTATACAAAGATATAACATCTAGCGAAATGAGTGTGTAATTTTCAGATAGGTTTATTCTATCAATAAATTTTTTAAAGGCAAATGAATCTCTAATAAAAAAATCGTTTTTTCCTGTAAAGTAACAGCCTCCAAAAAAATTTAAAAAAGAAATTGAATCGAACAAAAAAATTTATAAAAGACAATCCTCAAATCATTGTTCTAAGGCCTGATAAAAGCAATAAAACAGTAGTTATGATCAAGGCAGATTACGAGACAAAAATGAACAACTTACTAAAGGACGAAGATACATATAAAATATTAAGAGTGATCCAACGAGCTTATATGAAAAGAAAACTAATACCTTCATAAAAAAATTGCTCCAAAATACATATGATAAGGTACTTTGGTTAATTGTCCTTTTCTGCGATTTAGGGGTAAATTGACCACATACCAGCAAAAGCTATCCGCCGGGTTAACACAGCCACGTTTCTGTAATTTAGACATATTTGTACTGTATCGTACGTCGGTGCAGTGATGTGATACTACGTTTATAGGCTCTTACTATTGGCTTGTTCGCGCACTTCGCTTCTCTATCTAATACTGACCACTACCCGTGCTAAACCAATACTGATGCTAAGATTGCCGGCCAATTGCTTTTATAGCAGTTCCGTACTTCTGGTATTTTCTAGAAACATCGGATATTGAAAGTTCGAAAAGCGACGACGTATTTCTTGTATACAAAGGCCATTTATAAATAGATTCGGCTAAGGACAAAGTGAAATTTGGAATTATATGGGTTTAAATGTGTACATCAGTTATTTTAAGCCCTAGGGGATTGATACTTCGTGGTTGACTCGTCATCCTTAAGCATCTCACCCGGTGTTGCCAGATTGTGCACAGTTTCTCTAACTTACGGAAAACGTGAATTTAGCTAAGTGGCGCTCCGGTATATTACAAATTAGTTATTAAAATAATGTGATTAAAATACTTATTTATTTTTGCTGAAAAATCTTGCGTATTAGGAAGTTTTTATCATCATATTCGCATTTAGAGACCAAAAATTAACCAAAGATTCTTTACAGTCGCAAATTGGCTGTAAAGTAGTGATATCAGTTCAAAAAAAGAATTTTTACAAAAAACATTCGGCTTAATGTCGATGGCCCGTGTTTCTTGCGTTACCCTATATAGGCAACAGAGTCTAAAACCCCAAACTTTCCCGGCCTAAATCCTTAACTGTGATTTTAAACGTGGAAAGTTAAAATGTTAGATCCTTTCCTCCCTACTTAAGAACATGGAATTTGACACAAATCTCAACTTTACTACCACCCCAAGTCCTAAGCTACGGGATGTGATTTTGTATGTGGAAAATTATTTTAAGGAAACCTAAAAAGTCTCGGTAAAGTGTTAAAACAAACTTAAAAATAGCGATAATAAAAGCTTAAAGAATTGAGAATGTTACAGAAAAAATATTGATTGCAGAATGTTACGTGAAGGACATCTTACAATTTTATTTCTCCCTACACATTAATGAGGATTAATTTTTAATGCGGAATAAAGTATTTATTTATTGAAGGAATTGATTTGTAAGTTATAATTATATAAGTAATAACTCCCTTATAAGAAATGTAAATAAGTTGTTAATAATGAAAATATTGAAAATTTGGCCGCAAATCCGACAATATCTACAAGGCAAGTAGCATTAGAGTTTGGATTATCTCAAACATCAGTTTTATGGAAACACAATTTTTATCCCTATGTATATTCCACAGTACAACATTTAAAAGGCACTGATTTTCCACGGAGAGTAGAGTTCTGTCAATTTATTTTACTTCGATCACAAGAAAATGCTGTTTTTTTTTTGGATAATATTATTTGATCGAAGAAAACCAAATTCACGAAAAATGGATTGTTTAATCGACGCAATACCCATTATTGGAGCGACTCAAAAGTACATCCATTTAAAGAATTAAATTTTCAAGAGTCTTGGTATCTTAACGTATATATATATATATATATATATATATATATATATATATATATATATATATATATATATATATAAATAGATAAGTTTTTGTCCGTGTAATTTAAAATAAAATAGAATCAAATATTGGCGAGGCGGGCGTGAAAATTTGTCAATCTACATGATTTTCGTGTTAAAAAGTGCGGAGCACCCCAAAATATGGAAAAACTCCGGGTCCGACAGATGGCGACAGCGCTGTTTCGTCCTAATATGGGACTCGTCAGGCCACCGCATTCGGTACAAACCATCATCTCGCCTTTGCATCCTATAAAGCTGAGTTTAAAATCAAAAAACAGCAAACAAGACGACAAAGGCGACATCTCGATGGTCCACTTGATAACACAAGAACCACATAGATTTAACAAAGTTTGTAAAAAAACCTCCGTTTGGTGCGACACGTGGCTTTGGCTGCTGAAATTAGCAGTAGGCTTGGTTGCCAGTACTGAAAAATGCGACCCCTATCCTTTGGGCAGCGCGTTTCGTGTACTTGATTTTACATATTTCTGTTTTAAATCACTGTCACGCCACCATATGTCGGCTTTTTTACAAACTTTGTTAAATCTATGTGGTTCTTGTGTTATCAAGTGGACCATCGAGATGTCGACTTTGTCGTCTTGTTTGCTGTTTTTTGATTTTCAACTCAGCTTTACAGGATGCAAAGGCGAGATGATGGTTTGTACCAAATGCGGTGGCCTGACGAGTCCCATATTAGAACGAAACAGCGCTGTCGCCATCTGTCGGACCCGGAGTTTTTCCATATTTTGGAGTGCTCCGCACTTTTTAACACGAGAATCATGTAGATTGACAAATTTTCACGTCCGCTTCGCCAATATTTGATTCTATTTTATTTTAAATTACACGGACAAAAACTTATCTATTTATTTATTTACTTGTTTGGCTTTGAAACACGCTAAGCGATGCTCTCATGGTGGGATCGTTTAGTGCGACACGTGGCTTTGGCTGCTGAAATTAGCAGTAGGCTTGGTTGCCAGTACTGAAAAATGCGACCCTTATCCTTTGGGCAACGCGTTTCGTGTACTCGATTTTACATATTTCTGTTTTAATTCACCGTCGTGCCACCATATGGCGGTGTTTTTACAAACTTTGTTAAATCTGTGTGGTTCTTGTGTTATCAAGTGAACCATCGAGATGTCGCCTTTGTCGTCTTGTTTGCTGTTTTTTGATTTTAAACTCAGCGTTATAGGATGCAAAGGCGAGATGATGGTTTGTACCGAATGCGGTGGTCTGACGAGTCCCATATTAGGACGAAATAGCGCTGTCGCCATCTGTCGGACCCGGAGTTTTTCTATATTTTGGAGTGCTCCGCACTTTTTAACACGAGAATCATGTAGATTGACAAATTTTCACGTCCGCTTCGCCAATATTTGATTGTATTTTATATATATATATATATATATATATATATATATATATATATATATATATATATATATATATATATATATAAAAGAAATAACAGCGTCGCGTCGTCGCCCTAGAATTATACCAAGATAATCTGATTAGTAAGTTAGATATTTTTGAAGACTTCTAGATACAAAATACGCTTTTTAACTTATAGGTGAGCGCTACGTCGACATCTTGAGAAATTTGGAAATGAACTATTTAGAGAACTTGTCGCTGGCTGATCATAGAAATCTATTTTATCAACATGATGGGGCGCTCCACATAATAGTCATTTAGTTAACAATCACCTGCAAAACTTGTTTTATGATCAATGAATACCAAGAATGGCTACCTCGCTCCCCATAACAGTCCCGCATTAACCACTATGAAAGCTTGCACGCAGAGCGTCAGAATAGCATTTGAAGAACTTAATCCTCAATCAAGAAGAGCCACCCGTGAAGAGTTCCTTACGTGCGAAAAATGTGTGTAAGTTCAAGGTCGTCAATTTGAACATTTATTCAAATAATTCTTGTAACTTTATTTTATTAACAACTGGTTTATTTCTATTTCGCTTAGCTTTTATACATCCAAAGTTCTTGAAGTTTTTTTATAATCCTTTTAACAGTTAGCAGTGTTGGTTTCTGTTTTTTTCGGATATCGGGTCGCGAATGTATCGCATGTTGTTGCAATAACTCTATCACATTCTCAATAAATAATAAATAAGTTTAAATAATCTTGGTGCGTGTAATTTAATCGCCCCAGCGTGATTATTATTAATGAATGTGAAAATAGTGACAATTCTGTAGGGTTCGATTGTTTTATTTTCGCCACGCTTCGCCGTCATGGCCAACTAATAACAAAACTTAAAACCCATTAAGCCTTTTTACAATAGAAAAATGTTGAATTGCCAATATTTTAAAAACTACAAATTTTTGGAATAGACAACCTTATAAAAAGTTACCCTTATTTTTAATGCTTAATGATGAATTATAAAAATAGGTGCTTTCTATTTGAAAAAATTGACTTTTGAAGATTTTTGAAATAAAATTTTAATTCTTCTTTTTTGACCACTCTGTACTAAAAATTTTCAAAATATCATAAAAAGACTACTAAAGTCGATCTTCGTCTACAAGAAAACTAACCCAAATTAAGTAATAAAGACTTTCTTATAGGAAAAATTTATAGTTAAGTTTTGGTTCGCAAACGTTATTTTTGACATAAAAATTTTAATATGTCCAAAACGATGATACTTAAGTATAGAATATTATAAACGAAATATGTCTAAAATTTTACGTAGAAAGCGAAAATGCAATAATATTGACATCTACTTCCGATATACCCGGAACTGCCGCCATCGTAATAATATTTTAGCTGGTTGTCTCCCATGCAGGTTCGTACACTGTCAAATTTTCAGAATCTTCCTAATTATAGTTTTTCCACAATCGATCGATAATTTTCCCGGAGAATCTCTCTGTATATGTAAGTAATGTCGTCTGTTTCTATATTTTCTATCCTAAACCCACATCTTTTACTTTTTACACCTTTTGAAGCTTGTAATGTCCACATCGGTATCGGTATTGTCGATACTTTTTTATAATTATCGGTATCGGTAGTGTGTATCGATACATCCCTAGTGGAGACATTAAAAAAACAATTCTGTAGCCAATGGATTGGAATAGTGGTGTTTTTTATAGGTATGTTGTTTTATGATATTTTATTAAGAAAGTTTTGAGGTAATGTTTATTAAATAAATTAAAAATTCCTTGTATGTGGAAACATAAAGTAAGTAAACAAGAAAAAAGCGCAGGTTGGAAAAATATCAAATTTTAAAAAATAAATAATGTTCCTACATTAAAAATCATCGAGATCTTTCGTATTAATAAAATTTTTATAAAAAAATTGTACCGACTTTTAAAAGAGCGCTAAAAAGTGAAAAATAACTAGAAATTTTTATATAAAATTGAACTTTTTGAAGTCGGCGCCAAACTAATACCTGACAAAATGTGATTCGCATAAACAGATTAAAAATACTTTATTTGTAATTGCTTTCTTACCATAATTTGTATATATTAGTAGCTATTTATTTCATTTAAAAATAATTTGGCGCCGACTTCAAAAAGTTCAATTTCATATAAAAATGTATAGTTATTTTTCATTTTCTAGCACACTTTTAGAAGTCGGTTCAATTTTTTTATAAAAATTTTATTTTTCTATATTTAATTTTGGAATTCATTATGATATCCATAAATAATTTGAACTAAGTACTAATCGAGATTAGTGTACCTCGCAATGACTCCAAGTTGGTAAAAATGTGCACATTTTGTCCAAAGTTGTAAATCATCCTAAAATGAACCACTAAAAATTCTTTGTTTCTTAGAATTTCCAAATACTAGTAAAATTGTGTCAAACAAATATTTAGTCATAGTAAATCAACTATCTTAAATTTCAAATTAATTTTAGATTGGTAATATAGAGTATGGTAGGAGGCCAGCACATAGAAAGAGTTAAGAAGTAGACTTACTTGGGAACCCTAATAACAGAAAATAATGACTATACAGTCGAAATAAAAACCAGAATCGAGAAACCACGTGAAAATTTTATTAGAATGAAAAAGGTTCTCTGCAGCAAAGATCTAACGTTAGCCCTAAAAATACGACTGACTAAATGTTACGTATACAGTGTTGAATATTATGGAATGGAAGCATGAACACTGAATCGAGAGACAATGAGAAGACTTAACTCTTTTGAAATGTGGGCCTATAGAAGAATTCAGAGGATTTCGTGGGTGGATCGAGTTACGAACGCCGAAGTGTTGAGAAGAATGGGGAAAGAAAAGGAAGTCGAGATAACAGTAAAACAGAGAAAACTGCAATATTTCGGACACATTATGCGGGGAGAAAAGTACAGCATCTTACGGCTCATAATCCAAGGCAAAATAAGTGGCAGAAGAGGCGTAGGACGACGACGAATTTCATGGCTAAAAAACCTAAGGGAATGGTTTGGATGCAGTTCAAAACAACTATTTAGAGCAACTGCCTCAAAAATTAAAATAGCTATTATGATTGCCAACCTCCGCAATGGAGAAGGCACTTAAAGAAGAAGAATATAGGCCCCAAAACCTTCCTATATCAATATTTAAAGAACCTGAGATGTAAATTTCTTAGTTCGATATCTTTTATACTGCATATTGAGTTTGTATACGCCTTAAGAACCCCACAATTTAAATTTTAGACAAAATTGGAATATGTAAAATTTTCTGTCCCGCATATTGTACCTTATCAACCTAATAATTGTAAAAAATTAATTTCATATTCGCGTAATACATGACTCCGAAAACCCTTTAATACCAAATCTGAAAAAATGCGAATATGGTAAAATTTTCAACCCACCATATTGCATCCACTATATTGAATTTCAAAAAAATTATTTTAAGTTAATCTAATCTAAATCTAAACCCTCCTAAGCCCCCTAATACCGATTTTGGATGAAATTCTGAAATTTAAAATTTCTAGACACACATTCGCTATTTACATTCCCAAAAACGATTCAGTCTCATCTTTGAACAAAATCGAAAAATGTAAAATTTTTTGTCTGCTATCTTGGATTCGTCATATTGAATCCTAAAAAAATACTTTTAAATTCATAATTTATACTCACAAGAACCCCTTATATCAGTTTGGAAGAAAATCGAAAAATGTAAAATTTTTAGGGCACCTTATTGAATCTGCCAGATTGAGTTTTTCAAAAAATATTTTTAATTCATAATTAATACTAACAAAAATTCCCCAATACTGATTTTAGACAAAATCGGGAGATGTAGAATCTATAATCCACCATCTTGAATCCGTCATATTAAATTTTTTTAAAAATAATTTTAGATTCGTAATGTGCGATCCCAAAATCTCCCCCATATCAATTTTGAAAAAAATCGGACAAAACTAATATTTTATCCGCCATATTGGATTCGCCTATTGAATTTTTTAAAAATAATTTTAGATTAGTTTTGTGCGACCCCGAAAACTCTCTTATACCAATTTTGGAGAAAATCGGACAAAATTGATTTTTTGGTCCGCCATATTGGATCCGCTATATGGAATTTTTTAAAAATATTTTGGATTCATTATTTGCGATCCCGAAAACTCCCCCATACCAATTTTGGAGAAAATCGGACAAAATTAATATTTTTTGTTGCCATATTGTCAGCGCCATCTTGGATTTTACTGCACCAACTTTATCCAAAAAAATATGGAACTACCGCAGCAACTTCCTGAACATAACGTAAAAAATTTCATTCAAATCGGTGCAGCCGTTCCGGAGTTATCGGTGTACATACATAAAAAAACATACCTAGTCGACGAATTGAGAACCTTCTTCTTTTAGAAGTCGGTTAAAAGACAACAATTCTGTATTAAGTGGATTAGACGCAGGCGCGGATCCAAGGGGGGGGCGATGGGGGCGATCGCTCCACCCCCCCCCCAAGAGCCAGGAGTTCAGAAAAATAGACCCTATTTTGCCTCTTATACTATAGTATATTCAAGAACTAGAGAGAGTAATAAATCATTTTTTACCCTTTTTTTTTCTTCGCAAACTACCTGTGTTCTTTAGCCCGGTGTCTTTGGCAAAATATGTTAGACACATATATTTTTCATAGGAATGGGTTAGAAATTTTATAATCAAAAATATTGGTCTATAATAATGGAATATTTGGGTTGGATAACAATAGATATTTGGATGTGTTAAGTGGATTTTAATCCTTGTCGTAGGCGTCAGAAGGAGGTTTATTTTATCACTAAGTATTTATGGCATAGAATATTATTTCGGTAATAAACTCAAAATAAAAAGTTTTTATAATATTTTTTTATTTCTTATGATTTCTTAATAATTCACATACATTAGAAAATATAGATAATTTTGACATATTTAACACAAATCACAAATGTATTTTTATTATTTTTAATTTTGGCATAGAAATCGTTTTAGGTACATTCAAACTAAAACGTAACCTTTTTCTCTCAAAAAATTCTAAGTTATAATTTAAATACTTACAAAATACTCATTATCAAAAATACAAGAAATTAAACATATACAAAGTAATAAATTCGTCCATATAATATTAAAATTTTTTTGGAGCTATCGGTCATTTTATTATTAATTAAAAACATTTTTAGGACATTTGACGTTTCAGTTTATTTATTTCTTAAATCATCCACAGAATTACAATTAAAGAATAAAAAGGGTTTGAAATGTAATTAATTTTTATATGTTACAGAAAATTTAAGTAATAAATTGTGTTTACGCTGGTAAACTTACGTATCTAATTCGAAATCAAAGTCAGTGAAGCGATCTTCCCTCAAATTAATTATAATTGGTTTCTCTATCTCACCCATCATGAGATCGAGTTTCCACATTTTCTTTTATTATTTTATTATATGGATTTTTCCCAATATTCTGCACCAACTTTATTCAACAAAATCTTTCAAAAGTTCAGTTGAAAAACTAATTTGGTAAGTTGTGTTATTTCTAGCAACTCTACTTTTTACTTGAGAGAGATATTTTCTTCTCCAACGGACATTTTCTGGACGATCTATATGAACAGATTTCCTATATGGTTTTTCTCAGCAAAAATTAAGTTCTCTGAGCAATTTCCAGAGCTTCTTTTAATTTCAGGTAAATCCGATCATCATTGATTTTAGTTAAAATTTTGTCGACGGTTGGGATCTGCTTCTCATAATAAAATGTATGTACAACTCCTTTTATTGCAGTTTACATTTCTTCTTCTAACGAAGTTTTTCTTCTGCCTGTGATCGAATGTAGCTTGGGAGTACTAACAATTCTAGTCGTTTTTTTCTCCTTTAGTATTCGGAACATATTAGATTTTCCAACTCCTGTCATATTGGAATACATCTCAACAGAGCTTTTAATATTATTATCTAGATATTGATATCTTAAGGCATAATAAACATTCAAAGTTTTTCGTTGAGGAAAAAATGCCTTGGTTTAAAGATTTTGGAATAAATATAGATGGAGATGACATATCTTTTGGGTATCTCACTAATCTCAACTAATATATAAAAACAAGCACAAACAAGATAAATCACTAAGGACAAACAGAAATTTTATTGTTGCAGTAAATTTATAAAAGCTAATAATATTTAAATATAATTAAATATAATTAGATTTACGGCAGTCTTCAGTTACCTGCGGCACTAGAGCAGGTACGTTGGAGGTTTCAGTAACAGTTTTATTACTCTCTCTAGTTCTTGAATAGAGTATAGGAATGTGTATGCTTGCGATTGCCCCTCCCCTTCCCAAGAGCTTTGAGTTCAGGAAAATAGAACCTATTCTGTCTTTTATATCAGGAATACGTATGCTGCTAGCACTCCCATCTCGTTGACAACTTGTTTTTCTTGCGATAGACCTCCCCCCCCCCCAAGAGCTTTGAGTTCAGGAAAATAGACCCGATTCTGCCTCTTATACTAGGAATGTGTATGCTATTCGCTTTCTCCCTCTGTCGGCAACTCGTTTCTTCTTGTAATCGCCCCCCCCCCTCTCCAAGAGCTTTAAATTCAGAAAAATAGACCCTAACCTGCCTTTTACACTAAAAATGGGAATGTTGCTGATGTCACCCCCCCCCCCCCCCGTAGACAACTTGCTTTCGCTTGCCATATTGTACTTTTGTGATATCACCGCCCCCCCCCCCCAAGAGAGAGGCTGGATCCGCCCCTGATTAGACGAGTAGTATTTTTTGCAGGTATGTTGTTTTATAATATTTTATTAAAAAGGTTTTGAGGTAATGTTTATCAAATAAATTAAAAATTCCTTATACGTGGGACCATAAAGTAAGTAAACAAGAAAAAAGCGCAGGTTGGAAAAATATCAAATATTAAAAAAATAAATAATGTTCCTATATTAAAAATCATAAAGGTTTTTCGTACTAAAAATAAAACCATTTATAAACGTAGTTTTCAATATACGCACGTCCGCAGAGGTAAACATCAAGGTTTTTATCCGAAGAAGAATGTTTTAATAATTTCAGTTATTTGTCTTTAAGGTTTTCTTTTATGTTTTCTGTTTGCTTAGCTACGTCAAAATATTTCAAGAAACTAATCATGGTAATAATATTAATATGTTCTTGTTCGTATTCTTTCTCCATGGCGGATATTAATTACAGTTTTTTTCCTGTTTTCTAAATTCCCCTGTTATGAAGGCAAGACAATAATTTTCTCTGTGCCTATTAATTAATACAGGTATTTTTACAAAAAGTATTTATAATATGTCCGGCAACAACATCAATACAGGGTATCCAGTAAGTACCTTCTAATTTCTCGGGAGCATACAGGGAAGGTCAAAATAACCCTACTTTATCATAGAAAAAAAATTCCTAAGTTTTGAACTGACTTGTATAATTTAATGAAATTTTGATATTTTATAGAGGCCATGAAGACTCATTAAACCATACTACAGTAGATGTTTTAGATCATCAGAGAAGTCAGGAACGGACTTGCAGCCACACTCGTTGGGCCTAATTTTTGACACATGTCATTTTACAGAGCTGAAAACTGATTTTTTAAATACTTTGGTCTTCCTCTTCAAAGAAGGTACTCTTAATTTATTTCGATAAAACTGGCAGTTTTCGAGATAAATTGGTTTTTAAGCCAAAAACTATAAAGTTAATAAAGCTAAAACGAATCAGGTGAAAATAAAATACGCAGGGTGTGCTGATGTGCTTTAATTTATGGGAAAGCGCTCTTTAACTATTCCAAGTCACGAAGATTTCCAGCTTAGACAATGTCAAGTCAAGAAATGTTCAATCGCCAATATTTCAAATTTTTTGAATAGAAAAGCTTATTTAAAATCATTCTTATTTTTAAAGTTAAATAAGTTAGCATTATAAAATAGGGGGTTTACATTTAAAAAAATTGACTTTTCACAATTTTTTCAAGTTAATATTTGATGTTAGTTTTTGATCACCCTGTATTTATTTATTATCAAAATATCAACACGGTACACTAAAGTAGATCCCCTTCTAGAAGGAAACTAACCTCAATTAAATAATTAAGGCTTTCAGATAGAAAAAATTGATAATTATATATAGACCTGCAAACGCCATTTTTGACATGAGATTAAAAATATGTCAAAAACAGTTAGACTAGAGTATAGGATATATATATATATATATATATATATATATATATATATATATATATGTATATGTATGAATGGTTTGATTATTCCGGGTTTCAATCCGTTCGTTCAAAAAATCGTTTTCACGACGTTTTGCCAAAATCTCATTTGGCATTTTCAAATGCGGTTCGTCTCGTTGAGAGCTGATGGTGGCCTCTATACATATATATATATATATATATATATATATATATATATATATATATATATATATTTAGAAACAGAACAGCAAAATGTCAGGGAAAAAATTTTGAAAATGCCTTAAATAAAGGGCGAAACGTCAATCGTTTAGTGTTTTATTAATTATAGAACCTAAACCCAAGAAAATACAAAATTAAGAAAAACGTCGGACGAGCTCGTTTTCCAAATGGTTCTGGCCAATCAGGTTGCGAGACCTGCTGCCGTCATCGACCCTGCTGCCAGTGTTTGGGGTTGCGTTGCCAAGTTGTAATCTGTTTCGTTAGTAGTTTTAAGTAAGTTTGATGTTTTGTAAGCAAATTTTTCCAAGTATTAGGCACTCGCTGGCTATCATCTCTGCTATAAGATGAGCTGCATTCTCCGCATGGAATTTCGTACACTCCCTGGTTTTCCAGAGCGATTTTTCCTTTAGGTGTTGGCAAGAGATCTTTTACTTTACGGTCTGTGATGAAAATGGTTTCAATGTTGTGCCTCTTGAGAATTTTTGCGATCTTGTCTGTGGTGCCTCTTACATAAGGAACAAAAGCTTGTTTTGCTAACACCTAAAGAAAAAATCCCTCTAGAAAACCAGGGAGTGTACGAAATTCCATGCGGAGAATGCAGCTCATTTTACGTAGGCCAAACCAACCGTAAAATAAACGCCAGAAGAGACGAACATATAAACGCTGTCAAGCAAAAAACAACTTCTTCTCGTTCTGGCCCAACACTGGTTAAACACAGAACATAAGATAAATTTTTCAGGAACAAAAATGCTATCGAGATGTGAAAACCACAAGTAAACAACACTGGTAACAGGGCCGATTCGGAAACGAACGCGTCCGAGTACACACGGGTCAGACAGCACCCGAGTCACGGACGTCAGTTCGCTCGTAGACGCCATACAGTGAGCTTTAAAAATGGTGAATGAAATTTCATCGAAATGTCAGCTGCCTTACAGTCTTGAGAGGGACTCAGCACATACACGCGATGCCCGAAAACCTTCGATTACATATGTATATATATATATATACATATATACGTATATGTGCACTGGAGCTTTTCCGGTTTTCAATCCCGTTCGTCAGTATAAAAATCTTCACGACGTTTCGCCAACATCTCAGGTGGCATTTTCAAGTGATGCTTCCTCGACGGCTGTTCGACTTGTAATGAGCGTGTTTCTTTTTCGAGATGGGGAAATTTTGTATAGACACCAATACGAAGTGTGAAGGTAATGCTCGATTCCTACTGGCTAACCCCCCCCCCGGCCTGAAGGTACGCACGGTTTTACTTCGGTTGATTGTAGTGAAGCTACAGTCTACAGAAGCGCTCTGTGAGTATCCAGAAGTTTTCGAGCCGTGGCCTTTTTAAACCTCCGATCATGACATGATAGTGTTTCGACTCTGGGTGCCGGTGTACCCATTGCATTGCACTCGCTTACATTTTACATACAGTGTAAGGTTTGTCGTTCTTTCGTTTCATGCTTCCATCACTTTTACCTTTCTTAAAAATTTGGGGTGCTATTTGCGTGCTTGACTTCCTTCATGCGATGATACCGTTAAGGGTTCCTCCTACGGGTTTTGCGCTTCTGTCTTATGTAGCTTTCTTCCTAGATCTTTCTTCTCTCCTCTTTCTTCGCTTCTTACTTCTTTCTTCAGCTTGCTGTATTCTAATACCTAGAGTTGGTGTCTAGGTCTCTTGTATTTCCTTCCATCAACTTCCAGGTTGTAATCCACTGCTTGTCTGATAAGTGGATTATCATGTGTCTCTGCTGTTAGAAAGACCTTTGTAGCTTTTTGTCTAAGTACTTCTCTTAGAGGAGTCCATCTCATTTCCCATCTTATTTGTTCGTTCCTGACCAACCATGGGGCTGCTGGTCCTCTGTCTTCCTTTTTACAGTGTGGTGCTTGTGCAGGTTAAACCTTGGTTGTGGTTGGTTTAATTGCTTTTCTCGATCTGGGCCTCCTCTCGGCTCTTTGTCCTGTTTCTCTGGTGTGTTGTTTTTGGCTGGTTTTTGGTTAGGATTCTCCATGTATTTGGAGATGTTCTCCCTCTTGGTAATGTATTTAGTGTTTTCTATTTTGAGAGCTTCTCTGATGATGCCCGTTCTATAGTGCTTTATGGGTGCGATCTGTTTGGTTTGCCTGTTGGAATAAAGCTGATGTGGTATGCTTATTCTTTATGTTATTTTTATATTTTTGGATTCTGGTAGAAATTCTTCTGTTTATTTGTTCGATGTATTCTTTTTCACAGTGTCTACATGGGATCCTGTACATTTCCTGGTTTGGATTGCCTAATAATTTGTGTATTGTTGTTTGCGGCTTGTAAATTGTGCATATAATATGCTTCCTCAGAATTTTCCCAATTACTTTGTTACACCTTTTATATTATACCGAGATATAACCTGTGCAAGCACGAAACTATAAAAAGCAAACAGCTGATATATTGACCCCGTGAAGATTTTTATATAGACGAACGGATTGAAACCCGAATATATATATATATATATATATATATATATATATATATATATATATATATGTATAATATTATATTCTTTAATTTATATATAAAACATTCAACAAACCATTTTGCTTTTAATAAATAAAAACTTTTTCATATAATTCCCGTTATCTATGATGAATGGCACTCTATGTTGACGTAATTTATAAGACAAATGTATAAAATAAAAGATAAACGAGAAGTAGGCTGCGAGTAATTCGCACCGGCTTTTCAACCCTTTGATTAATGATGACAGAAGACCTCATTCTCTTCGAGTCTTCGCGCGCTTAGGCGATTAATAGATAATTATAACAAAAAATGTGTTTTGGTACTCGGAAACTTCATCCCAGGGAAATCTTTAAATTAAATTAAGTTTCAGCTACATATTATAGATATAATTATATTAGAGATACCATTTAAATCTTTAACTAACTGAAAAAACTTTATACTATAAGGACAGGTGAACTCTAACACGGTTACAGACAAATCAGTCTCAACCACTGACCTCTACTGTTGACTCCTACTTTTGTCGGCTGTTACAGCCATAGATAAAATATTTATAGATCCGCAAAGTTTAATCCCAAAAACGGCCAATTTGATGACAATAAAATGTAAACATCGTAGATCAGATGTCGGCATGCGCACTACAAAATGATCAGGTGACCATCGACAGGACCGAACTTCGAAAATCTATTTAGTTAGTTCAATTAGTCATAAATGGTGTTTAAATCAAGCAAGTTATCAAAGTTGCAACCATGGTTGCAATCTTTAGTAAAAAATCGGTGTCATGTAACTTTCTCGTTCTGGGAGTCACATCATATGGGCATAAATAATATCTGAAGCAGAAGGGAATAATCCGGTCTGTGTCTATCGATGGGAGTTAGTTTAGTCATTTCTTATACTGTGGAAGTAATTTTTAAGGTCCGGCAATTTATTCTCTAATTATTAAAACATAATAACCTTCTTTTCCTTATCTTTTTTTAAGAAAATATTGATACGAAACGGGTTTGTCAACGGATATGCAGGATTTAAAAATAATTTTATATAATATTTTTCTGCCGTAATGGTGAACGGAGCATATATTTTCTTATCGTATTAATTTTTTCGACAAAATGATGAAAATGTTATTTCAAATAAAATAAGTGAACAACGTCATTGCTGGGGGTGATTAAAAAAAATATACCAACAAAAGAAATTCACATTTGTCTAACTTATTTCGTAATATTTTGCTTTTGTTAACATATTAATGAATTTTTAATTTGACGATTTCAAAGTGGGGATTGCCATGACCACATGAATCATGACAATTTTATAAAATGAGTATGGACATAACTAATCTGAATTTACTTCCAAAACTAGTATTAGTAATAAACAACGCTTTTTAACGTAATGTCCTCAATCTTCAGACATACAAAATAATAAATCTTAGAATGGCTGCAGAACAAAAAAAAAATATTTGAGCTGGGTGAAAACATCGGTTAAATATAAGGTGGATGAAGTTATGCAAGAATATGGACATTGTGCAAATTAGCAACTGGAAAAAAGTTGTTGGCAATTTGAAAAAATAATTCAAACAGAGCTTAGAAATTATAGAGCCAATAACCTATTCTGGCTAAAATATAAATCTTATACTGAAATATTTTATGTATATAACAAAATAACAATTCAAAATAATTATTGTAAGTTATATATGTATGTTTTAAAATGTTCCAACTTCATTTTGAGGATGTATGTTTTTATTTATGTAAGTAATGTAATAGATGGAGAAATTGTACCATTTCTTGACATATTGATGAATGTACTTTTTTCATATGATAAAATAAACTATTCTATGGTTTGGTGCGAATTTTCAGATTATTTAAAAATGATTGCTTAAAAGTTCAGTTTATCTTTTGGTAATCATTTGGAAAGTGCTAAAAATATATCATACTACATGTTTTGGAAATTTAATGTTATACGGAAACACTATAAATCCAAAAACGTTGTAAAGCAACACTTTTTTTACCCTACAGAGAAAAAGGAAAATAAAAAAATTTCATTCCATTATTTTAAATAAAAACACAAAAACAAATAAAATAAATCACTTAAAACGTTATAAATCCGTTTAAATTGCACGCAACTCACAAAGCAAAAATAAACACAAAAATGGCGTTGAGCCGATACTGTGCTGTTTACGGATGGCGCTATGAAACAACCGATCGATAATAGGAAGTCGCTTATGCGCATGCCCTTATCTGATCAACGTCCAAAAATATGACTGGCGCGCGATGTGCAGAAACGCATTGTTTCGCCCATGGTTTGCCATTTTTTGGCTTTAGTAGCCGACAAGAGTAGGAGTCCATAGTAGAGGTCAGTGGATATAGCTACAGTTTGAAGTTGCCGTTTCATTTTTTGAACGCGCGGATTTGTTAGCAACTCATCTTCCTGTCGAGTCGTCTTTTAAATAATTAACATCTTTTAAACTTCACTGAAGCTTTTGTTTTTGTGTTATCATTTTCCGGACAACTCACACCTAAATTTAAATTCTTAAAACATTCGAGTTAGTTTCGTTTCTTAATTGTTATTAACAATATAGGAATGAATTTAAAAAAAATTTGTTAACTTAGGCGCATGTTGTCCTAAGCCGTTTTTTTTCTAAATTCGTGGAAAAATGTCTGCTTCCCAAATATGAAAATAGAATTTTTTTATTGGCAAAAACAAAAAAGTGATTTAATTTGTTTACAAGGTTAAAATGATAGTGGTTTTCTAATGAAGTTTAAACAAATTTAAAAATTAATTTTCCTCAATTCCATGTAATACTTCTTATAGAAAAAGAGTTCCTCTTTCATGAGATGTACTCCGAATCGGTGTACCTTTATCGATGGAGCTAGAATGTTAATGCAAAATTCGCTCGCCTGTGATCAACAAATTAAATTTTGCACAAACTATTTGATGAATCGATCTGAAATTTTTACCTCATATTAAGCACTAAAAAGTCTAACTTTTTACGTAACAACAAAGTCGTAGATTGCATTTAGGAATCGTTATTCTAAATTAAATATTATAACAATTTTGACTATGTTTTACATTTTTCTCAGCAACAAATAAAAATGTCGAGATCGGTAAAAAAACAATTTCTAGGTTTTTAAATTCTCTACAAGATGACCATTTTGTCCAAAAATTTCTATAGTTTTTGCTGGTAAGCAAAAAAGTACAAAAAAATGCATTTTTTGACCTTTAATTGTTTACAAAAAGTTTATGACACAAAATCTCGTGCAGAGCTTATATTACCCGAAAATCTGGGGCTCTGTCTGGATGAATGAGTGCCCCCAACTAGGTCTTTTTTTCGCTTACTTTACTGAAGTACATACACTCTTAAAAAGTTGCTCCGCTTGCCTTTCTGCTGTGTAAGGTGCGTATAAATATGGCGAGTCGAGCGCGTGACGAGCTTCCAACGAACTGATCTTTGTCGGTTCGAACCCTTCTTCGACGCCCGGCGCCAAAAGAGATTTCTGGCGTCTGGACGGTGTAAACCAATAAAGGGTAAAAAAAAATATTTAAGTTTTGATTATTTTCTTTATATTCCGAAATGATATGTAGTTATTTTTTTCTTATTTTCCAAATATTTAATAATGAATCCCGAAATCAGCTTACGTAGGATTCAACATAACTGTGATGCCGGGATATTAGAAATAAATCTAATTTTTTAAGTGATTTTATTTACATATTATCTCCTATAATTATAAATAAAAAAGATACCTTTTTGTTGTACTTTTACAAGATCTATTAATAAATCTTGGAAATCCGCCTTTACACGAGTTTGTGTTTTCCCGCTCACTGGCCAATATTACAATACCTCATGCTGTCAAATTGGCTAAAATTTTTTTTATTATCATATTTTCCTTATATCATTATATTCCGAAATAAATAAGAGGTAGTTTTTCCGATTTTCGAAATATTACTTAAGTAATCTCGAAATTAGCTTATACGTAGGTCGTTAGTAATCTGTTCACGGTTCAATATGGCTGTTTCAGGTTGCTAAGAAAGAACCTACTTTTTTCAGGAGTGTTATTTTCTAATTATCTTTAATATTTCAAAGTAAAAAGCGAAATTTAACCAGTTTGTTTACTAGTTTGTTTGACGATGATTGTCGCGGCGAGTGTGGCTGCATCAATGCGAACTTCAATTAAGTTTTTCTTTAATAACATAGTTAATGCCGTTTCACCAGTTCTCGCTGATAATTTTTTTTAATGTATTAAGAAATTAACGCATTCCTTATAGTTTACATTTTGGGTTATCCCGAGTTACGAATTAGTTGTGCCCATATAAGTTTAATGGATTTTAATTAATGTGTTCGAAGCACAACATTTCCATGTTCTTCAGCACATTCGTCTATCACATGTTTCTTAAATTGTCTTGCTTTCTCATTTGCAATTTTTACAAGTTCCTTCTTTAGTAAACCGTTCATAAAGGAAATATGTTTTTTTTTAATAACCAATTTGTAAAATCGCTTTTTCAACTATGTTATTGGCAACTTTTCCACCAGTCTAGAATGATAACTGGCGTTATCCAAATCTACAACTGACCTCTCCTGAATCAATTGTATCATTTGATAAAAATATCTTTGAAAGATATCCGGCGTCATTTATTCACGTTAATCTTTGGTAGATTTCGGTTCAAACTGCTGCAAAATTCCTCTAAATTCCCTTCAATATGAATTGTAATGAGTTTGAGGCCCTGAGCGGATAAGGGTTTTAAATATGTCGATAACCTTTCTAAGAATGCTTCTCGAAAAATTGCTATATTCTTATCTTCATACATTTCTTGTACTATGTGTCCTGTACTGAGACAGATTACATCCAGATGCCTTCCCTGTGGTATTTTCTAATTTCCCGGAAATACCGTTTTCTCTAAAAGTATTTCCTCTGTATCACCTCTATTTTCACTTTCCCTACGAGAAATTCACTTTGTCAGCACTTTTTACACATTGGTTTTTCACATTCTACTCTTGTTTCATAACTTTCAAAACTTTATTGAGACTTGCTTTTTATTTTCTAACTAAAAACTTTCTAATTCGTGAACGTCTCTTCTTAATATGTTTTTGAAGCATTCGTATAATTTTTTCTTCTAGGGTACGGTTCACGCTAGCACACAGTTCCACTTTTCCTTTCCTTAATTTGCCTATAACTTGTAGATTCACTAAATTTTGGAGTAAAAGTAGACATTTTCAATACCACTGAAAGTTGTAAGACAATAACATAGCAAGGCCTTACATTTATACACATCTGAAGTATACTTAAAAATGTCATTACTGTTAATTGCCCAATTGAGATGTATACTTCTAATTCTAATTATCTTTTAAGTATACAACTCTTTCCTCAAATACATACTTAAGACATACACAATATCTACCCCTTGCGTTATCCAGTCATTTCCAAAAGAAAAATATATTATCAGCGGCCCATTTCCATATGGTCGACGCACTCGAAATTTTCTTCTCGCTGGCCTCTACGAATTTTCTGGCGCAATTTCATTTCACACATTTACTTCTTTTCTTCTCTAAAATTTTTGTCCATAACTCATAAATTTTGGAATTATTTTCAGGTTCCTCTATTTTCTTCCAATCACTCCATGTTCACTTATGAACAACTTTTAATCAACTAATGCCAAGTGCTAAATAAATTTCATTTCATTAGCAAAAAAATAAGAAAATCTCGTGTCTTCAGTCTCACTGCAAAGTAATTTTTTTCGAAAAAGCGTGTCATAAACTCGTCTCACTAGATAAAAGAAAACCCTTTGAGTTCGCACCAAAAAACCGACAGAAAATGGATCGCTGCGAGTATCAGTCGAGCTACTCGAAAACAATAGAACTATAAAAAAAAATGACTTCTTGTGACCAAACTGCATTTATTACCTCTTTTCAAATTTGCCGACGATGGCCCTCGATAACAATAGAAATCGGCAAAATTTCAAAAGAGTCTCGTTGGAAGCTCGAGGCATACTCGACTCGAGCTCGACTCGCCATATTTATACGCACCTTTAGAAACGTCGATCTCGCCACTCGTGGGGTATGTGGGATTGGAAGATTGACATCTAAACGTCACTATTAGGATTAATGAATGTCAAAAACAACCTATATTAACTTTTTTTAACTAAATTATATTGCTAAATTGAAAAGGGGGCTTAATTGAGATTTCGCGAGGGGGGCCCCGAACTTTCAGCTACGCCACTAACTGTAGCGTTAATAGTTGGCAATTAAACCAATTAGAAATCTCCTGACTATCGTTTTTCACCCGTTTTAAAGTAATAAAAATATAATAAATTTAATTTTACGAGAAACTAAAAATACAGTTGCAAAATGTCCAAACTGCTACAGTTAACCCAATAAAAGAACACAGCAATAATAATATCCAAGGTTTAAACGTCATTTCGTTTTTATTTCTTGCAGAATAAATCGGGTAGAAGTTAGTAGCTCAACATCAGGTTGCTTTCGTAATAAAATCTTTTTCCTCTTAAAAAGACAGTAAACTTTAATAGAAGTTGTACTTTTCTTTTCCGGGTTGATTTATTTAATTGAATGCGAATTGATGAAATAAAGTGAAAAAATGTTTGGCTGTCGCTTTAAAGCAAGTAAAAGTGATAATTATAGTATAAAATTATCGGTGTTTTATTTTAAATTTCCGCTTGATGATTGTCTTAAATTCTCAAATATTTCATTGCAAGAGATAGTATTTTTACCGGAAATAATATTAAAATATAGAACAAAAAACCAGCGTGGTTGACAATTTGTAGCATTTAAATTTACCAGTTTACATCAATGCTACATGTTTTCAGTAATAAGACATAATTTGTATATTTTTACCTGATTCGTGGAACTTGTTTTTTTTTGGTTCACAACTTTTTTGGTCTTATAACTTATCATTCTTTCTCCTTAATATAGTTTGTAAATTGCTGTAGTTATATATCATCATAATATTTTATTTTTAGTAAATTCTCATTTATTTACATTCCATTTCAGTATTAAAAATATAAGGTTATGTTAGTAATATAGTTCAGTTGGCATTTGTTGTGGATATATACCTGATTCGTTTGACACGAGCACGGCATGTAGAGACCGATCATTTAAGGTTGAGTATACAGTATGGAATTTGTAGCAATTTTTTTGAAGTTTGTTTTAATCATGATTAGTAACTTTGAACTGTTTGATCATAATTTTCTTTTTATTAATTTTCCATGGCTTGCCAATATTTGATGCATTACCTGGTAATCAGTGTAAGTTCGGAACTACGTTAGAGTGCTCCAGGTTGAGAATGAGGTTGGCAAAAGTAACAACAAATAGCTCTAAGATTTGTCACGTCTGGTTGCGAGAGAGATTTTCATTTTCGTTTCTTTTACTGTTGAACCGTCGAAGGCAGTAGACCAATCCTGCCATTAGATTTGAAAGGACAGACGGTCAAGTGTTTTTTTCGTTAAAGTTCACTCATCAACAGGTAAGATTTTGCCCCTTATCTTTACCAACATGTGGTAAAAATAACATTTTGTTTCAGGGCTATCTGACGCAAGTTCATTTTCATCTTTGGCTTCGTCTCATTCCTTTTCCTGTGTTTTTCTATTTTGATTTTCTCGGCTGTTAAGGCTTTTTGATTCTTCTGGCTCTATTTTTCCTGGCCGTGTTACCACGACGATTTTGACCTGCACTATTGGGCTCACCCTGCATTTGGTTGATGAGTTGGGATTGGCTTGGTGAAACCCCTTTCATCCACGAACAACCATAAGAATCCTAGCCACAGCGCTGGATCAAATAAACAGAAGTGAGAGGTATCGTTTACATAAGCATAGACCAGGTAGGAGAAAACTTTAATTTAGGGAATTGGAACTATACATTAATTTTTTTACATGCAAATAAAACATAACATATTTACATTTGACATAATATAAAATGTAAGAACATCTTGATAACTTTCGTTACAATAATTACTTTCTGCACTCTTGGCAATTAAAGGTTCTAGAACGTTTGTGGCCAAATTTTTATATAACCTTTAAAAACGATGTAACACCAATAGTTACCAAGAAAGGGTATATAAAGAAATTGTAGGTACCATTCTGATTTATGTAAATAATAATTTTTTTGGAATAAAATGGAATTGTTATTTTGTTTTAATTAAGTCGTTTCATTATGGAGCTATACACCAGCAGTCAATAAATTAAAATCATTCCTCATACCTATGTGTTTTACTGTTTAATCACTAGGTAAGTAACACAATTAATGTAAAACAGGTGGCGCCTATTGGGTAATTAAAGCAGAGCACAACTATCTCTAAAAGAGATACGAACCTAGCCTCCGACATATTGAGCTGCCGTACACACCCGTTGCCGTACCCTGTAAAAAGGGAGACGCTGCTGACTGACCTTTTTTTACTAAAAAATTGGCAAGTTGTCTTTTTCTCTCATACCACTTATTTTAAACATGACTGTTTTGTCATCGTAAAAGATGGTCTATTCTGGCCGATCCGGACCAGATATGATGTATTTACTGTTAGCCCTTGAGAAGTTCCGTTATTCTTCTTTTAGTTCTGTTATTAGATTAGCTTTACGGTATCATATTATGGTATTTTCATCAGAAGAACATCCAAATGCAAAATTTAAATTTAATTAATATGTTACAAAATTTCTTTGCAGACAGACTGGCAGACGCACATATAAAATAGCTTAATATTATAATGTCAATGTGAAATATACATTATAAAATAATATATAGAGACAGATAATAAAGTAAAATTAAATCAAAAAAATGAAAATAAACGTATTAGGCATATTTACTCTCCTGTTGTTTCAAAAGTAAAAATGGTTTAGTGAAGTTTTTATTATTATATGACTTAGATGTTCTTGGTCGTACTTTGCATGAAATTATCGAAAGCTGTCGAAAGCCACTCTCTAATCATTTCACTCATTATTTTTTAGTTTTCCAAATGCTAGTAAAACGTGGAACAGCTAGATAAAATACAACTTATTTCCAGAGAAGTTATGTACATCTTTAAACTTTAATTCTTTTATTATTCTTCCTGTGAGAACTTGAAATTGTAATTCAATTTGCGGTTGTATATTACCAAGAAAAGTGGATGACATATTTGTTAAGAATTGTCAGGGTGTTTTGTCTGCAGTGTTGGCTCAGATTTTTAATATTTCATTATCAATGGGTGTTTTCCCAAAAGTATGGAAAACTACTTACATTACGCCAATCCATAAGAATGGAGACAGAGCTAACGTCGAAAATTATCGTGGAATTTCGAAATTTTCACTATTTAGTAAGATTTTTGGGGTATTGTTTACCAAAAGATGTGTCCTCTTTTTAGGCATGTGTTAGCAACTTCACAGCATGGCTTTATGGCAGGTCGATCGACTACTACTAATCTGCTTGTCTATGAGCAGTACTTGGTGGAGGCTTTGGAGGGGAGGTGTCAAGTGGATGCTATTTACACTGACTTCTCCAACCAAAATATATAGTTACCTGTCTAATAGAGTACAGCGAGTAAAAATTAATAACTGTGAATCATCTGATATATGTGTTACCTCTGGTGTTCCTCAGGGTGCTCACCACGCTCCGCTCCTTTTTAACTGCTTTATTAACGATATTGAGAACACTTTTAGTAGATGTCTTCTTTATGCAGATGATTTAAAGATATTTCGGGTTGTCAGGAGTAGCAACGATTGCAAGGGCATTCAATTGATAATATTGTGAACAGGGGTTTGAAGTTGCTCGGGTTTGTGAAGAGAATGCTTACAGATTTTAATAGTGTAGACTGTTTTAAAGTGATATACTGCTCTGTAGTTCGATCAATCTTAGAATATGCGTCCCAAGTTTGGTCACCTCATTATTTTACATACAAAGAAAAGGTGGAAAGAGTACAAAGAAAGTTTTTCAGTTTCATTGCCTTTAAACAGGGAAGGCAGCAGGAGCGGTCTGTATATGATGATACTGACGATGCTTTGAGGTTGCTACCATTGTGTGTGAGACGCATGTATCTTGACCTCGTTCTACTTTATAAGATTGTTAACTCTTGTATTGATTCTCCCGAACTACTCAACAATATTGGATTATCAGTTCCTCAAAGAGCTTTTAGAGCGCACAATTTGTTTGATGTGATATATCATCGAACGAATTATGGCATTAACAGTCCTATTTCTCGAATGTGTAGGGAAATGAATTCACTTCCTACAAAGATTGATATTTTTCATTTGCCAATTAATGTCTTCAAATTAAAAATTTTACAATTCTTGAAAAACTAGTTAATATAGTCAATTGTCAATACTAGTCTTTTGAAGCACTTTGATGTATGTCTAGATTTGTAGTTTTTTTTTAAATTTCTGACTGTTTTAAATAATGATATTTGTAAGTTTTTTAATTTTGACTGTTTTAAATAGTTTTTGTATTTTTTATTTTTGAAATGGATTGTATTTATTTGATCCGTTAATATACTATTATTATTATAATTGTTTACAAATTAAATTTTTTGTCAAAACTGTGTCTAATAAATGGTTTTTTTCAAAAAAAACTATACCGACTTATTATAAAAAGGCACCAAACTAAATTTTTATAAAAAATAAATAAATAAGCCTACAGTTATTAAGTTGATCGCAATTTAAAAGAGTTTTAAAATTAAATTTTTTAGTGCAACTTTTCGAAGTCTGTTTAACGTTTTTGTAAAAAAAACCAAACAGATCTGATTCTGCTTTGCCAATCAAAAGAAATATTTTAAAATATTGTTTTTCTGTATTTGAAGCCTGGGTTTAAAAACGGATTTTACCAGAGTACTATTTTATTTGATATTTCGTTTACTTAGCAACAAAATGCACATACATAAAACGTGATTAGCCAGATTCACTAAGAAGGTTTAAGACTTAGACCCGATCTAATAGCCTTGAAAATTAGATTTTCTAGATAACAAGTTTTGTTTTTCTTATGTTATTGTTTTAATTGTATTTTAAAGGTTCAAAACTTGCTTGACATATTGTTACCCTTGTCAATTTAAATTCTCTACTGTCAATATAGACCGGTTTTAAAGTTAAACCATGTTAGTGAATAAGGGGGATATTTTTAAAAATCGAATGTTTTCCTATGTAAGGGTCTTTAAGAGATAAAAACAAACATATAACAACAAATAAATGTTGGTAATAAAGTTATAAAAAATATGATATTTAATCCGACAAAAAATATATTTATTTTCCGGGAAAGCAAGTTCTTTCTCAAAAAGAAAAATAAATGCATCATAGAAATTTCTCACATAAGACGGGAAAAATAAAGTGCCTTTAAAACTCTTAACAAACGACCGTAAACTTTAAGTTTTTGGCTTGTAACCGGAGTTTACTCTGGTTAAGATTTTAAGAATGTGTCAAGATTTTTCGGAGGTTTAAAGACGGGAAAATCGATTTTTCTAAAATTATTCGAGCGCTGGTTTGGTAAATAATATAGTTATTGTAGTCTTAGTACCTTTAGAGTGTAATGTTAAATAGGATTTTAGCAAACATCAAAAAGAACATAAAACAATGACCATCAATCAAAATATGGATTGCTGTGAATCCCTAAGTGGAGATTATTGTACTTTGGAACATGCGTCGCTCAAAGTTAGGACGGTATATATCTGTTTTAAATCTCACGAATGCTTCCTGTTTTACCTCCACACAACATGACTCATTCTAATTATCTTTAAACTAATCCGCAGCGAGAAGTCAAATGATGTTAAATCAGTGGAAATTTCTTGAAATAATCCCATCGTACGAGACGTGGCTCCATCTGGTTGAAACTACATCTATGGTCTAATCACGCACTTATAAAGTATATGTACTGATCGTCAAATAAACAGAAAATGTCCGGACCATGCTATGCGCCATTTTGGGTAAGGTGAAGTTATAATAACAGTGAATACGCTGTCGCCACTGAAAAATTATAACGACTAAACGTAATCGTTTACCTCCC
Source organism: Diaprepes abbreviatus (assembly GCA_034092305.1). Taxonomy (NCBI): domain Eukaryota; kingdom Metazoa; phylum Arthropoda; class Insecta; order Coleoptera; family Curculionidae; genus Diaprepes; species Diaprepes abbreviatus. The sequence goes on along the minus strand of JASJET010000373.1, from coordinate 27,051 downwards.
ACTGACAAGTTTGAAGCAATTTGTATACCTTTCCGAAATTTCATCGACATAAGTAGTTGAACGAAACGAATGGTAGAAAGAGATAAAATGACAGTATTACGTTATAACCTTACCCAACTTATCCAATTTGTGTCAATTGATTGTTATGTGTTGACGTCTGTCATACTATTGGTCGGTCGTAAAAATAAATTAAAAATTTTTATTATATTTTTGGTTGTTAAAAATAACCAGTCCTTAAAAAAAGCAATATGTTGACGAATCGTTTCTTCAAAACGATTTATTTTTTGAAAAATCAGTTGAAATGTTAATTAGGTAGTACCCCGTTATTTTCAGTATTTTTTAATTAAAATTTCCTTAGAAAGTTGAATGTTTCGAAAATTTCAAGTTAATTTGTGATTATAGACATACAAAATTATTACATTAAATTCTGTTCATATCTCAATAGTATAAGCGTGCTGTTTAAAAATTGTTTTTCTACGACTAGTTCTAATTATGGATTTAACATTAAACACTTGTGTCCCTATATCCCCAAACGGTCGAGTATCTTACTTTGAAACAGTTAAGTGTAACATAATTGTTTTCATCAACACAACTTATAAAAAATTTGAGAAGTAACAATTTGTAAGATATTTAAAACTTTTATTTAAATAAATAACATTCAATTTTATATTCAAATAATGTTAAATGCAACATTTTACTTCCTTAGACTGTGTTAAACACTATACTACACTACAACTAAATAAATATTATTGATTATAATTTATTAGGACATATAAATTTGAACCCTACAAGCCAACAAACGACGTCCTTCAGAATAAAAAAAGCTTATTTATAGCACGTTTGGTCTTCAAGCCCCTACAAATCTTCACAAACTAATAAAAAAAGTATATTAAAGGTTGAATAGTATCATTAATGGGGGGTTATCGGGCTGGCCTATGGTTCCGGCCCCTGGTCGTACACAGTTCCTCTATCACCGGTCAAGTTTCAGGTTTTCTTTCAAACTTACTTGTCAGGACAGGAAGTCTTGCAATAATCGGCTAGATGTTTAGTGAATTTATACAACAATTGATTGGTGGATAGCTAGGACGATGGATTTTAGTAATACTACATAGAGCAGTGGTTTCTACCATTTCAAGTTTTATGAGTGCTGGCTTCCTGCAATTACTCTATATAGGATGTATGTATTCCTATTAAAGTCAGTACATTGCTTTGTATATATGAGTTGTTTTTCTTGATATGTCTTTTTCTTTGTATATTAGACTCTTAAGGTATTTGGCCCTGTGTATACATTTTTTGTTTAACAGTTCCAAAGTGCCAATTGAAGATAATTTTGTGGTCTATATTTACACCTAAATATTTGACTGATGGCTTGGTGCATATTACTTGGTTATTAAGTTATTTAAAATAAATTTAATCCAAGGAAAAACAAAGATTATTTCACAATAATAACAACAATGACACTATTTTTTGACTTTTGACGGTTAATTTGACGTGCCAAAACGTCACTTTTACCCAAAATGGCGCAGAGCATACTCCGGACATTTTTCGTTTGACAGCTCCATTACCACCTGTCATCCATTTATTTTCAGAAATCCGTGGGTCTAATGCATGAAATTTTGCAGCATGATACTATTCTGTAGCATTTAAATTTACCAGTTATCATCAATGCTACATTTTTTTAGTAATATGATATAATTTGTATATTTTTACCCGATTAAATTGAATTATTTATCCCGTAATTTAAAATAGTAAACATGGAATTTGTTTTTTTTTTGGTTCACAACTCTTTTGGTCTTGTAACTTATCACTCTTTTTTCTTAATACAGTTTGTAAATTGCTATAGTTTATATATCACATTATTTGGTTTGAATTTAAAAGTTGTAAAATATTTTATTTTTAGTAAACTCTCATTTATTTACATTCCATTTCAGTATTAAAAGTATAAGGTTATAGTCGGTAATGTGAGGATGTATTCCCGATTCGTTGACACGAGCACGGCATGTCGAGACCGATCATTTAAGGTTGAGTATGCAGTATGGAATTTGCGGCAATTTTTTTGAACTTTGTTTTAATCATGATTAGTAACTTTGGACTGTTTGATCATAATTTTCTCTTTGATAATTTTCCATGGCATGCCTATATTTGATGTATTACCTGGTGGTCAGTGTAAGTTCGGAACTAGGTTAGAGTGCTCCAGGTTGAGAATAAGGTTGGCAAAAGTAAATACAAATATCCCTAACATTTGTCACGTCTGGTTGCAAGAGAGTTTTTTATTTTCGTTCCCTTTACTGTTGAACCACCGAAGGTAACAGACCAATCCTGCCACTAGCTTTGAAAGAGCAGACGGTCAAGTGTTTTTTTAAAAAAGTCCACTAATCAATGAGGTAAGATTTTGCCCCTTATCTTTACGAACATGTGGTAAAAACAACATTTTATTTCAGGACTATTTGAAGCTAGTTCTTTTTTATCTTTGGGCTTCATCTCACTCTTTTCATTCTGATATTGCTGTCAAGGCTTTCTGATGGTTCCGGCCCTAGTTTTCCTGTCCGTGTGACCACGACTATTTTAACCTCATCCTGCGTTTGGTTGGTGAATTGGAAGTGGCCCTGTGAAGCCTCCATTCATCCACAACACAACAGGAATCCTAGCAACAGCGCTAGAAGTGAGAGGTACCATAGTATAGACCAGGTAGGAGAAAACCTTAAGTTAAAGAATTGGAGCTATAAATCAATTTTTTTTAAATACAAACAAAACAACATAAATATATTTTAATGTGATATAATAACATGTAAGAACTTTTTGATAACTCTATAAAACTTACTTTATTGGCAATTAAAGGTTCTAGAACATTTGCGGCCAAATTTTATATAACCTTTTAAAAACGAGGTAACAACCATAGTTATCAAGAGAGTACAAAAACATTGTAGACCATTCTAATTTATGTACATAATAATTTTTTTTGGAATAAAATGGAATTGTTATTTTGTTTTGATTAAGTCGTTTCATTGTGGAGCTATACACCAACCGTCAATAATTTAAAATCATTCCTCATACCTAAGTGTTTTCCTGTTTAATCACTAGGTAAGTAACACAGATAATGTAAAACAGGTGGCGCCTATTGGGTAATCAAAGCAGAGCACAACTATCTCTAAAAGAGATACGAACCTAGCCTCCGACATATTGCTGCCGTACGCATCCGTTGCCGTACCCTGTAAAAAGGGAGACGTCGCAATTCTATTAACTATTTATGGTCAATGGAGTTCTATTCTCATCGTCGAAAATGCTTCACAATGTTTCGCCAACATCTCAGCTGGCAATTTCAAGTTATGCTTCCTCGGCGGCTGCTTGGCTTGGAATGAGCAGGATAGTCCTCTGCCGGCCTTTTCATAGTTTGGTTCTACCTTTATTCTGCCTGGTTGGTTTCTCGCTTATCTGGGTCTGTGCCTCCTCTGGGCTCACTGTCCTGTTTCTCTGATGTATTGTTGCTTCTCTGATGATGTGCATTCTATGATGCATTATTGGTGCGATCTGTTTAGTCTCCTGGAAACTTGTAGTGTGTCCTGTCTCTTGATGATGTTGGAATAAAGCTGGCGCCGTTTGCTTATTCTTTATGTTATTTCTATGTTCTTGGACCCTGGTAGAGATTCTGTTGTTTGTTTGACCGATGTATTCTTTTTCATAGTTTCTATATGGGATGCTGTACACTCCCTGGTTTTCCAATGGTATCTTGTCTTTGGGATTGCCCAATAATTTGCGTATTGATGTTTGTGGCTTGTAAATTGTGCATATGTCATGCTTCCTCAGAATTCTTTCAATTACGTCTGTTACACCTTTTATGTATGGCAGTGTGGTTTTTGGTTTGGATATGTCATCTTCTTCTTTTTTCTCTGCTATTGCATTTGTGTTTCGTTTTATGGTCTTATTGATATTTTGTTCTTTGTAGTTGCTTTGTTTTAGAGCTTTTGTGATATTGTTGAGTTGTTCTTGGTGGTTCTTGGGATTGGTTAGTCGCAAGAATCTCGAGATCAGTGTGTTGGTGACTGATTGTAACTATGATGAATGGTGGTGTGATTCGGCATTTAGGTATCTGTTTGTATGTCTGTAGGTTTTCTGTAGACCGTATAATCGATGCTTTGGCCATCGTTTCTAGTGATTAGAAGAATATGTCTAGGTTGGATCTTCCGTGAGGTCATATGATGAAGATGCCATCGAAGTAAAGTTTCCAGAGGGATGATTTTGTTTTGGGTTTTCTTAGGGCTTTTGTTCCAAAATATTTTATAAAAAGGTTTGCGATGACTGGTGATAGCGAAGATTCCATAGAAGCTCCATCTGTCTTTCGGCAGAAGTTATTTTCAAAGTATGTGTTTTTGAGACAGTGTTGTGAGTGATCGATGAAATGATGTGAAAATTCCTCGTTCATAGCAATCTGGTCTAGAGCTTCGTCAATCGGTATGGATTTGATATCCAGGTTAGCAAGAATGTTATCTTTTTGCAGTTTTAACGCTTGAAGTATTCAAACCAAATGATCCGAATTTTTCAGGTATGGGTCTGCAATTTCGGTCGCCGGTCGCATATTTTGTGCCAGGTATTTTCCCAGTTGTTGAGTTGGGAATCTACTGCACTTACTATTGGTCTTATCGATGTTCCTTCTTTATGGATTTTTGATAGTCCATATAGTTTCGGCCAATACAATGATCTCCAGATCTTGGCGACTAACTGAACACAAAAGCAATATCAAGTAGATGCCAACTTGCTTATTTTAAACGGAACACCCTATATATTATTGCATTTTTCATTTCTACGTAAAATTCTAGATATATTTCATGCATAATGTTCTATACTTAAATCTCATCGTTCTCTTCCCAAATAATTTTCAAAATATCATAAAAAAACTAATAAAGTCGATCTTCGCCTATCAGAAAACTAACTAAAGTTAAATAATAAAGACTTCCTCGTAGGACAAATTTATAGTTAGGTTTTGGTCTGCAAACATCATTTTTGACATAAAAATTTAAATATTTCCAACTTTGTACTTGCTTGACCGTTTCGATATGAATCTCCACCATTTCCACTCCCTCGACCCTGTACAGGGTGAGTCAACGATTGGATGAAGTAGGTTTGTGCCTTTTCGGTGAAATTAACAAAGAAACTATATTGTTTGATACAGTTTATTTTTACGCAGATTTTAAAAATATTTAGGACTCTACAGGGTGAGCCAAAAAACTAGGACAGCATAGAGTTGTATTTTTTTAAATAGAACACTCTATATACGAATCGTATTTTCGATATAGCTTATAATTTTAAATCTTTCTTATTAAGGGTTTACTATAACAAAACTTTATAGTTTCTGAGATAATTAAATTTAAAGAAAAAAAGTCACATTTTCAAGCATCAATTCAATCCTAAATAACGTTTTCAATTTTATGACAAATATATTCAAATTTGGAATTTAGCAAGGCCAAGGACAAGTTAACATAATTTTTACCTAATATTTGCAATAAAAACTACAGGGTGTTGAACACATCGGCTCAAATTTGAACAAGTTTAAATGAATAAATATCTTTTTTTTTAAATGGTACACCCTGTATATTTTCATGTTATTTAATAGAGTAATAAAAACCCTAAAAGTTTTGTTCAATATATCCTATACTTATTTATAATAGTTTTTGAGATATTTCAGTTTTTCTTGTTTTCCATACTTTTTTACAGAAATAGTCTTCATTATCATAGTAGCCATGTAAAATAATAAAAAGAAATTACAGAAACAAACAGAATGTGGTTAAATATGATGAAATACATTATTCGTTATATTACAACGGCAATAATTTAATTAAACATAATGTGAAAAAATTAACACAACAATAACGACAAGGCAAATACATATTTACTTTTATACTAAATTGAAACAAAAAAATTACCTATAAAATACTGAGATTAATTATTTCTTTTTAATAAGTGTTCCAATAAACGACCCTCTTGTGCAATGCACAAATTTAGTCTTTTTTGCAGATTTTCTCGGACCCTGGACAAAATTAGTGGCGTTATTGTTCTATAGGTATCCCTAATCCTGTTTCGCATATCTTCCACTGTTGTTGGTGGATTAACATACACCTTATTTTTAATATAACTCCATAGGAAGAAATCTAATGGGGTGATGTCGCAAGACCTTGGTGGCCACTCAATGAAACCCCCACGTCCAATCCATTTTTGCGGATATCGTTGGTCCAAAAACGCACGAACTTCACGATGGTAATGCGGAGGCGCACCATCGTGCTGGAACCACATACTGTCGAGCTCATCCCTATCGAAACCTTGAAGCAGTTGGGGTAGTTCTTCTTGTAGAAAGTTCAGGTAACTATGGCCATTTAGTGGTTCATTAAAAAAGTGGGGTCCAATAATTCGATTATGATGAATACCACACCAAACATTTAATGACCAGTGGTTTTGATGTTGCACCTCTCTAATCCAAAATGGGTTTTCTGTGGCATAATAATGCATGTTGCGTCTATTTACGGCACCGTTACTTCTAAAAGTAGCTTCATCACTAAACATTACCTTGCATAATAAATTTGGATTTAATTGAATCTCCGCATTTATTGTACGACAAAAGTTTACACGACTTTCAAAATCCTGTCCATGCAATTCTTGGTGTAATTCCATGTGATATGGATAATACCTATATTTCTTGATAGTACGATTAGCGGTGGATTGTGATGTTTCACATAATGCTGCTAACTGACGGCTACCAATATAAGGATTTTCCTGAACATTTAACAATACTTGTAGTTCTTTTTCTTCATTAGTTACTGGTTTGTTGACCACTTTACGTTTTGGATAATCAACAGTACCAGAAGAATCAAATGTTTGCATTAAGTTTTGAAAAGTATCGGTATTAGGCTGGCGTCGATCAGGATACTTCATTTTGTAAATTGTTTGAGCAAGAAGGCAATTTTTTTGAGCCTCTCCTATTGTATAAATCATATCTATTAACTCATTCTTTGGAAAATTCATTTTACAATATAAGATGAATGCAAAAAAAAAAACAAACTACACTACATAAAAACCAAAAGAAGCGATTGCGGTTATAAATTTGACACATGTTCTTTTACATTGTTTTTGCCATGGCTACTATGATAATGAAGACTATTTCTGTAAAAAAGTATGGAAAATAAGAAAAACTGAAATATCTCAAAAACTATTATAAATGGTATAGGATATATTGAACAAAACTTTTAGGGTTTTTATTACTCTATTAAATAACATGAAAATATACAGGGTGTACCATTTAAAAAAAAAGATATTTATTCATTTAAACTTGTTCAAATTTGAGCCGATGTGTTCAACACCCTGTAGCTTTTATTGCAAATATTAGGTAAAAATTATGTTAACTTGTCCTTGACCTTGCTAAATTCCAAATTTGAATATATTTGTCACAAAATTGAAAACGTTATTTAGGATTGAATTGATGCTTGAAAATGTGACTTTTTTTCTTTAAACTTAATTATCTCAGAAACTATAAAGTTTTGTTATAGTAAACCCTTAATAAAAAAGATTTAAAATTATAAGCTAAATCGAAAATACGATTCGTATATAGGGTGTTCTATTTAAAAAAATACAACTTTATGCTGTCCTAGTTTTTTGGCTCACCCTGTAGAGTCCTAAATATTTTTAAAATCTGCGTAAAAATAAACTGTATCAAACAATAAATATAGTTTCTTTGTAAATTTCACCGAAAAGTCACAAACTTACTTCGTCCAATCGTTGACTCACCCTGTAAATCATCATCAAATATTAATAAATTTGTTGCATGCATACTTTTTCTTTCCTTTTTCATTTCAAGATACTTGTTCCTTTTATGAAAACTCTAAAAACTTCACTAAAAACCCAGCCATGGTTACGTGACGCCGTTCCAGATTTACTATACTCCCCAGCAACGTCCATTTTTCTTCCGTGCGAGACACGGCAATATATTCAGGGTTGCCAGTGAGCTTTATAATAAAACACGGGACAAATAATAATTTGCCAAAGTTTTTTGCTGCCTCTGGCCAGAGTTATTACTTTAGCTCGCTGGAATTTATAGTTTATTGTCAACAGAACGACTCGGAGTGGCCAGAACAGGACGTGACATATTTTATTTAGACAGTGTACATTTTTATAGGTTATGTTTTAAATGAGGAAATTCTAGTAGCTCGTCTTGGAATTTTCCGAGTATATGAGTATTTCATGAAATGTAATAAAAACATGTGAAATAGTAAAACTACGAAGTAAAATAATCATTTTTCTTTCTCTCTCTTAATCTCTCTATGCATCTTGCGTATAATATCGAGGCCTTTTTTAGATATCTCCTAGGCAAACCCCAGCTTCTGAAATCCTGTTATTTTCTTAACATCATCTTATCATGTGTTTATTTGAAGGTCATATACAACGATAGTTCCTGCGAAGTAGTCCACTGTCTTTATTTTTTCTTGAATGTCACAAAGTTTCGGCTAGTAGTGATCTCTAACTATTTTAGTGAAACTAAGTAAATTTTTAAGCTACACAATAATTTATACTAAAAGAAAATACAGTTGATTGTGACTGAGATGGGTGCAGTCATGTATGCTACGCCAATGTCCCATTTATGCTGTATTTAGTTTTAACTTACAATTATTAAGAAGAGGTTTTCACACTTCTCTTATATTTAAAAATGATTTACTAAAGTCGGGTTCTGATATATATCCACGGCTCTTCGACTTTCCGTTTTCTCTGGTGTAGAATTTTAGCTTTAAACCATTTTCTGTTTGTCCTCAAGATGTGTATTTACGTCAAGGGATCTCTTTGTTACACCAACGTAGAAGTTGTCAGATTCGCATGGTATCTGATACACCCAGTTCATAAAATCTCCAGTTCCAGGACAACGGGCAAACAGGATATTAGAAAATGCTAGTACAACACTACTAGAGGACATTCGTCAACAGTTTGAAGAGTTTAAAGAATATACATTAGAAGAAGACTACGTCCCCATCTTAAGGAAAATTGACGATACTTGTGATGAAGTCAGAACAAAACAAGAAGGTGTACATAATAAAATTTTTATAAAAAAAATTGAACCGACTTCTAAAAGTACGCTAAAAAGGAAAAAATAACTAGAAATTTTTATATGAAATTGAAATTTTTGAAGTCGGCGCCAAACTAATACCTGACAAAATGTGATTCGCATAAACAGATTAAAAATACTTTATTTGTAATTGCTTTCTTACCATAATTTGTATATATTTGTAGTTATTTATTTCATTTAGAAATAATTTGGAGCCGACTTCAAAAATTTCAATTTCATATAAAAATTTCTAGTTATTTTTCCCTTTTTAGCGTACTTTTAGAAGTCGGTTCAATTTTTTTTATAAAAATTTTATTTTTCGATTTTTAGTTTTGAATTCTTTATGATATTCATAAATTATTTGAACTACATGCTAATCGAAATTAATGTACCTTGCAATGACCCCAAGGTGGCAAAAAAGTACCCATTTTATCCAAAGTTGTAAATCAACCTATAATGAATCACTAAAAATTCTTTGATTCTTAGAGTTCTCCAAATATTAATGAAATTGTATCAAACAAATATTTAGTCTGTCACAGTAAACCAATATCTTAAATTTCAAATTAATTTTAGATTGGTAATATAGGCCCCAAAAACCTTCCAATATTAATATTTAAAAAATTTGAGACGTAAATTTCTTAGCCCGATATATTTTATATTACATATTGAGTTTATACACGCCCCAAGAAACCTGCAATATCAATTTTAGATAAAACCGGAAAATGTAAAATTTTTAGTCCTTCGTATTGTATCTAATCAACCTAATAGTTGTAAAAAAATAACTTCATATTCATAATACACCACTCCCCAACGCCCTAATACCAAATCTAAAAAAATGTGGATAACGTAAAATTTTCAACCCACCATATTGGATCAGCCATAATGAATTTCAAAAAAACAATTTTAAAGTCTTAATCTAATCTAAATCTAAACCCTTCAAAGCCCCCTAGTACCAATCTTAGATGAAATCCAGAAATTTAAAATTTCTAAACGGTCATATTGCATCTGACGTATTAGATTTTCGAAAATCGAAACATGTAAAATTTTATGTCAACTATATTGCATTCGCCATATTGAATCCTGAAAAAAATAGGATTTACACCCTCAAGAACCCTCTATATCAGTTTTGGAGAAAGTCGAGATATGTAAAATTTTTAGAACACCATATTGAATCCGCCAGATTGAGTTTTTCAAAAAATATTTTAATTTCGTAATTAACACTAACAAAAATCCCTCCATACTGACTTCAGATAAATTCGAGAGATGTAGGATCTTTAATCCGCCATTTTAGATCCGCCATATTTAATTTTCTTTAAATAATATCAGGTTCGTAATGTGCTATGCCATAAACCTCCCTCATATCAATTTCGAAAAAAATCGAACACAATTAATTTTTTATCCATCATATTGGATACGCCATATTGAATTTTTTAAAAATAGTTTTAGATTCGTCATGTGCTACCCCGAAAACTCCCCCATACCAATTTTGGTGAAAATCGGACAAAATTATTTTTTTTTGTCCGCCATATTGGATCCGCCATATTGAATTTTTTAAAAATAATTTCAGATTCGTTATGTGAGACTCCAAAAACTCCCCCTTACCAATTTTGGAGAAAAGCGGACAAAATCGATTTTTTGTCCGCCATATTGAATCCGCCATATTGAATTTTTTAAAAATATTTTGAATTCGTAATTTGCGACCTCGAAAACTCCCCCATACCAATTTTGGAGAAAATCGGATAAAATTAAATTTTTTTGTCCGCCATATTGGATCCGCCATTTTGAATTTTTTAAAAATAAGTTCAGATTCGTTGGGCACAACCCCGAAAATTCCTCCATACCAATTTTGGAGAAAATCGGACAAAATTAATTTTTTTGGCCGCCATATTGTCAGCGCCATCTTGGATTTTACTTCACCAATTTCGTCCAAAGAAATATGAGACCACCGCAGCCACTTCCTTTACATAACGTAAAAAATTTCATTCAAATCGGTTAAGCCGTTCCGGAATAATCGGTGTACATACATAAAATATATATATATATATATATATATATATATATATATATATACATATATATATATATATATATATATATATATATATATATATATATATATATATATATATATATATATATATATATATATATATATATATATATATATATATATACGCGACGAATTGAGAACCTCCTTCTTTTAGAAGTCGGTTAAAAATAAACTATCCAAATTCCAGAGCAGATAAGAACAGCAACAGCCATCTCAAAATCAGAGAACAGTAGTTAATTCATCTGCCAAGGAATTAACCTCAGCGGAAAACTCACTACTTACCAAAGGTTTGAACTTCACGGTTACTCTAAAAGAGGTTTTTTCTCGATATAATTAACGCCGCGGATTCAGCAAACATCGAAGATCCTCTTGGAGATGAGTTTAGCTGGAAAGTAAGAGAGACACTACAAAAATCTGGAAAAACGAAACCAAACATCATCAAAGACGAGAAAACTGCCCTGGATAACCTACAGAAGGATTCCAGTACTAAATTCTATCAGCGGGTAAAGGAAATGCCGCAGTTGTAGTGAATGCTGAGAAGTACAATCAAAAAATTGACGCAGTTTTAAGGCAAGGAAATTATACATCTCTTGCTAAAGATCCCACATCTAGAATTGAAGGAAGAATTTATCACGTTCTTAAGAAACATGAACGGTATATTCCTGACAGGACCCGAAGTAAGTTGACGCCATACAAAATCAAAACTCTACATTTTTATGAACTCCCGAAGATATATAAATAATGCCTTTACTACTACTCACGAGTTCCCGAGCTTGCCAAGTTCCTTCCTCCAATCCTGAGACCACTACCAGGAAATACATCGTCCTGAGTCAAGTACTCGCAATATTTTATATAAATTGTAGGTAAAATAGAAGTACAACCGGAAAACCATTTTATTAGCTTTGATGTGGAAAGCCTATATACAAAGGTTCGAGTTAAGGAGTCACTAAAATCATAAGAAAGAAACTTGAAGAAGACCAGAGCTTAGCAGAAAGAACATCTTTACCACCGCACGCCGTCATGGACTTGTTGGAAAGTTGTTTAACTAATTCCTGTTTTCAAGAAAGGGAAAAATTCTACATCCAGGATGATGGACTATCTCTCTCCAGTGGTCGCAAATATTTTCATGGAATTGTTTGAGACTTTTGCAGTTGAATCAGCAATTTAGAAACCAAATTTATGGCTTAAATACGTAGACGATACCATTATTATCTGGACTGGAAACGACGATGAACTTCAAAACTTCCTTTCTCATCTCAGCAATATCAGTCCAAGCATTAAACTCAGCATGGAGAAAGAAGTACAAAATAAATTACCCTTCTTAGATGTTGTTGTAATTCCCATGTTGAGGAGATTCACTATCTGCTTCGATAGTTCGAAAAATAATGCACTGTTGTGTATTAACAAATAAATAAATTGCCAAAGGACCACTTAGCTGTTGCTGAGAAAATAATTGTACCCCAGTTTGCCAAAAATTCGTTGAAATTTAACACCATTAAAACCAACTTTGGTTTTCTCTTCTGTTCGTTCATAAAATATTACGAGATAGACTTTTTCTTGACAAATTATTTACTGACAATTTTTAATGACAGTTTGTAAACAACTGTCTACTTTTCGCATTTGGTCAATAAAGGTGTTATTTCAAGGAATTATTTGTCTCAATAAAAACACTAAAATAATCAAATATAAACTGTAACTAAAAATACTTAACCTTCTCTTCTTCTTCAAATGCATATCCAACTTTGCGATTACAGTTTCCATTTCTTCCCTACTTCTCGCGGTGTGTATCAGTGTCTGAATGTCGTGCAACCCCGTCCACTGTCTGATATTATGGAGCCAGGACATCTTCTTTCTTCCAATTCCTCTTTTGCCCTCGATCTTGCCTTCAATCATCAACTGTAGGAATTGGTATCTCTCATTTCGCATAATGTGCTCAAGATAGGCCGTCTTTCTTTCCTTGATTATATTGAATAGTTTACGTTCTTTCTCAATACGTGAGAGAATGCCTTCATTGATCATTCTCGCTGTCCATGATATCTTAAGGATTCTTCTGTATATCCACATCTCGAAAGCCTCTAATTTATTGATAGTGCTTGTCTTTAACCACTAGTACTTAAATACAAAATACAAACGCTCTCAATATGGAACGAATTTCCAACAGATGTTTTGGTTGAAAGAAATCCGAGACAAATTTTAACCTCCGTTTACAGGAATGTAACACACACAGGAAAATACCAAACTATTCATCCAATCACTCCAAAACACCAAACAAGGAATTAAAAGAAATCTCGTAGATAGAGCCTTAACTCTATGAAACTTCGATACCCAGTATATCTGGTGGATAAAATTCTGGAACAACGCAGAAATAGGACAATATCGACAACGAACGAAGAACGTAAACTATTATTGAATATCCCCTATGTCAGAGGCATTTCGGAAAAAGCTGGAAGAATTGGAGATAATCGCTGGGTACTCTTTTAAGGCTTTGTATCTCCATTTAGGAGCTCTTCAGGAATTTTTTTTTCTATGACCAAGTAGCATGCTCCCTAGAAATTAGGAAGTACCGGACACCCTATATAATAATGTATAATGAAGTGAATATTTAAAAAGTAAAATAATTAGTGACTGTAATGAATTTCGAATGATGCTAAACAAATTATTGTTGCGTAATTGCTTATTCATTCATATCTTCTTGATATTCAAAGGAACATGTATTAAATACAGGGTGTGTCAAAAGAAAGTACACATTTGTTTTGCTTATTGCGTGAACGCAAATATTCCGAGCGGCGCGGGGGGTATGTCAATCGGTAGCCTGGCTCTTGGGAATTTAGTCGCTCTGGAGCGTTTCTCGGGAGCGGACCGTGCTTTGTGCGTAGGTGAGTTTTACAAAAACGGTAATTCGGCGACTGTAGCGCGTAGAAAATTCTGCAATTTTCGACATATTCGTCACTTAAATGGTGCGCCAAGCGCTCGGCTTATTGGAAAATGGGTCCAGAAGTTTGAAGAGACCTATTCAACACTAGATAAACCAAAATCCGGGCGTCCGAGGTCTTCGAGAACGGTCGAAAACGTAGAGAGTGTTACTCAGTTTGTTCGTGACGACCCAAACGTTTCGATTCGTAAGCGTGCTGTTGCTTTAAATGTGCATAGGTCATCATTATTCCGCATTTTACACAAAGATTTAAAGCTGAACCCCTATAAAATTCAGTTGGTGCAAGAATTGAAGCCTCAGGATGCTGGTCAGAGGCTTGACTTCGTAAACCAGATGACAGAACGCTTTTCAACGTTTATCAACATCTTCTTTTCGGATGAAGACCATTTTCATCTTAATGGTCATGTAAACAAGCAAAATTGCCGCTATTGGAGCGCAAACAATCCAAAACACAAACATCAGAAACCTCTACATTCGCCGAAAGTGACTGTATGGGCTGTGATGTCGGCGCGAGAAATTATCGGCCCGTACTTTTTTGAAGATGAAAGGGAACGCACAGTAACAGTGACTTCAGAGCGGTATGTGGAGATGTTAGACGACTTCTTCGTGCCTGAACTGCAAAATTTTCCTGGCTATAACCAAAGAACATGGTTCCAGCAAGACGGAGCAACTTCACACAGGTCCAACATGTCTCTGCCACGAGTGCGTGAAATTTTTCCTGGCAAATTGATCTCAAAGAAAGGTGACATAAGTTGGCCTCCACGTAGTCCTGATTGATCACCTATGGACTTTTTCCTTTAGGGTTATGTCAAATCAAAAGTTTACGCCAACAAACCGACTTCCCTGGCACAATTAAAAGAAAATATCCGCAACGAAATGGCAGACATCAAGGAGAATACCTGCCGAGCCGTCATGGGCAATTTTAGTGCTCGATTAAATGAATGCCGTGAGCACAACGGATTACATTTGGACGATATCATTTTAAAAAAATAAATTCCCAAACAATGTATTTTAATATGTAATAAACATTTTTTCAATAAAGTCCTGACTTTTTTTTAAATCGATTTTTTAAATGTGAACTTTCTTTTGAGACACCCTGTATAATTCAAGAACTTTTAAATTTACTATTTTATTAAAATAATTTTATTCAACATTATACTCTGAAGTTATTGCAATGTTCACCAAATTAAAAATAAATTACGAAAATCAATTTTTTTGCTCTAAAAACTCCTAAAAAATCTTTACCCATTCCTAAAATATTGCTCACAGTAAACTCTGGTTAAAAGCCAAAAACAGTCATTTATTAAGAGTTTAAAAGAGCTTTATGTTTTCCGTCTTGTGTGTGAAATTTTTACGATACATTTATTTTCCTTTTTGGGAGAGAACTTGTTTTACTGGAAAATAATTATATTTCTCAAGCCATAAAATTTCATATTTCTTTGTGACTGAATTACTAATATTTGCTTGTTTTTCAGTGTTTGTTTTCAACTCTTGAAGATTCCCATACAGAAAACATTCTATTTTTTAAAAATAACACCTTTCATAGTATTTACATTTGGCAGCTTAAGTAAACGAAGCATCAAATAAAATAACATTCTATTAAAATGTGCTTTTAATTCCGTCCATTATTTTTAAGAACTAAAAGGTTAAAGTTCAAGTTTATTTTTTCGCTTCTGAATGTTACAAACATTAATTATAAAAAAGTACAATGAATGAACATGGAGCTAGTCATTTAAAAAAATATATACAGATTTAGGGTCATGTACAGGGTGAGTCAACGATTGGATGAAGTAGGTTTGTGCCTTTTCGGTGAAATTAACAAAGAAACTATATTTATCGTTTGATACAGTTTATTTTTACGCAGATTTTAAAAATATTTAGGACTCTACAGGGTGAGCCAAAAAACTAGGACAGCATAAAGTTGTATTTTTTTAAATAGAACACCCTATATACGAATCGTATTTTCGATTTAGCTTATAATTTTAAATCTTTTTTATTAAGGGTTTACTATAACAAAACTTTATAGTTTCTGAGATAATTAAGTTTAAAGAAAAAAAGTCACATTTTCAAGCATCAATTCAATCCTAAATAACGTTTTCAATTTTGTGACAAATATATTCAAATTTAGAATTTAGCAAGGCCAAGGACAAGTTAACATAATTTTTACCTAATATTTGCAATAAAAGCTACAGGGTGTTGAACACATCGGCTCAAATTTGAACAAGTTTAAATGAATAAATATCTTTTTTTTTTAAATGGTACACCCTGTATATTTTCATGTTATTTAATAGAGTAATAAAAACTCTAAAAGTTTTGTTCAATATATCCTATACCTATTTATAATAGTTTTTGAGATATTTCAGTTTTTCTTATTTTCCATACTTTTTTACAGAAATAGTCTTCATTATCATAGTAGCCATGTAAAATAATAAAAAGAAACTACAGAACCAAACAGAATGTAGTTAAATATGATGAAATACATTATTCGTTATATTACAACGGCAATAGTTTAATTAAACATAATGTGAAAAAATTAACACAACAATAACGACAAGGCAAATACGTATTTACTTTTATACCAAATTGAAACAAAAAAATTACCTATTAAATACTGAGATTAATTATTTCTTTTTAATAAGTGTTCGAATAAACGACCCTCTTGTGCAATGCACAAATTTAGTCTTTTTTTGCAGATTTTCTCGGACCCTGGACAAAATTAGTGGCGTTATTGTTCTACAGGTATCCCTAATCCTGTTTCGCATATCTTCCACTGTTGTTGGTGGATTAACATACACCTTATTTTTAATATAACCCCATAGGAAGAAATCTAATGGGGTGATGTCGCAAAACCTTGGTGGCCACTCAATGAAACCCCCACGTCCAATCCATTTTTGCGGATATCGTTGGTCCAAAAACGCACGAACTTCACGATGGTAATGCGGAGGCGCACCATCGTGCTGGCACCACATACTGTCGAGCTCATCCCTATCGAGACCTTGAAGCAGTTGGGGTAGTTCTTCTTGTAGAAAGTTCAGGTAACTATGGCCATTTAGTGATTCATTTAAAAAAGTGGGGTCCAATAATTCGATTCTGATGAATACCACACCAAACATTTAATGACCATTGGTTTTGATGTTGCACCTCTCTAATCCAAAATGGGTTTTCTGTGGCATAATAATGCATGTTGCGTCTATTTACGGCACCGTTACTTCTAAAAGTAGCTTCATCACTAAACATTACCTAGCATAATAAATTTGGATTTAATTGAATCTCCGTATTTATTGTACGATAAAAGTTTACAAGACTTTCAAAATCCTGTCCATGCAATTCTTGGTGTAATTCCATGTGATATGGATGATACCTATATTTCTTGGTAGTACGATTAGCGGTGGATTGTGATGTTTCACATAATGCTGCTAACTGACGGCTACCAATATAAGGATTTTCCTGAACATTTAACAATACTTGTAGTTCTTTTTCTTCATTAGTTACTGGTTTGTTGACCACTTTACGTTTTGGATAATCAACAGTACCAGAAGAACCAAATCTTTGCATTAAGTTTTGAAAAGTATGGGTATTAGGCTGGCGTCGATCAGGATACTTCATTTTGTAAATTCTTTGAGCAAGAAGGCAATTTTTTTGAGCCTCTCCTATTGTATAAATCATATCTATTAACTCATTTTTTGGAAAATTCATTTTACAATATAAGATGAATGCAAAAAAATCAAAAGAAGCGATTGCGGTTATAAATTTGACACACAGAAAAATGTTCTTTTACATTGTTTTTGCCATGGCTACTATGATAATGAAGACTATTTCTGTAAAAAAGTATGGAAAATAAGAAAAACTGAAACATCTCAAAAACTATTATAAATAGGTATAGGATATATTGAACAAAACTTTTAGGGTTTTTATTACTCTATTAAATAATATGAAAATATACAGGGTGTACCATTTAAAAAAAAAGATATTTATTCATTTAAAATTGCTCAAATTTGAGCCGATGTGTTCAACACCCTGTAGCTTTTATTGCAAATATTGGGTAAAAATTATGTTAACTTGTCCTTGGCCTTGCTAAATTCCAATCTTGAATATATTTGTCACAAAATTGAAAACGTTATTTAGGATTGAATTGATGCTTGAAAATGTGACTTTTTTTCTTTAAACTTAATTATCTCAGAAACTATAAAGTTTTGTTATAGTAAACCTTTAATAAAAAAGATTTAAAATTATAAGCTAAATCGAAAATACGATTCGTATATAGGGTGTTCTATTTAAAAAATACAACTTTATGCTGTCCTAGTTTTTTGGCTCACCCTGTAGAGTCCTAAATATTTTTAAAATCTGCGTAAAAATAAACTGTATCAAACAATAAATATAGTTTCTTTGTTAATTTCACCGAAAAGGCACAAACCTACTTCATCCAATCGTTGACTCACCCTGTACATATATAAGCACATGTACATACAAACACATACATACATACATACCAAAAAAACTACAGGTATTTTACAAATTAGTCATATACAAGGAATTGGGGATAAAACAGTTTTAAATTAATGTATATTTACAATGAGAAAAAATCGTCTACTGAGTTAAAGCACTTATCAATAAGAAAGGTTGAAGTTAGGTTGTCAGTTTCATTGAAGCATTTATGGAAGCCCCCCTCCCCAAGAGATTTGAGTTCAGGAAAATAGACCCGATTTTGCCTCTTATACTATAGTTTATTCAAGAACTATAGAGAGTAATAAATCATTTTTTACCCTTTTTCTCTTCGCCAACTACCTGTGTTCTTTAGTCCGGTGTCTTTGGCAAAATATATTTTTCATAGGAATGGGTTAGAAATTTTATAGTCAAAAATGCTATAATAATGGATTATTTGGGTTGGATAACAATAGATATTTGGAAGTGTGAAGTGTTAGAAAGGATTTTAATCCTTGTCGAATTTTGTCGACGGTTGGGATCGGCGTCTCATAATAAAATGTATTTTTATTGCAGTTTTCATCTCTTCTTCCAACTAGGTTTTTCGTCTGCCTTTGATCGAATGTGGCTTGGGAGTACCAACAATTCCAGTCGTTTTTTTCTCCTTCAGTATTCGGTACATAGTAGATTTTTCAACTTCTGTCATGTTGGAACACATCTTAATAGAGCTTTTAACATTATTATCTAGATATTTATATCTTAAGGCATCACAAACATTCATCGTAATAAGTTTTTCGTTGAGGAAAAAAATGCCCTGGTTTAACGATTTTGAAATAAATATAGAGGTGAAAGCGATATCTTTTCGGTATCTCACTAATCTCAAATAATATATGAAAACAAGCGCAAATTAGATAAATCACTAAGAACACAATGTAAGGTGTACTTTGCTCACTGACAGAAATTAAATTGAACTATTAGAAATTTTATTGTTGCAGTAAATTTATAAAAGCTTATAATATTTAAATATAATTAGATTTACGGCAGTCCTCAGTAACCTGCGGCACTGGAGCAGATACGTTGGAAGTTTCGGTAAGAGTTTTATTGCTCTCTCTAGTTCTTGAATAGAGTATAGGAATGTGTAATCAGGAAAATAGAACCGATTCTGCTTATTAGGAATGTGTATGCTGCTGGCACTCACCTCTTCCCGCCGTTGACAACTTATTTTTCTTGCGACCGCCCCTCTCCTTCCCAAGAGCTTTGAGTTCAGAAAATAGACCCGATTCTGCTTCTTATACTAGGAATGTGTATGCTGCTGACTTCCCCCCTGTCTCCCCCCTCTCCATTAGCTTCAAATGCAGAAAAAATAGACTCGACCCTTCCTTTTATACTAAAAATGGGAACATTGCTGATGTTTCCCCCCCCCCCCTCCCGTCGCTTACCATACTGTACTTTTGTGATATCAACCCCCCCCCCCCCCAAAGAGAGAGGCTGGATCCGCCCCTGATTTAGAGTGTATTTTTTGTAACAAATTGTATTGCGACAGACTTATTTTTATTTAATTTAATGCCATTATTTTTGCACCAGGTATTCACATGCTCTATACTTGCATTCGATCTCTTAGGGTAGATCTACCTGGAGTCACTATCAACCAAAATATTCGTGTCGTCTGCATATATTACAAACAATGTGTCAGGAATCTCAACATTGGGCAAATCGTTAATATAGCAGTTGAAAATTGTAGGTGAAATACAAGAACCTTGTGGTGGTCTCCTATTCACGACTCGACTCGATGATTTGACGACGTTGATGATAACCCGCTGTGTTTTATCAGAAAGATAAGATTGGCCCGACTCCTGACACCCATACAAGTAAATATTTAGTAAGTTTTTTGTTAAAGCCAAATTCGAAAACTTTAGCCACATGATTTTGAAGAGCGACCGGCCGATAAGTTTTGGTCTCCAATGGGCTACCTATGTGTTTATATATAGGTATCACTTTGGAAGTTTTCAGTACGTTATGGTACCTGCCTTGTAGAAAGCTTAAGTTTATCAAGTTTGACAATAGTGGGGAGATTAGATTTTTTATTAAGGCTAGAATGTTGCCTGGCATATCGTCTATTCCGGAAGATTTTTACTGACATACGTTAGAAATTACTTTGTCAATTTCGTATGGTGTTGCTGGGTAAAGAAAAAAAGATTGTGTCAGGATAGGAACATTTTGTGGATGTTGGGTTTATGGTAAATCACTGCTGTTGGCCGTAAAGTGTTTGTTGAATACCTAAAAATTTCTCCAAGGTTAGCGACTTCTCTTTGTTCAAAATTTATTTTTGTAATATTGGAGTGTCTCTCTTTACCGCCGTTGCTCTTCTTTACTATACTCCAACTCTCCCTCTTAATATTTGTAGCGTTCCTCAATCTGTTGCCGTCAAAAGTTAACATGGCATGTTTAAGTTACCCATTATTTAATTGTTTATACTTATTATTATAGAAATTATTATTTATTATTTTATGCATTTCTTTTAACATTGGGAAAGTGGTTTTAGTTCATTAGTAATCCAGGTTTTCTTAGTACTTTTCAAGTCCTTAGTTTTAATTATGGGGAAATTACAGTCAAAAGTGAAAAAAATCTCTGAGTAAAATGCGTTAAAATATGTCATCCGACACAGCTCGAACTAAACTGTTCCAGTCGATAAGAGATACGGCATTTTTAAAGCTTTCCATATTATTAATATTATATTTCCTAAAAAAATCGTTCAGTATAAAACTTGGATAGTGATTCTGTCGTTAAATAAAATAATTGGTAGATATGATCCGATATGTGGCAGTCCACGACCTGTGATCTTAGACCAGAAAATTAACTAAAAATATTGTCTATACATGTTTTAGAGTGATCAGTTATTCTTGTAAGTTCCTTTATGGTAGTAACAATAATGTACTTCAATAGGAGGATGTTTAGATTTTGTATGTTTTCACTCTGCTCTAAAAGATCAATATTAACATCCCCACATATGATATGTTTATTTTTGGATTATATATATTTGTTAACATCATGGAAAGCTCCTCCATAAATACTTCAACGTCACCATCAGGAGATCGATATATCGAACAAAATGAAATTGATTCCGAGTTTAATGTGCAATGTAGCAGCACACATTTCGAAAGTTATTTCTTTTGAATTATTAAAGACGATTTACATTAAGTACAAACTATTCTAGCAATTATACAGACACCTCCTCCTTTCAGAAAGTCCTGCAAAAGTGGCTAGCAACCCTATAATCTCCAAAACTGAGACTTTTTATATCTTCGGATTGATAATGTTCAACTACGCAAAGTAAGGTTCATTATTACTAATTGTCCAGGTTTCTTACAGTACTGTTAAAAAAATTATTATGTTCTGATTCCTTGCTATCATTCAGAACTACTTTATTTTTCGGAAAACTTTGTTGTTGACTGAGATGGAGAAATTTTATAGTTTATATTACGAATGTTTTTTACATCTGGCAACGTGTCAAACGAATATTAGTCGTTTTCGCGAGTCTAATCTTAGATGGTCTTTCTGGAACATATTTTTGGTTTTTCGTTAAAAATATAAAGCGAGGTTTTCGTCTTAGTTTTGCCCGTACTAATTCAAAATCTTGTTCTTCAATAACTTCCTTATCAGCAGTAGTGTTTACAAACTTT
Source organism: Diaprepes abbreviatus (assembly GCA_034092305.1). Taxonomy (NCBI): domain Eukaryota; kingdom Metazoa; phylum Arthropoda; class Insecta; order Coleoptera; family Curculionidae; genus Diaprepes; species Diaprepes abbreviatus. The sequence goes on along the minus strand of JASJET010000373.1, from coordinate 4,891 downwards.
TTTTGCGAATATAATTGCTGTTGTCAGTGAGATATAAAAATATTTTTACGACGATGAAATTTCACTAAAATTACACTATTCTTATAATGTTTTTACATGCTTGTAAAATAAATATTCTTGTTATTTTTAAAATTTACTTATTTTTCAAGTAATTTTTTCGTAATCCTTCGATTTTCAAACCACATATTTCTTCGTATTCTATATACCTATACGATTTTATAGTTTAAAACTTTAAAATATAGGTAAAACAGAAAGGAAAAGATATAAATATTTTAAGTCCGAATTTTATAGTGAACGTTCTCTGCCGAAATGTGTTAGTAAATTCTCATAAAAATCACATTTTAACTATCGTATAAAGCCAGAATCTTAGGACTTTATTTTATGATATCGATTTGATATGAAGATGTATCTTGTAGCAGTGGCAGTACATGGTGATTTAAAACGGTTAAAAGATTTTAAAATATTACTATGTTTGCATGAGGATAATTTTATGAGAGTATACAGAGCGAAATTTCCAAATAGACGTGTACTAAACTGACATAGATTTATCGCTGTTGAAAGCGTCTTCAAGAAACTGGTAGTTTTGCCTCTGCAATGTTTAATTATGAACATAATTTACGACTTAGTCACCAGAGGTGGAGAAAAACATTATAGAAGAAGTTGAAGAAAATTTAAGTCTGAGCACAAGACATTAAAGCTTGGAACTTAAAGTTTCTAGTGCTACAGTAAAGAGGACTTTAAGAGAACAGCTGTTGCATCTATTTCACTTCCAGTACAAGAGTACAGGGTGAGTCAACGATTGGATGAAGTAGGTTTGTGCCTTTTCGGTGAAATTTACAAAGAAACTATATTTATTGTTTGATACAGTTTATTTTTACGCAGATTTTAAAATATTTAGGACTCTACAGGGTGAGCCAAAAACTAGGACAGCATAAAGTTGCATTTTTTAAATAGAATACCCTATATACGAATCGTATTTTCGATTTAGCTTATAATTTTAAATCTTTTTTATTAAGGGTTTACTATAACAAAACTTTATAGTTTCTGAGATAATTAAGTTTAAAGAAAAAAAGTCACATTTTCAAGCATCAATTCAATCCTAAATAACGTTTTCAATTTTGTGACAAATATATTCAAATTTGGAATTTAGCAAGGCCAAGGACAAGTTAACATAATTTTTACCTAATATTCTCAATAAAAGCTACAGGGTGTTGAACACATCGGCTCAAATTTGAACAAGTTTAAATGAATAAATATCTCTTTTTAAATGGTACACCCTGTATATTTTCATGTTATTTAATAGAGTAATAAAAACCCTAAAAGTTTTGTTCAATATATCCTATACCTATTTATAATAGTTTTTGAGATATTTCAGTTTTCTTTTTTTCCATATTTTTTTACAGAAATAGTCTTCATGATCATAGTAGCCATGGCAAAAACAATGTAAAGGAACATTTTTCTGTGTGTCAAATTTATAACCGCAATCGCTTCTTTTGGTTTTTATGTAGCGTAGTTTGGTTTTTTTTGCATTCATCTTATATTGTAAAATGAATTTTCCAAAGAATGAGTTAATAGATATGATTTATACAATAGGAGAGGCTCAAAAAATTGCCTTCTTGCTCAAAGAATTTACAAAATGAAGTATCCTGACCGACGCCAGCCTAATACCCATACTTTTCAAAACTTAATGCAAAGATTTGATTCTTCTGGTACTGTTGATTATCCAAAACGTAAAGTGGTCAACAAAGTATCGTTAATGTTCAGGAAAATCCTTATATTGGGTTAGCCGTCAGTTAGCAGCATTATCTGAAACATCACAATCCACCGCTAATCGTACTACCAAGAAATATAGGTATCATGCATATCACATGGCATTACACCAAGAATTGCATGGACAGGATTTTGAAAGTCGTGTAAACTTTTGTCGTACAATAAATGCGGAGATTCAATTAAATCCAAATTTATTATGCAAGGTAATGTTTAGTGATGAAGCTACTTTTAGAAGTAACGGTGCCGTAAATAGACGCAACATGCATTATTATGCCACAGAAAACCCAAAGTAAATATGTATTTGCCTTGTCGTTATTGTTGTGTTATTTTTTCACATTATGTTTAATTAAACTATTGCCGTTGTAATATAACGAATAATGTATTTCATCATATTTAACCACATTCTGTTTGTTTCTGTAGTTTCTTTTTATTATTTTACATGGCTACTATGATAAAGAAGACTATTTCAGTAAAAAAGTATGGAAAATAAGACAAACTGAAATATCTCAAAAACTATTATAAATAGGTATAGGATATATTGAACAAAACTTTTAGGGTTTTTATTACTCTATTAAATAACATGAAAATATACAGGGTGTACCATTTAAAAAAAAAGATATTTATTCATTTAAACTTGTTCAAATTTTGAGCCGATGTGTTCAACACCCTGTAGCTTTTATTGCAAATATTAGGTAAAAATTATGTTAACTTGTCCTTGGCCTTGCTAAATTCTAAATTTGAATATATTTGTCACAAAATTGAAAACGTTATTTCGGATTGAATTGATGCCTTGAAAATGTGACTTTTTTTCTTTAAACTTAATTATCTCAGAAACTATAAAGTTTTGTTATAGTAAACTCTTAATAAAAAAGATTTAAAATTATAAGGTAAATCGAAAATACGATTCGTATATAGGGTGTTCTATTTAAAAAAAAATACAACTTTATGCTGTCCTAGTTTTTTGGCTCACCCTGTAGAGTTCTAAATATTTTTAAAATCTGCGTAAAAATAAACTGTATCAAACAATAAATATAGTTTCTTTGTTAATTTCACCGAAAAGGCACAAACCTACTTCATCCAATCGTTGACTCACCCATGTATTTACCTATCTATTTTGAATTGAGTCTATACTTTAGTCTGTTATTTACTAATATGTGTTGCTTTACAAAAATTACTAGGCAAATTTATATAATAAACATATTTATACTGACGGAAACCTGCATGCAATAAAGGTTGTGTATTATAAACATTAGTTTTTAAATTTACATATCGATAGGGATAATTAACACATTTATTATTGGTCCTATCATCTTGCCACCTCGTTTAAATGGTTTGAATTACCTAGAACATCTAGTAAATTTGCAAAATTTATTGGATGATCTTCCACTAGCTAATAAATAAAATATTGTAGGAAGATCTTTTATCATTTTTATAATACACTGTTCACTGTTTTGAACCTAATACAGATTATGGGGAAAATAAAAAAGAACGGTTCAAAACGGCCGCCAAAATATCTAAAACCATTAGAAAAGGGAAAATTTGTCCTTAAGAATGTTTTTTTTTGGTTTATTTTGACGATTTACTTATGACTTCAAGTCAAACGGCTTCGCACCCCCTCCAGGGAGAATTTAATGTGTACGGTTTTTGTAATAGTTTTTTGGTGCATTGTAAAATATTAAAAATAAAATAAATTCGCATTTCTTGTATCTTCAGTACCCGAATACAAGTCACAAATGTATTACTTATTAATAAACAAAATGTCAAGATTCGTATATACAAAATTAGATATATTTTAAAATTATTATGAAAAAGTGTTGATATGTTTTATATATAAATGTTTTTAATTATACAAAAAAAATTCGGATAATTGAAATAAATTATGAATAAATTTTGGAATGCCTTAAACATGGATAAAAACGTAAATTGTTACATTTTTATTTATATAGAGAACCTCAATCCAACAAGGGAACAAAAATGAAAAAATTAAATATAATCTATGGTTCAAAAATCTGAAATATATATATATATATATATATATATATATATATATATATATATATATATATATATATATATATATATATATATAAGTGAATATTGGGCTGTGCAGCAAGTGAAAGGTACACTTTTCGAAAATCTTTATTATCATTTTTGTCTTCAGGGAAACTAAAAATCCACGAAACTGTGAAAACTAATCAGGAATTATAGAAGAAGAAGAGAATTATATAAGTACATAAGTTATTTATTGATCGCTTTAAAGCTTTCGATAAGGTACCCATCAAAAAGGGTGTTGGACGAAACAAATAATTTTAATCCATTAACAAAATAAATCCAAGCATAATATAAGGATAGCATAATCAAGATTAAAGTAAACAACCATGGTAGATTCAGACTAACAAAAGAGCTTAACCAAGGGGAGTTGCCTACCGTATATTCTTTTCATGATATGTATAAAAGAGCTCAAATAACCGGAACCACAGACTAACAAATTAATCAAAATTCAATAATTTTTGGATGATTTAGTCCGAATAGCACACAATTTAATCATCTTGAAACTTATGTTACGAAGAATTAAGAGGGATATGAAAAGGCAATTTGTGATAAGCTTAAATACATGAGTGTAAGGATCAATAAAGATGGATGATACAAAAAAATCAAGAGTACCTGGTGAAGCAAACAAATATCCAAACACATCAAATATACCATCAACAGTTCAATTGTTAGGAGTAGAGTACAATGATAAAATCGGGTGATACTTGGAATGAGGTAAGAAATATTAAATATCAAGAACCTACTAGAGAATAAGAAAATAGGGTATTTGACTACTGTTAGAAAACTATTTCATATTGTAACCAAGGACTAGGGGAATTTGGCCATTTTCTTATAGAATATATTATATTGTAACTAATGACTAGGGGAATTCTGCAGCGTCCTTAAAAATATATCGATGAGTCATCATTTATTAATCATATTTCTAAATAGTTCTCGGCTTTTATTCTAGTTGTTTTTTGTAATTGTAGACTTGTATTGTCGTATATTTTAGTAGCTTCGATAGGTATGCAAATAGGGATAGTATATTAGTATTAAGTTAGTTGTAATTTGGCGGTAAAAGTGTTAGGAA
>JASJET010000372.1:752500-859016 GCA_034092305.1 Diaprepes abbreviatus | reverse complement strand
ATATTCAGCACTCTACACTGGCTTGTCACTATCTCATTGACGATCAATCAGTCCTTTGACTGGCGACTCGCTTGGGACTGATCACTGATTGTTAACTGATCAACTTTATATTGAATAACCAACTTCAGATTGACTAACTACTATCCCGAGTGTCTTCGTCCATTTATCAATCTCTTGTGTTTCCATCAAGTCAACAATTTGCATCCTTTAGCAAACCTCGACTTATTATGACACCGAAAGCGACCTTACTGACTTGGTGAATTTGTACGATCGATGATCAGCAAATAAACATCGAAGATCAGCAAATAAACATTTGTAATTGGAAGATTATAAAATAATTAAAGATATCACAGTTTGCTTTTGTTTTAATTAATATGGCTGAATAAGTGAATTTGAAAAAACGGATTTATAAATACATGTTATATTTCTATATTTTCCCTATGTGACAATATTATTTTTAATTACATTTAATGCACATGTAAGTATTTTCTAGAGATCTGTTGTATTTTCCGTAAAAATCAATTAAAATATTTGAATCGTAAAAAATCGTGCCGCAATGCAATTTGAGTAATGGCGCTGGTCACGTGTAATGCGCGATGTCACATCATAACAAATAAAACAACACTAAATGACATTTGATTTCTTGAGATTTTTGTTTGCCTTTCAAATTGTTTTTAAATGATGCTTATGTAGTGCTACAATGCACATTGACGTCGACAAGCACGTAGGCACCCCAAATGCATAAAAGCTAATTCTATGGTTTTTATATGTGAAAATCATTTAAATGTGAGTATATTTGTTTCTATTTCACTGAAATAACTTATAACAAAGTAGTTACAAATTTTAATGAATCTATGAAGCTTCATCACGTGTACATAACTTATATAGACCTGAAATTGTTTGATCTAGGTCAAAGGCAATATTATTCTCCTGTGGGTTAGAGAGAAATGCTAAATTGTATATTGCAAGTCTGAATAATCGTGGCATTGGCAACTTAAAATTTCACCCTCGCTCTCGTTTACTACCATTATTAATTTGTAGAGCTTGTTTCTCACTTTATGCTCAGGGCACATACAACTGTGCAAATGCCGGATTCCTGATGCAGTTGCACAAAGTTAATTGCTCCGTTTGTCTCTTTTTCATAATCACGTGAAAATCTATTGTTGGCCATAGACATATAAAGATCTAGACCTAGTTTCCCATAGAAACGCATGGGCTCTCTCTTGAAAAGGGATATCGCGAGATATGTCACTACTATCCCGCTTTCTATGGGCGAAGCTAAGAGCCCCAAATGCGCGATATCCCTCACTTAATCCACTAAGAAATATCTTTTTCTAGTTGATTGTGGCTGTCAGGCGAGAGGAGTATTGTACCTACGAGGCCCTTAGCTCTGCCCACTGAAAGAAAGATACTACTCACCTATTTTAAAATTCTTTCTAATTGAGAGCCAACGGGCTATTATAGGATCTGTATACGTTTATACTCGTTTGTGTTATGACTCTTGAGTGATTTCTTGGAAAAAGTAAGTTGCAAGTAATACTAACATTGCCAGTTTCATATATATATATATATATATATATATATATATATATATATATATATATATATATATATATATATATATGCACTGGTATTTTCAATCCGTTCGTCAGTAGAAAAATCCTCACGACGTTTTGCTGGCATTTCCAAGTGATGCATTCTCGATGGCTGCTCGGCAGAGAAATTAAGGTTATTAACCATACACCAATTCAAGGTTAACTTATGTTATAACAGAGATTATACTATTCCCCTTCTTAGTACATATTATAGAGTGTATTTTGAACTTCCATTTTGGTACCTTCAAAAAGATATAGGGTTTTCCTTGAGATTTTTAAAGCAGTGATTACTCTCTAGAAATAATGATACCCAATTGAAAATATTTATTTCCAAAAACAGGACATCCGTTTCTCTTCTCCAACGCGAAATACGCACGCATATTAAGTACAAGCTGTATTCTTGCCTCTTAAGAGTTTCACCAAGCATTATCTAAAGGGACAAATTGAATATCATTACTCTATTCTAACTTTTAATGACTGATTATTACAACTGATTTAAATAGTGCGAAAACCTTTTAAATTTACATACGGACAGTCGGATATTTAGACACCGGCGACAGATTTGAAGGTTAAATATTTTTATGCGACTAGGAATAGTTTCTAATCTAATAAAAATAATACATACTTACCGGTAATAAATTATTAACAATAATTAATAGCTTTTATATAAAACAATCTTCTGTTGTGTGAATTTAATTCACTTAAATAACCAAAACTTCTCAAAAACACAATATAAAAAAAAACTCTTAGACACGGCTGTCAATAGAATAATGATTTGACTGAAGTCAAAGAAGGTTTGTATTTATACAACGAAATGACTCGTTTGTTTCGGTTGTCTCTTTCTATCTTGCTTTAGTTATAACGTCAGATTTTTGAGATGTATGGCGTGGATTCGAAGAATTATGTCCTATTTTCTGGATATTCTACCCAACGTAAAGACTAAGGAAAGGTTAATAAGTGTTTAATATTGCAAATAATTGTAAATTTCTTTGTTTACTTAACACTCTTCCCAAAATATTAAAATATATAATAAAACATGATCAATTTGTATCTGGATATATGCACAGGTGTATTCAGGAAACTTTTTTATATCAAGTAGTGAATTTTTATTGAGAAAACTTTTCTAGTACCACTCGTAGTATATATATATATATATATATATATATATATATATATATATATATATATATATATATATATATAAAGTTTTTGATTTTCTTGGGTGTAAAATCCGTTTTATTAATAAAACTGCATATGTTTTATTTGTTATGCATATCTATTGACGTTTCGGTCACACTTGACCTTCTTCAAAAAATCGTAGTGAAGATATTCTCAATAAATTAATGCCTACCACCAAAAATTACAATTTACCATAGAAAAAGAAGAAAAAAAATAAAATCAATTTCTTAGACCTCACAATTTACCACCAAAATAATGTCATTAAAACTCAGTGGTATACAAAAAAACATGGTCTTCTAGATATTTGCATTATAATTCTCAACATCCTCTATCCCAAAAAAAATCGGTAGTAATAGGAACTGCAGACCGAGCCATAAAATTATCCGATCCAGAATATCGAGACGAAGCAATTCAAAAAGCAAAGGAAGCCTTATTACTAAACAGTTATCCCCCTAAAATTATAAACAATACCTTCAAAAAAAGAATACACAAATTCTACAATAACAACAACCAAAACCCTCAACACCAAAAAACAAAACAACAAAACCAATATGTTTCCATACCATATATATCACAACTCTCAGAAAAACTTCAAAATGTCCTCAAAAACCATAATATAATTGTTAGTCACAAAGGACACAATCTATTAAAAAAAAACTTTAGTAACTTAAAATGCAAAATACCTAAAGACAAAAAAACACACGTAGTATATGAGATCCCATGTAAAAATTGTGACGGAGTTTACATCGGCCAAACCAGTCAACATCTTAAAAACAGGATTAATGGACACAAATACGACAAACATAATAAGACCGCATTGACAAACCACAGTACAGAAAAACAACACACTTTTGATTTTGAAAATGTAAAAATTCTCAAAACAGAAAACAATAAAAAAAAGCGTGAATTTTATGAAATGATCGCAATTCAAAAAAATATGAAATCTATAAATACAAAAGCTGATACAAAACACCTAAGTAAAATATATTACAATATCCTAAAATAACCCCCCAAATAAATTAAATATACACAAAATGATCTCAAAAATAAATCACTCCAAAAATAAGAAAAAAATAATAGTCAGGCAAGGACTCTTAAGGCGAAAAAAAATCCAAACCCTTGACCACCGGAACCCATAAAATAATTCAGTTTAAATAAAGATGCGATACAAAAAGCAAGCTTTTTGTAGTATCTGGTCAAAAAGTGAACCATGTGTTAAGAATATGTAGTCTAAGTTGTGATCCTCGGCAAAAACTTATATAAGATATGTTTTAAATTTAACTTAATTTTATGTTATAATATAGCAAAAAATTTTTTTCTATTATAGTTATAAAAAATCATTCTGAAGAAGGTCAAGTGTGACCGAAACGTCAATAGATATGCATAACAAATAAAACATATGCAGTTTTATTAATAAAACGGATTTTACACCCAAGAAAATCAAAAACTTTAAAAAATATACAAATAGAAAAATCCAAGAAAAAAAGTAAGAAAAAACATATCATATATATATATATATATATATATATATATATATATATATATATATATATATATATATATATATATTCTGGATTGGTAACTTTTAATTACCGCCGTCTATACTATGCTCACATAGAGTCCAAATGACGAAAGACAGTATTTATCAATTTAATTAGCTCGTTCAGAAAGTTGCAAACATTCGTTATAGCGATTCCAATTACGTCTTTACGCCTCCTGTAAATTCCTGCAGAAAACTTAACTATATTTCGACTCGTCTAGCGGCAAAAGCTACGTAAAGTTTGGAGGCAGATTTATAAAATTACAAGTTTGGAATGAGCAGTTTTAACCAAATAAATTTCGCGCTTGGAAGCGATGAAATACGAGGATAACTGTAATCTTAAGATATTAATATTAAATGGTGGTTGACTATAAAGGGTTGTTTCGCTAATTAGGATCAATCCGATAGGAGGGGAGCAACATACTCGAAAGATGTATAAATTCTGATATGATAAAATACTAAATGTATTATCACATTTAAAAGCATTATATATATATATATATATATATATATATATATATATATATATATATATATATATATATATATATATATATATATATATTTTCTTGATTCTTGAACCATAGATTATATCATTTTTCTTTTATTTTGTCTTTTCTTGGGTTTAGGTTCTATATTTAATAAATACATAAAATTATTGACGTTTCGCCCTTTATTCAAGGCATTTTCAAAATTTTTTCCTCCTTGACATTTTGCTGTTTTGTTTCTGAATAAAAATAAATCATTAACACCGAAATTTTGGACAATATGCCTATTGAAATGAGCGATAATCAGTGGTACCAGTGTGATGGTATTCCCATCCATAATACAAGACAGCTTCAAGGACGTCTCTTGGAAGTATTTAAAGACAAAGTAATTTGGCGCAATATGGAGCAATACTGGCCGGCTAGGTCTCCGGATTTAACCCCACATGATTTTTTCGTGTGGCATTAACTAAAAGAAAGAATTTTCCGTAATGTCGATCATTTGAAAACGGTGATTAGAAACTGTATTTTAGAAATAAGGCCCCTTAGTATCATTAACTTCATTAAAGAGTTGTCAAGAAGAACAATTCTTTGTATTGAACGCAATGGAAGGCACACAGAAATTTAATTTTAAATTTTAAGTTTTCGAATTGTTTTTAATTTAATATTCAAAAACCAAAAATAGTTTGTTTTTAATTAAAAAGGTGGAATTTTAAATGCGTTTAATTTTTATATTATGACTTTTTTATTACAAAATTTGAGTCTTTTCAATTAAACTATTTTCTTAATATTAATGTGTATTGCTTTTAGACACAAACTACGTTTTCAAAAATAGCTATTTTATGAAGTTACCTTATACAATGCTTATAGCAAAATTAAAGTAGAAGTAACAATATACTGCAAAAATTTGGTATTTACGGTGTAAATAAATTTTCCTTCATAAAAGATGTCAATTTTCCGACGTTATCTTTTCTGATTTTTCATATTTCGTCGAGTTACCCCAGTTTAAAAAAAAGGAGAGTCCGACGTTTCCAAGATACTGTTAAATTTTGCAGCGTGCTCCATTTTGAGGTTCCGATATCATAATATCGCCGCGCGAAAACAGAGCTCCCAGCTGCTCCCCATACCACCAGCCACAGCTCACTTGTGCAAGTACTTTCACTTTAAAGGGCGATTACTACTTCATGCACAATGCATAAATTGTATACTTATTTATTGCATCATAAAATATAGATCCTCGTTTAAAGTATGTGAATATTTCGACTTTTAATGTTTATGAACAACGAAGATATGATTAAAAAAAGTCTATGTTGGCTCGTCGTAGAGCAATTTTTTTTCTAAAATCAGTAATTTTCAACCATCTTTACAATCCACCTATAACAAGTCTGTACCATAAAAAATAATAAAGTTATTCTAATTGTTTATAAGCAAGAAAACACCTCTCCTTTAACCCACTGTTTCGACAACAATTTTAGAACAAATATACTATTTTTTAACTTTCCTTATTGCCTAACTTTTCAGGAATCCATTTCACTTTTAAAACTGTCTTTAGAAGCAATCCCTTCTGAGCAATAATTGTTTAAACTTTTGGTGTTTTGAATAAATAATTAACATTACTCATAAACTATTCAATCGATCTGGCTTCCCTTATAAAGAGTCACAATGGCCTCATCATCAAAGTATTATATGTCACTTTCCGCCATTATTATAAAAGTTATTAACATATATAGTGCAAAAAAGGGAGTTTTTCACCACTATCTCGATAAATTTTTATTGATTTTGAGGTATACGTTTTTCCAATATCTACAACTTTCACCAAGACAACTTTCACCAATACAACTTTTCTCTAAAATATCATCGGAAAATTTTACGAGCAAAAAATCGAATTTTCCACTTTTAGCCTTTTTTCGTCATTTTTTTAGGTACAAACTGGAGTATCACGTTTCATCGCTGAATAGATTTCAGCAAATCCGACAGCTTTTTACTGCAAAGTTTTTTGCTAAAACATAGAGTATACCAAGAAATAGCCTACAAAGGCTTTTTTGACTGGCAAGATTCTTTTCAGCCGGTTTATTCCTCCGCCAAACAATAGAGATATAAAGCAGTGCCAAGCAGTAAATTTTACTTTTCCGACTGGCGCCTGCGATTGTATTTTTTAAATATTAGATTAGCTGGAGCTGATGTATTCAATTTTATACCCTATAACGAAAAATAAAAATTGTTTTATGTTACAGACGATATCCGTAATTTGACCGGAATAAAATTCAATAATATCCAAAACGTACCCGATAATAGAATATCACAAATCGAAATCTACATATATAAAATTATATAGATATTGAAACGACTCGTGGGGAATGCCGAGGGGAAAAAAGCGGTCTCGAAACGAATGTTTGGCTTGCCTAATGTTTTTGTTCTATAAAGAATATTGGATTTTTTCAACAACTACAAACAGGTATATATATATATATATATATATATATATATATATATATATATTTATATATATATATATATATATATATATATATATATATATATATATATATAATATGTGTATGTGTATGTATATATTGTAACGAACTTTATAGCTTTATACATTTCATAGTATTAATTTGTGTTTGTAGTTTGTAGGTTTTTCGGTTTATTTTCTTCAAGTTCATAATTTATTTAATTAATTTTTTCTTTGTTAATTTCCTCAGGAGACGTCTATGAAAGAAGGTCTAGGAATCGCCAGATTTATCCTTTTTCTTATTTTTACTACAACATGTAATATAAAAATTCTTCTAGAAAAATTTGGAATCTTCTGGTATCCAAAAAAAGGGTATATGAAGGGTCCAGATCGGCTTTCGTAGACAGTTTAGTTTGAGAAGTCGTTAATGCAAGTTGAATTGTCTGACAAATTGTTAGAATTGAAGTTTTAATAAAACGTTATTAAATAATAGATCGGCCTTCCGGAACAATAATATGACTCTTGATTTTGCAGAATAGCGATGAAGTATGGCTAATTATGAGTGCATCCTTATTTAACAGTTTTACACTTGAAATTGTTTAAATCGGTGAAGATTTGATTGCAGATATAGATTATTGCGAAAATTTTATCTCATTTGTTCAAACTTTTTGAGGTTAGAAAATTTCTTCTCGTAATTTGGACAACATAACGACGAAGTATGGTCAAGTAGGAAAATATTAGGCCTGGAATGGCTCAAATTCAGTGACGTAAATAACGACCCCGCAGACCCTGCGATGCGAGGTGCGCAGCCAATTCAGCGGCGCCCTCAAGTCCTTTGATGAAAATAAATAAATAAGAATAATCAAGACGGTTACAAAATAGTAGGGCGCATTCAAAAATCTGCGGAGGCCGACATACTGTTAGTTACGCCATTGCTCAAATTAGTTAAGATTTGATTTACAATAAATTTCTATCCATAAATATTTTTTTTGTCCATAATGCATAATTTTTCTTGATTTTTAAATCTCCAAGTGTCTCTAAACGATAATCTTTTGAATGTACTAAAACCAAAATTATGCGTCGTGCGAAGACTTTTTTCTTGGTACATCTAAAAATCTTTATAACTTCCCGACTCATCTTTGTAGCTGAATTATTTCAAGAAATATTTGATTTTATCCACAGAAAAGGTCTACTGTTGGCAATTTATTTGTCATAAAATGTTGCTTATAAGAAGTTGGTAACTGTAACCGTTCTGTCGCCAAAAGTTCATTGCTTAAATATTGATTATCTAACTTTTTTTTTTATTTTTATCATTAAAATGTACTTTTACTATTCCAAAATTTCTTACGGCACAAGTTTAATGAAAATTCGGCAATCTTACTACATGAGGATTTAAATCACCCCAAAAATGAGAATTGTGGCTGTTTAAAAGTCCGTAAAATTTGCGTCATCAGTTCAAATTATGTTGTCCGAAAATCGAAGGTCAGCTTGTATCATCGTTAATATAAATTCACAAAATTGCATTTTCTTCGGCAAATTACCACCCCTTTGGTGTTGAAACAAAGATATAAAATATGGGTGGACGTTGTGTTTCAACAGAATTCTATGTATTGAGCTCTTCGCGATTCCTGTTTGAAAGCCACTTGTCTTAATCATGTCAAAGGATATGCGGCAAAATACCTCAGAATTGTAATTTCGATATTTTCATCATTGAAAATTGTTAATTTTTACCTTAAAGGCGCCAAATTTTTTGAAATTTGCCAATATTTTTTAACACTCTTCTGTGATGGTTTCTATTAACAAATGGCTAGCATGTTCTTGGTAAAACTTTGTTACATTTCCCATAAATAATAAACAAACTTAAATAACCTTCTTGTGTATAATTTAATAACCCACGCATGATTTTTATCAATAATTGTCAAATGGCAATAAATGGTAACATTTCTGTAGTGCTCTAAACTTGAAAACGGTATAGCCTTTTCAGAATACAAAAATGTTAACTTGCTAATATTTCAAAAACTACAAATCTTTCGAATAGGCAATCTCATTCAAACTCACCCTTACTTTTAATGCAGAATAAAATAACATTATAAAAATAGGGAGTTTATATTTAAAAAATTGACTTTTAACGATTCCTTCAAGTTAATATTTAATGTTAGTTTTTGATCACCCTGAATATATTTATTATCGATATATCAACACAGTTCACTAAAGTGAATCTCTTTCTAGAAGAAAACTAGCCTCAATTAAATAATAAAGACTTTCATATAGGAAAAATTGATAGTTATATTCAAGTCTTCAAACGCTATTTTTGACAGTATGTCCAAAACAGTTAGACTTATGTATAGGACATTAAACAGGAAATATGTCTATAATTTTGCATAGCATCTAAAAATTAAATAACATATATATATATATATATATATATATATATATATATATATACATAAGTTTACTGAAATCAATGGGACAATTCGGTTTAAACATTTTCAAGATGGTGGCACTTGCGGGTATACGGGAAGTTGATGCCTTCTTGCTTACTTGAAATATGTTATTTAATTTTTAGATGCTATGCAAAATTATAGACATATTTCCTCTTTAATGTCCTATACATAAGTCTAACTGTTTTGGACATACTGTCAAAAATAGCGTTTGAAGACTTGAATATAACTATCAATTTTTCCTATATGAAAGTCTTTATTATTTAATTGAGGCTAGTTTTCTTCTAGAAAGAGATTCACTTTAGTGAACTGTGTTGATATATCGATAATAAATATATTCAGGGTGATCAAAAACTAACATTAAATATTAACTTGAAGGAATCGTTAAAAGTCAGTTTTTTTAAATATAAACTCCCTATTTTTATAATGTTATTTTATTCTGCATTAAAAGTAAGGGTGACTTTGAATGAGATTGCCTATTCGAAAGATTTGTAGTTTTTGAAATATTAGCAAGTGAACATTTTTGTATTCTGAAAAGGCTATACCGTTTTCAAGTTTAGAGCACTACAGAAATTTCTTGCCATTTGACAATTATTAATAAAAATCATGCGTGGGTTATTAAATTATACACACGAAGATTATTTAAATTTGTTTATTATTTATGGGAAATATAACAAAGTTTTACCAAGAACATGCTAGCCATTTTTTGATAGAAACCATCACAGAAGAGTGTAAAAAAATATTGGCAAATTTCAAAAATTTTGGGAAATTGAGGGAAAAATTAACAATTTTTAATGATGAAAATATCGAAATTACAATTCTGAGGTATTTTGCCGCATATCCTTTGACATGATTAAGAGAAGTGGCTTTCAAACAGGAATCGCGAAGAGCTCAATACATAGAATTCTGTTGAAACACAACGTCCACCCTTATTTAATATCTTTGTTTCAACACCAAAGGGGTGGTAATTTGCACAAGAAAATGCAATTTAGTCAATTTATATTAACGATGATACAAGCTGACCTTCGATTTTTGGACAACATAATTTGGATTGATGACGCAAATGTTACGGACTTTTAAACAGCCACAATTCTCATTTTTGGGGTGATTTAAATCCTCATGCAGTAAGATTGCCGAATTTTCATTAAACTTGTGCCGTAAGAAATTTTGGAATAGTAAAAGTACATTTTAATGATAAAAATAAAAAAAAGTTAGATAATCAATATTTAAGCAATGAACTTTTGGCGACAGAACGGTTACAGTTACCAACTTCTTATAAGCAACATTTTATGACAAATAAATTGCCAACAGTAGACCTTTTCTGTGGATAAAATCAAATATTTCTTGAAATAATTCAGCTACAAAGATGAGTCGGGAAGCATTTCAACTACAAACTTTACCTTCAAAACTCACAAATAAGCATTAGAAATAGCAAAAAAAATATTTTTAAGCTTTTGAACAGATACAATTCTCATTTTTGCGGTGATTCAAATCCTCATGCAGTAAGATTGTCGAATTTTCATTAAACTTGTGCCGTAAGAAATTTTGAAATAGTAAAACTACATTTTAATGATAAAAATTTAAATGGTAATTTATTATTAATACAAAGCAAATTATGTCTCGCTTTTAAATTATGTATTAACTTTTGTAGGAGAAATATCGTTAAATATTCTAGAGGAGTTAGATAATCAATATTTAAGCAATGAACTTTTGGCGAAGTACAGGTAATTTTTTTGTCAACACGAAGGCGTCTCACGAGACAGAACCGTTCCAGTTATCAACTTCTTACAAGCAACATTTTATGACAAATAGATTGCCGACAGTAGACCTTTCCTGTGGATAAAATCAAATATTTCTTGAAATAATACAGCTACAAAGATGAGTCGGGAAGCATTTCAACTTCAAACTTTACCTTCAAAACTCACAAATAAGCATTAGAAATAGCAAAAAAACTATTTTTAAGCTTGGCTGTTTCTAAAATTACAAGTTATAAAGATTTTTAGATGTACCAAGAAAAAAAGTCTTCGCACGACGCATAATTTTGATTTTAGTACATTCAAAAGACTATCGTTCAGAGACACTTGAAGATTTAAAAATCAAGAAAAATTATGCATTATGGACAAAAAAAATTATTTATGGATAGAAATTTATTGTAAATCATATCTTAGCTAATTTGAGCAATGGCGTAACTAACAGTATGTCGGCCCCCGCAGATTTTTGAATGCGCCCTACTATTTTGTAACCGTCTTGATACTTCGTATTTATTTATTTTCATCATGGAACTTGAGGGCGCCGCTGAATTGGCTGCGCCCCCCGTATCGCAGGGTCTGCGGAGTCGTTATTTACGTCACTGAATTTGAGCCATTCCAGGCCTAATATTTTCCTACTTGACCATACTTCGTCGTTCTGTTGTCCAAATTACGAGCCGGAATTTTCTAACCTCAAAAAGTTTGAACAAATGAGACAAAATTTTCGCAAAAATCTATATCTGCAATCAAATCTTCACCGATTTAAACAATTTCAAATGTAAAACTGTTAAATAAGGATGTACTAATAAGTAGCCATACTTCATCGCTATTCTGCAAAATCAAGAGTCATAATTTCATAACCTCAAAAAAATGTAGACAAAAAATGAGAATTTTGAAAAATCTTTATTTGCAAGTCAAATAATCACGGATTTGGACAACTCTAAGCTTAAAATATTGCTATTCGTCCATACTACGTCGCTATGTTGCGTTATCACAAATAGAAATTTTCTAACCTCCAAAAATTTAGACAACGGAGATGGAAATGAAAATTTTAACAAAAATCTTTAACTGCAAGTGAAATCTTGACCGAGTTGGATCATCTCAGGTTTAAAATTTTCCCACATGACTACACTTTGTCGCTATACTGTCCACATTACGAGGTGAAATTTCCTAACCTTAAAAAATGTGAATAAAGGAAACTAAATTGAGAATGTTGGCAAGAATCTATAAGTGTAAATCAAATATTCACCAATTTGAACAACTTCAAGCTTTAAGCATTCCTACTTAACCATACTTCATCGGTATACTGCATAATAACCAGACACCTAACCTTAAAAAATAGACAAAAATGTGAATTTTAACAAAAATCTATACATGCATTTCAAATCTCCACCGATTTGGACAACGTCAAGCTTAAAATACTTCTACACGACTATACTTTAACATCATGCTCTATAATCAGAACTAGGAATTTCCTAACCTTAAAAACTGTAGATAAAAGAGATCGACCCGAGAATTTTAGCAAAAACTTATAATTGCAAGTCAAATTTTAATCGATTTGAGTCATCCTAGGCTTAAAGAATTCCTATTTGGTCATTCTTCGTCGCTATATTGTCAAAATTATAAGCCGAAATTTTCTAACCTTAAAAAATGTGTACAAAAGAGACTAAAACAAGAGGATAGGCAAAAATCTGCACATGCTAATCAAATATTAACTGATTTGAACAACTTTAAACTTAACGCACTCATAACTAGTCATTCTTTATCTCTGTGCTGCATAATCACGAGTCATAACTTCCTAACCTCAAAAAATATAGACAAAAATAAGAATTTTAGCAAGAACCTATACTTCTAAATCAAATCTCCACCGATTTGGAATATCTCAAGCTAAAAGTATTTCTTCTCGTTCATACATCGTTGGTATGATGTATAGTCACAAACCGGAATTTCTTAACTATATAAAATGTACAGAAAAGAGATGGAAACATACATTTAAAAAATACTAGATTGAGCGTTCCCTATGTTGGCCGACCCACAGTACCAAAGAGGAAGAAGAGTGAAAGGAGCAGTATCCTTTCTTTCTATTGACGAAGTATAGCCAAGTAGGAGTCTTCAATGATCCAAAACGATTCAAATTTGACTTGAAGGTGGATTTTTGTCTAGTAATTAATTTTTTGTAAAACACTAAAATAAGTACACATAGTTTTAGTTATCTTGGATTGCATCATCAGCACAATAGTAAAGTTTCCCAACTAATTTATTCCTTCAAATACAAAGAAGCAAAGTCTGTAAATGAAATTCCGCGATAAAATGCAACGTTTCTATTAATTAAAAATTCCACCCAACCCACTATTTACTCTACTGTAAACAATAACCTTAATCAAAAAACTTTCTGGAGCCCTCGTAAAGAAATTCTTGCCATGCAAGTCTGGGCGTCAAAACCTTCCGAACTTACAAAAGATAAAACTTTCCGGTTCATGAAAGTTAATTACTCAACTTCCGCTCATTTAAAGGCCTTTCTTCTTATCCTAAACGCTTCTGGGCGAAACTAAAATCCTTATTAGTGCAGTGGCGTATCTACAGGTGAAAAGCTAATACCTCATTAGTAGGCGACACGCCATACTATTTATAATACACTGCTTTAAAAAAAATAAATTCTGTGAGGAAAAACTATATAGTTTCCTGTTATCTTGATGCTCTTAAACTGATTTAAACGACAAATACAAATTATAATCGCGGTTCTCATACAGTGTGGATTTAGAAAAAACCGCTCAACTGTAGATCAGATATTCACGATTAGACAATTAATGGAGAAATGTTGGGAATACAACAAAACATTGCACCAGCTATTTATAGATTTTAAACAAGCATACGATAGCATCATAAGAATGGATTTGTGGAATGCCATGGCAGAACTGAGCATACCGAAGAAGCTAATTAACCTCACTAAAACATGTCTAGAGGGATCTACAAGTGCAGTAAGACTTGAAGGAAGATTGTCAACCTTCTTTACAATCAACAGTGGTCTTAAACAAGGCGATGCGCTATCTCCACTCCTCTTTAATGTCGCTTTGGAGAGCATCGTGCGAAAAACCAACACAAAAACGCTCCTCTTTAGAAATCAAGGTCCGTGCATCATATTGGCGTTCGCTGATGATATCGATATTGTAGGTAATACAACTACCAGTGTCAAGGAACAGTTCTTCAAACTGGAAAATGCCGCAAAGAAAGTTGACCTATGAATCAACGAAGAAAAAATAAAATATATGGCTACAACAAGAAAGAACGGAACGGCGAGACAGAATAGGACAGAACGTGACTATGGACCACTATAATTTTGAAAGGGTCCATCAGTTTAAATATTTGGGAGCTACAATCACCTCTGACAACAACATTACACAAGAAATTAACAACATAATACAAGGAGGCAACCGCTGCTGGTATGGGCTGCAAAAGATAATGAAATCGAAAAATATATCCCGCCGCACGAAAATAAGAATTTATCAAGTAGTTATAAGACCGGTAATGACATATGCATGTGAAACATGGACGTTGACAAAACAAAATGAGAATACACTGAAAATCGCAGAAAGAAGAATGCTTAGAGGGATATACGGACCGGTCAGGAACAACACCACACAGCAATATAGAAGGAGAACAAACAAGGAATTGGAGGAACTATACAACCAGCCAGATATAGTGAAAATAATAAAAGCAGAAAGATTAAGATGGGCCGGCCATGTTATGAGACAAGATCAACGTATCGTCAAGTTGGTATGGGAAGAGAACCCAGAAGGAAAGCGGCCGCTACGAAGACCAAGGATGAGGTGGAGAGATAACGTTGCGGCAGACTTACAAACCCTAAACGTCGAACGCGCGGAGGAACTGATGATGGATCGCAGCAAGTGGAGGCAGATTGTCAGCAAACACCCACCCCGGGTTGTAATGCTAGAGAGAGAGAGAGAGAGAGTTCTCATACTTAGGTTTGCTTTTATATTAAAATATTGTGCGGAATTTTAGGGTGAGTTAAATTGTTCAAGCAGCTTAACTAAGGCGCCTTTGAAAGAAAAACGGCAGGAAAGATAGGGTTTATTGCACAGCACTACGTGAAATTTGTACATTGAATAGTCATTTCTTGTATATTTTGGGTCGCTAAATTTGAATCCATCATATCAGGCTTTTTAAATATCCTAACCGCGATTTGAGGTTAAGTATCATAGCGACATTTTTTTTCTCAAAAAACTGTATATAGCATCGTAAAGTATGTCTCAGTATTTCAAATGCCTCTAAGTTTGCTCAAATATCTTTTTTTTTCTTGGAGATATTCAATTTTGAAAATTTCAAATTGCATAAATTTTTCTAATTTTGAAAACTTTAATCTTTCGTGACCGATAAGCTTTTAAGCGATAATTCTGATAAACCATGGATGTTTGAAGGCTATCAAAGTATCGCTCATTCCAAATTTATCATTGGTATTGCAAAATAGGTTTGTTTAAACAATTTGTTTAAAAAAATTGTTGCAAAATTCATTATTTTTTTAATAAATGCTTTCATTACATTTTACGAAAATAAATATGTTCAAAGGAGTTATTATCGTTATTACGATATACTTTGTTATAAATAAAGGATTAAATAACGAATTTTGCAATTTAAATATAAACTCTTTAACGATATGCATTTGTAGATTTTATATTTGTAGAATACTGTTTAGCGAAGTCTGTATATATATTCTTAATTATTTTCTAATGATTGTCTTAGGTTTTTTTTTGATTGCAAAAATTGTTTATGATTTGGTTTACAACAAAATATATCGTAATACTGATAACAACTCATTTAAACGAAATTATTTTTGTAAAATATAATGAAAGCATTTATTTTAAAAATAATGAATTTTGCAAAACTAATAATCAATTTTAATTGAGCGATGCTTTGATAGCATTAAAACATCCATGGTTTATCAGAATTGTCGCTTAAAAGCTGATCAGTCACGAAAGGTAAAGGTTTCCAAAACTTGACAAATTCATGCAATTTAAAATTTTGAGAATTGAATATTTCGAAGACAGACAGACAATTGTACAAACTCAACGGCATATGAAAGAGTAAGACTTATGCTTCAAGATGCTATGTATAGTTTTTTGAGAAAAAAAATGTCGTGATATAACTTCAAATATAGGCCAAAATCGCTTTCTTTTTCCACTTCTAGGTTAGGATATTTAAAAAATCTGATAAGATGGAGCAATTCTGAGGCGGGATTCGTTTTGAACGACCCAAAATCTACAAGACTATTTTTATTCAATGTACAAATTTCACGTCGTGTTGTGTTATTTAAAGCGAAAATTTAACTTCCTTCATTATTAACCGTAGATCTACTTGTCTCGTTAGTTTTTTTTTTAATCAGTGCCGTGGTATTTGTAGAATATACCAAGTGTTATCATATTAAAATTCGATTTCCGAAACTGAAAGATATTGTGAGTGAATTTGACTTTAGTTATTTCAAAGCTGAATTTGAAACAAACGTATAAACAACAATTTTGTGGGTGGAAACCAATGGATTGACTCAATGCGAACTTAGTAATTTTCCCTCTGTCAAGGAATTTTTGGAGGATATGACAACATCCTATGGAGATATTTGAGAATAGTCAAGAAACTTTGCACTATTTTTAGGGGATCCAGGATGCCCCCTATAGTTTCGCCATGTCCGTTCGTCCTTCTAGGTCTGCAAAAATGTAATTAAATAGGCCATACATTTGGTAGTATTGTTTGCATATGGGAACAAAAATAAGTCATTTAGGGCAAATCAGGGCTGTACAGGGTGAGCCAACGATTGGATGAAGTAGGTTTGTGCCTTTTCGGTGAAATTAACAAAGAAACTATATTTATTGTTTGATACAGTTTATTTTTACGCAGATTTTAAAAATATTTAGGACTCTACAGGGTGAGCCAAAAAACTAGGACAGCATAAAGTTGTATTTTTTTTAAATAGAACACGCTATATACGAATCGTATTTTCGATTTAACTTATAATTTTAAATCTTTTATATTAAGGGTTTACTATAACAAAACTTTATAGTTTCTGAGATAATTAAGTTTAAAGAAAAAAAGTCACATTTTCAAGCATCAATTCAATCCTAAATAACGTTTTCAATTTTGTGACAAATATATTCAAATTTGGAATTTAGCAAGGCCAAGGACAAGTTAACATAATTTTTATCTAATATTTGCAATAAAAGCTACAGGGTGTTGAACACATCGGCTCAAATTTGAACAAGTTTAAATGAATAAATATCTTTTTTTTTAAATGGTACACCCTATATATTTTTATGTTATTTAATAGAGTAACAAAAACCCTAAAAGTTTTGTTCAATATATCCTATACCTATTTATAATAGTTTTTGAGATATTTCAGTTTTTCTTATTTTCCATACTTTTTTTACAGAAATAGTCTTCATTATCATAGTAGCCATGTAAAATAATAAAAAGAAACTACAGAAACAAACAGAATGTGGTTAAATATGATGAAATACATTATTCGTTATATTACAACGGCAATAGTTTAATTAAACATAATGTGAAAAAATTAACACAACAATAACGACAAGGCAAATACATATTTACTTTTATACTAAATTGAAACAAAAAAATTACCTATTAAATACTGAGATTAATTATTTCTTTTTAATAAGTGTTCGAATAAACGACCCTCTTGTGAAATGTACAAATTTAGTCTTTTTTGCAGATTTTCTCGGACCCTGGACAAAATTAGTGGCGTTATTGTTCTACAGGTATCCCTAATCCTGTTTCGCATATCTTCCACTGTTGTTGGTGGATTAACATACACCTTATTTTTAATATAACCCCATAGGAAGAAATCTAATGAGGTGATGTCGCAAGACCTTGGTGGCCACTCAATGAAACCCCCACGTCCAATCCATTTTTGCGGATATCGTTGGTCCAAAAACGCACGAACTTTACGATGGTAATGCGGAGGCGCACCATCATGCTGGAACCAGATACTGTCGAGCTCATCCCTATCGAGCCCTTGAAGCAGTTTGGGTAGTTCTTCTTGTAGAAAGTTCAGGTAACTATGGCCATTTAGTGGTTCATTAAAAAAGTGGGGTCCAATAATTCGATTATGATGAATACCACACCAAACATTTAATGACCAGTGGTTTTGATGTTGCACCTCTCTAATCCAAAATGGGTTTTCTGTGGCATAATAATGCATGTTGCGTCTATTTACGACACCGTTACTTCTAAAAGTAGCTTCATCACTAAACATTACCTTGCATAATAAATTTGGATTTAATTGAATCACCGCATTTATTGTACAACAAAAGTTTACACGACTTTCAAAATCCTGTCCATGCAATTCTTGGTGTAATTCCATGTGATATGGATGATACCTATATTTCTTGGTAGTACGATTAGCGGTGGATTGTAATGTTTCACATAATGCTGCTAACTGACGGCTACCAATATAAGGATTTTCCTGAACATTTAACAATACTTGTAGTTCTTTTTCTTCATTAGTTACTGGTTTGTTGACCACTTTACGTTTTGGATAATCAACAGTACCAGAAGAATCAAATCTTTGCATTAAGTTTTGAAAAGTTTGGATATTAGGCTGGCGTCGATCAGGATACTTCATTTTGTAAATTCTTTGAGCAAGAAGGCAATTTTTTTGAGCCTCTCCTATTGTATAAATCATATCTATTAACTCATTCTTTGGAAAATTCATTTTACAATATAAGATGAATGCAAAAAAAAACCAAACTACACTACATAAAAACCAAAAGAAGCGATTGCGGTTATAAATTTGACACACAGAAAAATGTTCTTTTACATTGTTTTTGTCATGGCTACTATGATAATGAAGACTATTTCTGTAAAAAAGTATGGAAAATAAGAAAAACTGAAATATCTCAAAAACTATTATAAATAGGTATAGGATATATTGAACAAAACTTTTAGGGTTTTTATTACTCTATTAAATAACATGAAAATATACAGGGTGTACCATTAAAAAAAAAGATATTTATTCATTTAAACTTGTTGAAATTTGAGCCGATGTGTTCAACACCCTGTAGATTTTATTGCAAATATTAGGTAAAAATTATGTTAACTTGTCCTTGGCCTTGCTAAATTCCAAATTTGAATATATTTGTCACAAAATTGAAAACGTTATTTAGGATTGAATTGATGCTTGAAAATGTGACTTTTTGTCTTTAAACTTAATTATCTCAGAAACTATAAAGTTTTGTTATAGTAAACCCTTAATAAAAAAGATGTAAAATTATAAGCTAAATCGAAAATACGATTTGTATATAGGGTGTTCTATTTAAAAAAATACAACTTTATGCTGTCCTAGTTTTTTGGCTCACCCTGTAGAGTCCTAAATATTTTTAAAATCTGCGTAAAAATAAACTGTATCAAACAATAAATATAGTTTCTTTGTTAATTTCACCGAAAAGGCACAAACCTACTTCATCCAATCGTTGACTCACCCTGTACAGTGGATGACTTATCAATTTCACATTTGGAGTTCTTAAAAACTCAATTGTTTGACTGACGTCTAAACATAGTGGTTCGGTGCTTAGACCTCAAAGTTTATTATTACGAGTAATACGACTACCAGTACAATAACGAAATTGAAATTGAATACGAAGAAGACCACTAGCAAGCAAACGATGTAAAAGAACAAGCGAAATGCAATTTTTGTCCATTCAAAATTTTAGGTCATTTTAACTCAGACAGCTTATAACTAACATGGTTTTATTTTGAAATCTCTTCATACATTGCAAATCGAGATATAATCCGTAGACAAAGTTGCAGTAATTTGTATGGGGAAATACGAGGGCTTCATAGAGAGATTTTTTTGAGATTAGTCCATTTTTATATAAATTTCTTAGAGAAAGGTTAGATTTTTGAACGATATCAACCTAGTTTCTAGATCTAAGTTTATTATCAAATATAATACTCCCGTTTTTATATTCTTTCATAATAGGTATCACAGTTCCAACCATGTCTTCTTTCATATTTTAAGCTTTCCCATCACTGTCAGGTTCAAAATAGAATATTCCCAATTTGTTGGAGTTTAATTTTAAGCCGTTATTATTGGAATAATTGAAAACTGATTTCAAACATTGCGTTAGTTATCTTTTGCTTCTGGAGCTGTGGATTTATTAAATATGATGCGTAATTGTATGGCATACCTCTACTTACAATTCTAGCATCTGAACGATTATCTTTCAGGAAATCTGCATATTCGATAATTCTTGATAAACTCGATAGATGATTTATCGATTCCGAAAGAGTGAAGTTCGTCACATTAAAACACTATGAATAAGCATATCAAATGCCTTACTGTAATCAAGTAGAACTAGGGCAAAATCTCACCTCTGTCTGGGGCATTGACAAGATCATCCAAAACCGTTAACAAACCAGTTGCTTTGCTATAACCTGTAACAACCTGTTTTTTTTTTAATTTGGAATTTTGCAAGAGATCGTATGCCTCTCGCCATCTATCGGCACCGACTTTAACTGGAGTTGTAGTTTTGCCAAATTTCTATATCGGTATCCTTTGTCGATTTTCGTATTGTAGAATTACCTGTCTGTTTCTGTCGCAGTTGTGGATAGACAATATTGAATTTTGGAAATACTTCATGTCGAATATTTTTCCAATAATTAGAACATGGTTTTAAAAATCTTTTGAAATATGCATTATGACAAGCTTAGTTTGAAATTTGGGAATTCAGCCATTTTTTTTTGTAACTGTCCTTTGAAACAATCGTGTAAAATTATTAAAGAACAAAATCAGTGATCACCTGTGTATTTAGTTATTTCATTTGATCAATCTACACCAAAATCAGGCAAATACATTCTATATTTTTCGTTATAGTTCGATAAATTAAAGTCATTACCTAATCCACTTTAATCACTTATAGACCATTCAATAAGTAAATAATTATGTAATAAGTGTTATAAACCTCTGCGAAACCAAGATTGAGATGATGGAAATAAGTTATTTTAATCAGAATACACAATTATTTAGCAGCACATAATTTTCTCAACTATGTTAGATAAAACTGATAATAAACTACCAGGTCTCAAATCCGAAACGTTCTTTGCACTATTTATTTTTGGCAGAGGCACAACCGTAGCAATCTTCACAGAACTATGAGATATAAATGGCACAATAACCGTAAAACACAGCCTAATAATTTGAAGAGACCAACCATCACCACTCGATAATTTTGATTTTAGCTGAGATATGGCATTAAAAATCTCAGCATCAGCCAGAGGTGATAGCTTGAAGGAACACAGTTCGTCTACCACGAAAGCCTTTCACAATATCTTCTCTCACCGAGGGTGTTACACTCTTTAACGAATCCATAAAAAATTGTTAATGTAATTTGGCTTATTGAAATGACTAGGTAAGCTTATGTTATTGTTTCGGACGGCCGATTTCTATACATACATTATTTTATAACCTTTTATTCAACTTCGATGCGGACAACTTATCAAACAATTCAATTTACAATAACGGGTTCTCAAAAAAAATTGTCCACGAAAGCCGATCTGGACCCTTTATATACCCTTTTGGCCAATACTAGAAGATTCCCGAATCCTCTAGAAGGATTTTCATATTACATGGTGACATGTCGAAAACAAGGAAATTGAATTTTCTAAAAAGTTCCAGACCTTCATTCATAAACGGCTCATGAGAAAATTAACAAAAGGTAAAATTTATAAAATAAATTATGAGTTCGAAGAAATTTGACCTAAAAACCTACAAACTAGAGATACAAACTTAGATTATGAAGTGTATTACATTACCCCCTTGTTCGTCCCGATCAAGTTTTTTTCCGGTATGCGTTAATTTATCAAAAAGATAAAAACTGATTCTTATAGAATTTTTTATGTAGAGTTCAGTGATGCAGTCAGTTTTTTTTTCTAAAAAGTTTAGTTTTTGAGATATTACCCAACCTTCTGATTATTTAAAAAGAACACCCTGTATATTATTTTAGATATTGATTAAGTATAATTTAAGGTTTTCAAAAATATATAATGCATTTATTTTATTTTGAAAAACAAAGTCAGAATTCGATATTTTCAATAATTAACTTTATTTGTAACAGCGGCCATAGCCAATTTATAAGAAACCAATGCAAAATTTTGACAATAATAATTATACCAAAGATTAGACACTTTAAAAGCTAATTTTAACATTTTTTTATATTGTCAGTTGTAAACACTTAATTATTAATGCATTTTTACTTTAAACAACACTGTTATTATAAAACAATAAATTGAAGTTTGATTACAAAGAAACAAGAACAACATTATTTTACAAAACTAAAGTAACAAAAACAAAAAGAAAAACACTAAAACTAAAAACAACCAAGAGTTTTTTTAAAGATATTTTTCAAAATGACGGCCATTTTCTCTAATGCAATATCGGAACAGTTTTGTTAGTCTTCTACTTGCATTTAAAAGAATCATAGGTCTATTATGAAGAGTTTGGAAGGCCAAATTAATTGCCTTACGAAGTTCCGCTATAGATTCATGTCGTGTCTTATACACTTAATTTTGCATAAAACTCTACAAAAAATCCAAAATAGAAAGATCGGGAGATCGTGGGGACCATCTCACTGGCCCACTGGTATCTATCCATATTTGAGGAAAGTTATTGTCCAGAAATGGCCCAGAGTTGTGGCTCGGGGCACCGTCTTGTTGTACATAAATAGAATTGAAATGTGCCAATGGAATATTTTCAAGTAATTCTGGAAAAATTTCCTCAAGAATTTCTAGGTATCTACGTGTTGTGAGATCTCCTTCATATATCCTGTAGGCTATGCGTTGGCTCAAAATAAAACACGAGACACCAACCCCGAAGCGCCCTTGTTGTGGTCCTATCGAAAATTAAATGCCGATTTTCTGCAGATCAATGCCTCGTGTTGTGCGGATTAAAATTTCCGTACTTAAAAAATAACATTCGTCAAACCAGATTACAAATCTGCTAAAAGATTCATTGGTGCGGATTTATTCTAAATACTATTGACAAAACGTTACTCGGCGCTTAGCTTCGAAGTGTAAATGCTGCATTATTTTAAATTTATATGGATGGTATTTATACCATATAAATTCTTTTAGCGTCGGATTTTGCTACACCAACTTCTTCTTCTATTTTTGTACAGGATGATGAAGTTGTTGCTGCTACGTAAAATAATACATTTGTTTCTTTTCTCTCCCTGTCTTCTTTGACGTATGTTTTGAGACGCGGCTGAATAAAATATCCGTGTTCAATAAACGCGCAAATATGTCTGGAAAAGGTTGTCTTCTTTCAGGACACTTAACATGAACAAAAACGATCGCCAGATATGAGAAGTTATTCTAATGATAATGATTTAAATACCTTACCCATTGATATATAATTCAGAAGCTTCTTGGGGACTTTCATTGCTTTATATAAAACATACTTTCATAATTATCATAAACGACCATTGCAAATGCAAGATAAATATAAAGTAAGATAAAAACATCTACGTAACAAAACGATTTCATAAATAATAACAATCTGACAAAACTGTGAAGTTTTGGACATCTACCTTTTGTTTCTTATAAATTTGTCATGGCCTACTGTTACAAATAAAGTAAATTATTAAAAATATCGAATTCTGACCTTGTTTTTCAAAATAAAATAAACATATTACATATTTTTGAAAAGTCTAAATTATATTTAATCAATACCTAAAATAATATACAAGTTGTCATATCATATAAATTATAAGTTTGTTTAATATTTCAAAAACTAAAAAAAAAATGACTGTACCACTACGCAAAAAACTCTATAAAAATCAGTTTCTATCTTCTTGATAAATTAACGCATAAGAGAAATACGAAATGTGCCTAAAAAACGAAGATTTTCAAAATCACCCTGTAGACTAAAAACTAAGAGAGCCACGAAAAAATTAACGCGGAATCTTTCGTTTCGTTAAAAAGTGAAAACCGCAACACTCTATCTTTGATAATAACTCCAATTTCGCTTAAGAGTGTTGAAAATGGAAAACTCTGTACATTTTAATAATCATAAAAGTGTGTATTTTTATTTTATTAAGCAAATTTTGTTGTCGAGATTACAATTTATTAAATAAAACTTGGTACAGAAATTTAAATCTTGAAAATCATGACAACAGTAGCGAAAAAATCTGAAATTAAAACAATAAATCAGTAATATCGCATCGCAATCGACTTTAAGGACCAGAATATACCATCAACCAGTGTCTTTTCAGAGTTATTACAGGAAAAAGCAAACCAAAAATGCCCTTTTCACTCAAGCGTCGCGGCGCTCGGCGTCCGTCTGGCGCCCCTCACGGCGCCGTGCGACGCCTCGAGGACCCCTACACTGAAAATAACCACTTTCGATGCCGTCGAGCACCTGTAAAGAATCTGATATATGATAGCCAGGTAGTCTTATTGTTTTAAAAGATTAAATTTCCGTTGCGATATCCGATTTTTCTTTGTATGGAAAGTTAGAAAACAGTTTGAAGTAAAAACGTTAGAAAAAAAAATTGTGTTGATGGAAACGAAAACTAGAGATTCTTATTGAAAATGTGAAGCGCCAACAAATCAAGTTAACAATCCTGAACAAAGAACAAATGAGGTGTTTGGGAGACCCAAGGAAGTTTATAGATAGATAGATAGATAGATAAATTTATTTCATTACATTTTTTACAGAAAAATACAACTGTAATATATCACAAAACAAAAAAAAATAAGGTTAGAACTATCTCTAAATTACTTTAAAAAAAGTCCTAACAATATGCTCTATTAAAAGTCTCCATCTACTCATCCACCGAATAGAATGCATGCTCTAACAAAGATCCTTTTATTTTAATTTTTTATCTCATAAAGTGTAAATCTGTAACGTGTTGTACAATGACACATTCAGTGTATTTTTCTTAGATCTCTCCAATTTATACCTCGAAGGCCTAATTAAATTAGCTGATCTAGTACTATAAGAGTGAAAGTGAGAATTTTGATGGAATTTACCACCGATTTTATAAATCTCCAGTTGTTGGTTGAAGATAAATAAATTAGGCAACGTTGGTACCCGCCATTTGTGTGGCCTACAGTGGTCTCTTTAGTCGATAACAGAGACAAGTCGAATGCATTCTAAAGATCAGAATCGCGCCAGCACGGCAACCCCAAAGGTGAACACCGTACGAAATATGAGAAGGAAACAAGGAATAATAAACAGAGAGGAGGGTGTCACAGTGAAGAGACCCACGTAGTTGTTTGAGAACAAAAATAGATGATGCCAACTTATTCCTCAATAATGTGATGTGAAAATTCCAATTTAAACCATCGTCAAAACTGACCCCCAACAATGTGACCGAAGAACCATCAACTACTCTACGTCTATTCAAGCAAAAAGAAATTCCGTATTTTTTCTTCATTCAATTTAAGAGAATTACTAGCAAACCAATATCTCGCATGCTTTTACATAACAGACATTTCCTTCATTAAACATTCTGGGTCTCTACTTTTACAAATTAGCGTCGTGTCGTCAGCGTAACAGATACACAGACCCGGTGACAAATGCCCAAAGAGATCATCAGATATATATATATATATATATATATATATATATATATATATATATATATATATATATATATATATATATATATATATAAAGAAAAGAAGAGACACTAATACCAAGCCCTGCGGCACTCCAGACCGTACCGCCATAGGCTCAGAAAGCTCACCACCATATGCGACTGCTTGCTTTCTATTTGACAGAAAAGATGAATGCAAATCGAGGGGAATGCCTCTTACACCGTATCTATGAAGCATTCTAATCACCAAACCATGAGAAACACAATCAAAGACACGGCTGAGGTCACACAATGAGAGCTCCATGGTTTCCCCACCTTCTATCCCCTCAACCGCTCCCTCCATAACCGCAGCAATCGCCTGAATAGTCGAAAAATTCTGGTGAAAACCAAACGGTGAAGGATACAAAAAATTGTGATGTTCGACATTTCCTTTTTTAAACAAAGGAACAGTCCTTACTATCTTTAGATAATCGGGAAAATTACCTTGAGCCAAAATACAACTAAATAAATACTTCAAAGGTTTGACCAAATAGACTCTAATCTCCTTCATAATAGCGCTGCTCATAACATATATGTCAAAAGAGTTCGACCTCTTTAGAACATGTATAGCACTCGAAACATCACAATCCGTAACGGGCAAAAAATGCACTGAATTTGGGATCGATGAAACCATAGCATTTTGTATTTCTGTGTCAATCTGTAGATGCTTTATAGTATCGGATACTATTTTACTGAAGAATTCATTTCGGGTGTAACAAACAAAAACAATTATTTATCTTTAGAAATGATTTTATTGCGTTTCAAAATATTCTTAAAGATGGCAAATAAACTTTTTCATGCGTTTGAACTAATATGAAAATTATTTTTGCTATTTTTTCCTCAAAATAAGATTTTGAACGCAATCTATCACGTCTTCTGGCGTGGATAATCATTGAGCCCACAGTTTGTTCTTCATGTACAGGAAAAAAGTGGAATCATTGAGTGTGAGATCAGGGTTGTACGGTGGCTGACCCACTATTTCCATGTTCTGAGTGCACAAAAAACCACTGTGTGAGAGCTCGCGTTGTTAGAGTTGAGAATGATCAGTCGTTTCCGGTTTGTTTCCGCAATTCACACAAGATTTTTGGCTAAGAAATGGTTGTGTACAATTCAAAATTCACTATTTTATGATTTTTCTAAAGGCACGGTTGTAAAATGGTCAGTTTTTTCGAAAAAAAAAACAGGCGACCATTTGTGTCGAAGTTTTGCCGGAGTAAGCAAATTTTTGTTTGTTATGGCTCATCATGGAAGACTCATTGCAAAAGAAATTTCTTAAAAGAAGATATTCAAATAATAATGCATTTTTTTACAGGACATGTTTTTGCGATCGAGAAGCCGAGACCTCCGGGGAATTAAAAAAAAAACACGAATAAAATTGTAATAAAACCTCATGTGCCTTTTTGTGCATATGTTTCGGTGAAAAATCTTTACGTTAAAATAGACTCAGCACTTACATGGTGTTGCAAACCTTTTCTGAAAGTTTCATAACCCTGTCTTTATTAGTTTGAGCTGTACGTTGACCTGTCAGTCAGTTAGGCAGATCTTATAGGTTATGATGTTGTAGAGGAACAAGACAAACCTTATCGACCTACTCACAATCTACAACGATATCAATGCGCTGGGAGATATGTTAGGAGAATTTCAAGAAGCATCTAAACAAATTGGACTTAAAACGAATCTAAACAAGATAAAAATCACTATCTACATAAGAAGACATAGATTGTTTTGTTTTTGAAACTATCAGTGAATATACAAGGTGTTCGAAAAATATGTGTGCAATGTTTGATGACAGACTTGACGTCAAAATATGTCGCTTTAAGCCAACTCAGTTATATTCGGTACTGTTTTTTCCCAAATTTCTTGAAGACATGGCAACTGAATTTAATGATTTTTGGTGTGTGGTCAAACACTCTAATATGACGTTTTCTAGTGATATAGCGACCGGCCAAAAAGTAGTGTAAATGGTATAAAAGTAAAGTCACTTGTAAACATCGCTTCTGATTTTTTATGTCATCAACGTTATGACAACTTAAATATTTCTATTGGATAATTCGGTTACCAAGTTTTCAATAAATTTGGGAAAAATTAATATTTTCTTAAAACTTTGACGCCTTTTACCGCATAAAAGAAGCAATATCGAATATAACTAAGTTGGCTTAAACAGACCCATTGTGACATAAAAATTCTGTCATTAAACGTTGTACACTTATTTTCCCGACACCCTGTATATACTTGGATCATACCATTAGACTGAAAAAAAATCAAATAACTCAAATATTTCCACGAACAAGATTTAGCTTGGCAGTATTCAGTGCGCTTAGTTACATTATAAAATACCGAGACTTGTCAATCAAACGGAAAAAAAGGTTAACATTTTACTGGCTATAACAAACGGACAGGAGACTATATGACAAAAAGGAGTATAAATAAGCTCAGAATAACTCAGAAAGCTATAACATATGCCATATTGGGAATAAACTCAAGACATCACATTAGACTTGATGAGGTTCAAAGAAAAATAGTAATAGCTGATTGAGAAATTCCATTAAATGGTATACAGTAGTAATACCGGCGGTATAGACCGGGCTGCGCCCCCGTGGGCCCCACGACGTGGGCCCCATTTTAGGGCTGCGCCCCATTTTTTGTGGGGCCCCTTTTTTTAGAACCCCTTCCGTGGGCCGCAGTTTCTAGTGCTCCACCCGAGTACCCCATAGGGCTCCGTTAAAGTTCCGTCCGGGATCCCCATTTTTAGAGCTCCTTCCGGGGGCCCCATTTTCTAGTGCTCCACCCCGAGTACCCCATAGGGCTCCGCTAATGTTCAGTCCGGGATCCTCATTTTTCAGGTTAGTTCAGGTGTTCCCATTTTCTAGTAGTTCACCCGGGTACCCCATTTGAGCGTTGGCTTTCGCATATACATCAACTGTCACCTGTCACTACTTGTCATTTTCTTCTGGTTGCCTGTCAATTCAAATTATCAATCTTCTTGTTGGCTGCACTTTAATTTTGTTGGGATGACGTCACACTTTTTTTCATTCTAGCGAGGATCGAACCAGCTACCTTCGGGTTGGAAGACAAACTCTATAGGCACAGGGCTATCGAAGCCATGTCGCAAAGTTTAGCAGTTAAATCCTATCTTCAGTCAAAGAATAATTTTTAACCATTTATAAATGAAAAAAAAGTCATATACGTTGTTGGGATTCGAACCCCCAATCTTCCGCTCAGTACACAGATACCTTATCCGTCAGACTACGACCACTACGTGAAGAGTTTAGCAGTTAAATCCTATTTCTCTTGAGTCAACGTAGCGGCCTAAATGACTGTTATGTGTGTATATAAGGATTAATAAAAAAAGAGTCTTTATCCATTAGTTGTTGTTGTAGGTTATCGTAAATTTGATTAAAATTAATTTTTTGGTTTGTAATAGTACTGATGTAGGTAAAATGACTTGTAGAGAGTCTGACAAGGAAATTCTGTACATAACTTACGGCGGCTCGTGGTGATGCAAACACGCCATTTTACAATTTCATTTTAACAAGTTTCTAGCTAATTGTATAGATGATAATAGGAGTACTGTATTGTCATTATTTTATATGTCCTATTTTTTAGGATTACGCCCCCGGAGTCTCATTTCCTAGTTGTTATCTGTCAAATGGTGAATATGCGTTAAAGTTTAGAGAGAACACCATTTGATATATATTTTTTTAATTTGAAAAGGTAAAATTTGGAAAAAAATTGATACGAAGCTACGAGACATTTGGATTTTATATAATAACGCAGAGGAAAAATAAAACAAATATATACTTTATTTTTATTTCATCAAACATTATTTTTTTACGACTATATAGTCAGCTAATAAATATATTTATTAACTAAGAGAAAAATATTACTCTAATATAAAGAGTGAATAATAAACAAACATTTAGCTGATAAATCAACAATCTTAATTTATATTTAGTGCCCTGTATGGCAAAAAATTTCGAGTTATAACCTTGTTTTGACACAAATAATAGATAAATCTAACTTACTTTAATAATAATTGGAAACATAAAATTTTAATTTATTTTTTCATTTTATACAAACTTATCCTTAATCTGACATATATTGTAACATATTAAGATTTTATCCCCGGGTATAGAATGTTTAGGACTGGAAAAGGAGGACTATCCACAAACCAAATAGTTTCTTGAATCGATTTCCACATCATCCTGAAGGTTTTTGTTA
Organism: Diaprepes abbreviatus; assembly: GCA_034092305.1. Lineage (NCBI taxonomy): Eukaryota > Metazoa > Arthropoda > Insecta > Coleoptera > Curculionidae > Diaprepes > Diaprepes abbreviatus. Next base: position 828,695 of record JASJET010000372.1, on the reverse strand, counting down.
GCATAAGGTATGGTATATCTAAAAAAAAAATAAACAATTTTAGCAAAAATAATTAAGTTCGATTTCCTTTAACCATAGGTGCCTCGTTTTATTTAATGTGATAAAAAGTTAATAAAATATCGAGTAAAAAGTGCTTAAGAGGAAACTGATTATTTAAAATACTAACATAATGGTTAGAGTTATTAAAGAGATAAAAAGTAATCAAGGCATGGCTTTTTGTTTATGTCTCTTTTAATTCAATATAATAAAAAATTTCAACATATGTATAAGCAAGGTATATATAAAATATGAAATAAACTATTTAACAGTGTACAGCAAAACCACAAGTTTCATTTATCATGATGAGCTAACGGTTCAGCGAATCGATAATAGCCTAACTAACTCACTGATATGCTTTTCTCTAATTTTTCACGAAATACGAAAGTGTTTTTTTATTTTGCTATTTTTAAATACATAATTTCTTATTTTTTTTACAAATTTTAAACGCTTTTAAATTGTCATAATTATGTTTTCGATATGACATCTTATATCAAAATTAAAAACACTGTAGTGTAAGAAATTAAATATTTGACTTTGTTGCTACTCCAAATTCACCAAAAGTTGTATAAATAATATGAAAATATAGGAAAGATTTCTTACTGCATTGGAAAAGACATAAAATTATAAAGAATGCTATAATAATGGGTTAGACCAGGGGTTAAAAATGTGTAATTTTATAAATTAAAAGCTCAAGTGATGTCTTATGTGGACTTTTATACAAAAATAGAGTGTTTTCAGGAGAAATTACACACAGACTAAGTAATATGGACAATAAATTAAAGGTCCAAGTATATCTTGTATAGATTTTTTATATAAAAATTGGGTATGTGCTGTAAAAAACTTAAATGGTGGATCAAAATTTCGTTTAGATATGAGATTTGATATTAAAATTAAAAGCACTGTGATGTAAAAAATTAAATATTTTGCCTTTGTTGATTACTCAAAAATTCTATAAAAGCTGTATAAATAATATGAAAAATAATGTTAGAGAGGCTTCTTACTGCATTGGAAAAAGACATAAAATTATAAAAATGCTATAATAATGAGCTAGGTCAAGTGTTAAAAATGTGTAATTTGAAAAATTGAAAGTTCAAGTGTTGCCTTGTGTAGATTTTTATCCAAAAATAGGGTGTTTTCAGAAGAGAAATTACTCACAGACTAAGTAATATGGACAATAAATTAAAGATTCAAGTATATCTGGTATAGATTTTTTGTATAAAAATAGGGCATGTTCTGTAGAATACTTTAAATCGTGGATCATAATTTCGTTTAGATATGAGTTTATATATTAAAATTAAAAGCACTGTGATGTAAGAAATTAAATATTTTGCCTTTTGTTGACTTCTCAAAAAGTCACCAAAAGTTGTACAAAATAATATGAAAAATAATGTCAAGGAGGTTTCCTACTGCATTGGAAAAGATATAAAATTATAAAAAATGCTATAACAAGGTTAGATTTAGTGTTATAAATGTCTAATTTGGAAAATTACAGGCCGAAGTGGCGTCTTGTGTAGATTTTTATACTAAATAGAGTGTTTTTAGGAGAGAAATTACACATTGACTAAGTGATATGGGCAATAAATTAAAGGTCCAAGTGTATTTTCTGATTTTTTATATAAAAATAGGGTATGTTCTGTAAGATACCTATAAGAATGGTTATTTTGATATGTTAAAATGTATAATTTGAAAATTAAAGACTCTTGAAGTGTCTCTTACGAATTTTTTATACAAAATATGGTGTTTTCTGGAGAGAAATTGACCCTAAGTGATGTTGACAATAAACTAAAAGTCCAAATGTATCCTATATAGATTTTTTATATAAAAACAGGGTATGTTCTGTAGTATACTTACAAAAAAAAGAATTATTTCGTTCTGTTAAGAATGTATAATTTGAAAATTAAAGACCCATGAGATGTCTTTTATGGATTTTTTATACAAAAATATGGTATGTCTCGAAAGAAATTATACACTAGGTAATATGGACAATAAATTAATAGTCCAAGTGTATCTTGTGTAGATTTTATATATAAAAATAGGGTATATTCTGTAGAATACTTACATAAAAGTATATATGTTCTCCAACAAATCCTCATAAAGTTCCAGAAGGCCCACATAGTCCCAAGGAGCATATATTTCATTATACTTTTCAGTTCTATTATGAATCTCTTCTGGGCGTATTATGTTTACCGAAAAAAAATTTTAACACAAAATTTCAGTTAACTATTAAATATATGGTTATCACAATGAGTTGATGGTTTAAGAAATCGATAATAGTCATAACTTACTCCTGTGAGTAAGTAACATATCTGTATATGTTTTCTCTTTTTTTCTACAATAGAGAGGTGTAAGCCATGTTTCAACGTTAATACATTAGTTACTGCTATTGTCGAAACTGCTGTCACAATAGAAGTATTCACGTATTTAGATTTTACCTAAAATTGGAACTGTTACAATATTTTTCTCCAAATTAACAAAAAAAAAAATACCACTAAAATTGTTACTTAAAAAAAGGTTTATTTCGTTCTGTTAAAAATGTATAATTTGAAAATTAAAGACACATGAGATGTCTTTTATGGATTTTTTATACAAAATATGGCATGTCTTGAAAGAAATTATACACTAAGTAATACGGGTAATAAATTAAAGGTCCAAGTGTATCTTGTGTAGATTTTTTATATAAAAATAGGGTATATTCTATAGAATACTTACATAAAAAGGATATATATTCAACAACAAATCCTCATAAAGTTCCAGAAGGGCCACATAGTCTCAAGTAGCATATATTTCATTATACTTTTCAGTTCTATTATGTATCCCTCCTGGGCGTATTACGTTTGCCTACAAAAAAATTTTAACACAAAATTTCAGTTAACTATTAAATATATAGTTATCACAATGAGTTGATGATTTAATAAATCTATAATAGTCATAACTCACTCACATATATGTTCTTCTCTTTTTTCCATAAGAGAGAGGTGTAAGCCATGTTTTCACGTTAATACATTAATTACTGTTGTTGCCGAAACTGCTGCCACAATAAGAGTATTCAGGTATTTAGATTTTACCTAAAATTGATAAAGTTGCAATATTTTTCTTCAAATTAACAAAAAAAAAATACCACTAAAATTGTTACTTTTTATTAAATTAAAAATGAAACTTCTTGTTTTAAAATTGTTACTTTTTATTAAAATAAAAATTAAACTTCTTGTTTTAAAATTGATACTTGCATCAAAGAAAAATTTATATCATATTAATAAGTTTTCCACTATACAGTACCTATAAGCAACTTAAAAACTGACCTTCATTGGTCTGCTGTGGGCATTGTTGTGATAAATGCAAATATGTTTGACTAAATTCAAGCTTGTTCTAAAAAGTTCGAGTTAGTAAAAAATTAAATAGCAATAAGGTGTATAATTTTTAAATAACAAATAAAAAGCTAATTTATATACATTAAGGTAAAATTTACGCAGTTGATAATTAGTTGTCCTATTGCTTTTTATGGTTTATTGGTAAATAGGCTGTCATTCTTGACATCCTCGTTGCACCACCACCACAAATAAACGAAACAAACGTCTGCATATTTGAATTTTCTCTCTCAAAATTGAGATATTCAGATATTTTTATTCTTGTCTATCTGCTTCTATATGCTGTTTGTTTCACATCAGGAGTATTCGTTATATGCCAAATTCTTTTTTGAATGTATTTCTGGCCCATTTCCGATATAAAGTACGGCATATCTAAAAAATTAACTTTTTCAAAATTTTTTATTAAGAGGAGAAAGTAAAGATAGAAGAAGAACACCCTTTTGAAAAATTAAGAAAATTAATATTTCTGTTTTAAATATTTCCCAGCCCCCTTTTTTTACAAAGTAGTTCTGCTTTTTTATACCTTTACATAGATTAAAAGATGTACTTATATGTCTCAAATACTATTCACTCATCGAAAAATTTTCTAAGCTGACCTTTTTAATATAAAAATGTAACCAAAGATACCTATTAAATTTTTCTTAAGTATTTTATCAGAAAAACACTAAAATGTACCTAACATAAAAAATCAATGACATAATTTGAAAAAATATTTAATTTTCGACAAAAAAAAATAATCCCAAAAAACTTATCTGTCTCAATTTTAAGCATTATTTCGAATGAAAACTAGTTCAAATGCTCTCTAAACATGAATAAATCATCCACCATTCGATGAAACTATAAAAAAGAAAAAATAAATCCACCATTTTTAGATACCGTTGTCGTGCAAGCTATACTTTGTACCAATCAGATATTTACTACAAAAATTACTATTTAACTACGTAAATTGAAAAAATACTGCTTTTTTTTAACAGAAAATAATTAAAAATGCACGCTAAACATATAGTAATCAATTAATATTCGATCAAATTGTAAAATAAAAGAAAATAAATCTCAGAGCTCTGTTATTTACCGGCATTCATTGAGCGTGCCAGCCATGTAAGCCATTGCAAATTTTCTGGGTTCCTCACTGTCAAATTTGATTATGTTACAAAAACGATATCTTAATACCTTACTAACGCAGCAATCAAGCTATATTAAAAATGCAATAACGCTAACGGTTTTATTTCCTATTACCGATCTTTAAGATATCATCCTGTTAGATTTTATGAATAAAAATAAAACGGTTTTTTATAAGACCATTCACCCTGGAATTATATCAAAATTTATCTTAAAACTTACCTTTTTCAATTTTCTTAAGGGTTTAGTCGAACAAAAACTAATTAAAAATGCACTTAACATATAAAATTCAATTAAAAATTCACTTTATACGCTTAAAATTTGTAATAAAAAGAATATTATCGGTTATTATGGTAGTGGTACGAATATTGACATAAAACTGACATACTTGTTAGAAGCAGCTTTAGCGGTGGATCGAGAAAAAGATTGGGTCTGTTACCAGCCTTCACATTGAAAGTTTCATCACCCTTTTCAGTACCATACTTTCAAACCTTTTTTAAATTCGAATTATGTCTGCTTCTATTTTTATCAACAAAATAACATTGTGGAAATCGTAAGTAGATTATAATTTATTTTATATTACTAAGTTAAAGGTGAAACACAATAAACAAACATGTAAAATGTGTGTCTTTGGGTAAAATAGGTATAAATTACAGTTTTAGAGAGTACGACTAGTAATAATATTTATTTAAATTATAAAATCAGATGTTACTGTCATGAAATATAACGAAAATTTTCGTTGCTCGAGCTGTATTACTTTTTAATAAAAATAATGTAATTAATACCGATTTGTTTTTATATAACAGTTCCAATAATCGAATTGTGGATTGGGTAGTAATTCATCCCTTCCACGCTTTTAAACTTGGTCACGGCCTTGAAAATATACGAGTATATGCTAATGTCTTTGAAAGCTGGCGTGATAATTCACCCCCACTCTTTAAACTTAATCCAGGCCTTGAAAATATGCACGCTTCCTCGATGCCTTGAAAACTTACGCTCGACCTAACATACGTGATGAATATATATGACGTCATTTTACCCTGAAGTATACCATTATAAACGTCCATGCGCCGAGGAATGATTTTTATATTCACGTTGATATCAGTGGCATTAATTTTAAAATATTTTTTGTAGCGCATATTTTAAAAGTGTTTGTTGTTACAGGTAATTTTAATTTAATACATTTTTCTACAGTCAATATTTCAAAAATTTTTTTAATAATTTGACTTTTTGTTTCTTACCAGTTGAGTTATTTTAATAAAATTCTATGTACTTTTCAAAAATAATCTTTTATGAAGGAATTATTTCCGAAAAACACTCCCAGAATTTCCTTCGCTGTATTTAAAGGAGAAAAATACCTTTTTTAATATTTCGGTTTTCAAATATCATGGATTTCTTTTACAACAGTATTTTGTTCTTAGAGATCCTTTTTAAACTCTAATTCTTTAACTTTCTGCGTATAAGCTAAGTTCAGAATCTTGTACTTCTCCTGCAGAAACCAAGAAATAAGTTATATAATGTCAAAATAAATGCGGAGTATCTAAATTCAATGATTATTTCGCCTTTAGTGCTCTAATTTCCTTGTTTTCCTGGAGAAGTAATAACAAAGGTATCGAAAATGCAAGATATTATTTAAAATAAACCCAATAATCTTTGAGATATTTTCGTATTTCCCTAAAAAATGGATTTCGGGAAGTAAATTAATGCAAACATTTGTGACTTTCTGTCTATAAGCTAAGTTCAGAATCTTGTACTTCTCCTAAAAAACAAGGAATATAGGTTCAATAAAATCGAAATAAGGACGAAAGATCTAAATTCAATGACTATTTCGCATTTGGTGCTGTAATTTTTTTTGTTGTTTCTAGTTAAGCTATAAAAGTATCTAAAAATGCCGGATTTTTAAAATATTTTAAAAAACTAATATTCTTAGAGATATTTACGTATTTCCCTAAAAAGTGGACATCGGGAAGTAAATTAAGAAAACCGCCCCAGTTTCGATTTTCTGTCTATAAGCTAAGTTCAAAATCTTGTACTTCTCTTGTAAAAAAAAAACAAAAATTATATGTTAAATAATGTTGAAATATGAACGAAATGTCTAAATTCTATGATTTTTCGCCTCTTGGTGCTATAATTTTTAATATATCTCGGCAGCACAACTACGAAAATCTTTGAAGGATTTAATTTTCAATTATATTTAGAATATAAAATTTTACTTTAGAGTGAATAAAATCTAAATATGAACGGAATATCTAAATTTAGTTACTATTTCGTCTTTGGGGTTATAATTTCTTTGCTTTCCTAGAGAAGTTACAACAAAAGTATTGAAAAAGACGGAATTTTTTAATATTATACAAAATAAAACTAATAATCAAAGAAATATTTTTGTATTTCCCTAAAAAACGGCATTCGGAAAGTAAATTAATATAAACGCCCCATTTTTGACTTTCTGTCGATAACCTAAGTTCAGAATCTTATACTTTTATAAAAAAATAAAAAATATAGGTTAAATAAAGTTGAAATATGACGAAACATCTAAATTCTATGATTTTTCACCCTTGGTGCTATAATTTCTAATATATTTCGGCAGCAGAACAACGAAAATCTCTGAAGGTTTTAATTTTCAATTATATTACGAATATAGAATAGCATTTTAGAGTGGAAAAATAAAAATATTAACGAAATATCTAAATTTAGTAATTATTTCGTCTTTTGATGTTCGTCTTTCGTATCAAATATGCAGAATTTTTAAAATATTATGCAAAATAAGACTAATAAAAGAGATATTTTCGTAATTCCAAAAAAAAAAATGAAATTCAGGAAGTAAATTGATACAAACGACTCATTTTTGACTATCTATAAGTTAAGGTCAGAATCTTATACTTCTCCTGCGAAAAGATTGAAATATAGGTTAAATAAGGTCAAAATGAGACAGAAATATCTAAATGCCATAATTACTATGCCTTTAGTGCTATAATTTCCTTGTTTTCCTAGAGAACTTATAAAAAAGGTATCGAAAATGCAGGATATTATTTAAAATAAATCCAATAATATTTGAGATATTTTCGTATTTCCCTAAAAATGAAATTCGGGAAGTAAATTAATACAAACATCCCAATTTTGAGTTTATGCCCATAACCTAAGTTCAGAATCTTGTACTTCTACAAAATCCAAGAAATATAAGGTTAAATAAGGTCAAAATAAGAACGAAATGTGTTCAATCAATGATTGACGACCTTATTTAACCCATATTTCTTGGATTTTGTAGAAGTACAAGATTCTGAACTTAGGTTATGGGCATAAACTCAAAATTGGGATGTTTGTATTAATTTACTTCCCGAATTTCATTTTTAGGGAAATACGAAAATATCTCGAATATTATTGGATTTATTTTAAATAATATCCTGCATTTTCGATACCTTTTTTATAAGTTCTCTAGGAAAACAAGGAAATTATAGCACTAAAGGCATAGTAATTATGGCATTTAGATATTTCTGTCTCATTTTGACCTTATTTAACCTATATTTCAATCTTTTCGCAGGAGAAGTATAAGATTCTGACCTTAACTTATAGATAGTCAAAAATGAGTCGTTTGTATCAATTTACTTCCTGAATTTCATTTTTTTTTTTGGAATTACGAAAATATCTCTTTTATTAGTCTTATTTTGCATAATATTTTAAAAATTCTGCATATTTGATACGAAAGACGAACATCAAAAGACGAAATAATTACTAAATTTAGATATTTCGTTAATATTTTTATTTTTCCACTCTAAAATGCTATTCTATATTCGTAATATAATTGAAAATTAAAACCTTCAGAGATTTTCGTTGTTCTGCTGCCGAAATATATTAGAAATTATAGCACCAAGGGTGAAAAATCATAGAATTTAGATGTTTCGTCATATTTCAACTTTATTTAACCTATATTTTTTATTTTTTTATAAAAGTATAAGATTCTGAACTTAGGTTATCGACAGAAAGTCAAAAATGGGGCGTTTATATTAATTTACTTTCCGAATGCCGTTTTTTAGGGAAATACAAAAATATTTCTTTGATTATTAGTTTTATTTTGTATAATATTAAAAAATTCCGTCTTTTTCAATACTTTTGTTGTAACTTCTCTAGGAAAGCAAAGAAATTATAACCCCAAAGACGAAATAGTAACTAAATTTAGATATTCCGTTCATATTTAGATTTTATTCACTCTAAAGTAAAATTTTATATTCTAAATATAATTGAAAATTAAATCCTTCAAAGATTTTCGTAGTTGTGCTGCCGAGATATATTAAAAATTATAGCACCAAGAGGCGAAAAATCATAGAATTTAGACATTTCGTTCATATTTCAACATTATTTAACATATAATTTTTGTTTTTTTTTTTACAAGAGAAGTACAAGATTTTGAACTTAGCTTATAGACAGAAAATCGAAACTGGGGCGGTTTTCTTAATTTACTTCCCGGTGTCCACTTTTTAGGGAAATACGTAAATATCTCTAAGAATATTAGTTTTTTAAAATATTTTAAAAATCCGGCATTTTTAGATACTTTTATAGCTTAACTAGAAACAACAAAAAAAATTACAGCACCAAATGCGAAATAGTCATTGAATTTAGATCTTTCGTCCTTATTTCGATTTTATTGAACCTATATTCCTTGTTTTTTAGGAGAAGTACAAGATTCTGAACTTAGCTTATAGACAGAAAGACACAAATGTTTGCATTAATTTACTTCCCGAAATCCATTTTTTAGGGAAATACGAAAATATCTCAAAGATTATTGGGTTTATTTTAAATAATATCTTGCATTTTCGATACCTTTGTTATTACTTCTCCAGGAAAACAAGGAAATTAGAGCACTAAAGGCGAAATAATCATTGAATTTAGATACTCCGCATTTATTTTGACATTATATAACTTATTTCTTGGTTTCTGCAGGAGAAGTACAAGATTCTGAACTTAGCTTATACGCAGAAAGTTAAAGAATTAGAGTTTAAAAAGGATCTCTAAGAACAAAATACTGTTGTAAAAGAAATCCATGATATTTGAAAACCGAAATATTAAAAAAGGTATTTTTCTCCTTTAAATACAGCGAAGGAAATTCTGGGAGTGTTTTTCGGAAATAATTCCTTCATAAAAGATTATTTTTGAAAAGTACATAGAATTTTATTAAAATAACTCAACTGGTAAGAAACAAAAAGTCAAATTATTAAAAAAATTTTTGAAATATTGACTGTAGAAAAATGTATTAAATTAAAATTACCTGTAACAACAAACACTTTTAAAATATGCGCTACAAAAAATATTTTAAAATTAATGCCACTGATATCAACGTGAATATAAAAATCATTCCTCGGCGCATGGACGTTTATAATGGTATACTTCAGGGTAAAATGACGTCATATATATTCATCACGTATGTTAGGTCGAGCGTAAGTTTTCAAGGCATCGAGGAAGCGTGCATATTTTCAAGGCCTGGATTAAGTTTAAAGAGTGGGGGTGAATTATCACGCCAGCTTTCAAAGACATTAGCATATACTCGTATATTTTTCAAGGCCGTGACCAAGTTTAAAGCGTGGAAGGGATGAATTACTACCCAATCCACAATTCGATTATTGGAACTGTTATATAAAAACAAATCGGTATTAATTACATTATTTTTATTAAAAAGTAATACAGCTCGAGCAACGAAAATTTTCGTTATATTTCATGACAGTAACATCTGATTTTATAATTTAAATAAATATTATTACTAGTCGTACTCTCTAAAACTGTAATTTATACCTATTTTACCCAAAGACACACATTTTACATGTTTGTTTATTGTGTTTCACCTTTAACTTAGTAATATAAAATAAATTATAATCTACTTACGATTTCCACAATGTTATTTTGTTGATAAAAATAGAAGCAGACATAATTCGAATTTAAAAAAGGTTTGAAAGTATGGTACTGAAAAGGGTGATGAAACTTTCAATGTGAAGGCTGGTAACAGACCCAATCTTTTTCTCGATCCACCGCTAAAGCTGCTTCTAACAAGTATGTCAGTTTTATGTCAATATTCGTACCACTACCATAATAACCGATAATATTCTTTTTATTACAAATTTTAAGCGTATAAAGTGAATTTTTAATTGAATTTTATATGTTAAGTGCATTTTTAATTAGTTTTTGTTCGACTAAACCCTTAAGAAAATTGAAAAAGGTAAGTTTTAAGATAAATTTTGATATAATTCCAGGGTGAATGGTCTTATAAAAAACCGTTTTATTTTTATTCATAAAATCTAACAGGATGATATCTTAAAGATCGGTAATAGGAAATAAAACCGTTAGCGTTATTGCATTTTTAATATAGCTTGATTGCTGCGTTAGTAAGGTATTAAGATATCGTTTTTGTAACATAATCAAATTTGACAGTGAGGAACCCAGAAAATTTGCAATGGCTTACATGGCTGGCACGCTCAATGAATGCCGGTAAATAACAGAGCTCTGAGATTTATTTTCTTTTATTTTACAATTTGATCGAATATTAATTGATTACTATATGTTTAGCGTGCATTTTTAATTATTTTCTGTTAAAAAAAAGCAGTATTTTTTCAATTTACGTAGTTAAATAGTAATTTTTGTAGTAAATATCTGATTGGTACAAAGTATAGCTTGCACGACAACGGTATCTAAAAATGGTGGATTTATTTTTTCTTTTTTATAGTTTCATCGAATGGTGGATGATTTATTCATGTTTAGAGAGCATTTGAACTAGTTTTCATTCGAAATAATGCTTAAAATTGAGACAGATAAGTTTTTTGGGATTATTTTTTTTTGTCGAAAATTAAATATTTTTTCAAATTATGTCATTGATTTTTTATGTTAGGTACATTTTAGTGTTTTTCTGATAAAATACTTAAGAAAAATTTAATAGGTATCTTTGGTTACATTTTTATATTAAAAAGGTCAGCTTAGAAAATTTTTCGATGAGTGAATAGTATTTGAGACATATAAGTACATCTTTTAATCTATGTAAAGGTATAAAAAAGCAGAACTACTTTGTAAAAAAAGGGGGCTGGGAAATATTTAAAACAGAAATATTAATTTTCTTAATTTTTCAAAAGGGTGTTCTTCTTCTATCTTTACTTTCTCCTCTTAATAAAAAATTTTGAAAAAGTTAATTTTTTAGATATGCCGTACTTTATATCGGAAATGGGCCAGAAATACATTCAAAAAAGAATTTGGCATATAACGAATACTCCTGATGTGAAACAAACAGCATATAGAAGCAGATAGACAAGAATAAAAATATCTGAATATCTCAATTTTGAGAGAGAAAATTCAAATATGCAGACGTTTGTTTCGTTTATTTGTGGTGGTGGTGCAACGAGGATGTCAAGAATGACAGCCTATTTACCAATAAACCATAAAAAGCAATAGGACAACTAATTATCAACTGCGTAAATTTTACCTTAATGTATATAAATTAGCTTTTTATTTGTTATTTAAAAATTATACACCTTATTGCTATTTAATTTTTTACTAACTCGAACTTTTTAGAACAAGCTTGAATTTAGTCAAACATATTTGCATTTATCACAACAATGCCCACAGCAGACCAATGAAGGTCAGTTTTTAAGTTGCTTATAGGTACTGTATAGTGGAAAACTTATTAATATGATATAAATTTTTCTTTGATGCAAGTATCAATTTTAAAACAAGAAGTTTAATTTTTATTTTAATAAAAAGTAACAATTTTAAAACAAGAAGTTTCATTTTTAATTTAATAAAAAGTAACAATTTTAGTGGTATTTTTTTTTTGTTAATTTGAAGAAAAATATTGCAACTTTATCAATTTTAGGTAAAATCTAAATACCTGAATACTCTTATTGTGGCAGCAGTTTCGGCAACAACAGTAATTAATGTATTAACGTGAAAACATGGCTTACACCTCTCTCTTATGGAAAAAAGAGAAGAACATATATGTGAGTGAGTTATGACTATTATAGATTTATTAAATCATCAACTCATTGTGATAACTATATATTTAATAGTTAACTGAAATTTTGTGTTAAAATTTTTTTGTAGGCAAACGTAATACGCCCAGAAGGGATACATAATAGAACTGAAAAGTATAATGAAATATATGCTACTTGAGACTATGTGGCCCTTCTGGAACTTTATGAGGATTTGTTGTTGAATATATATCCTTTTTATGTAAGTATTCTATAGAATATACCCTATTTTTATATAAAAAATCTACACAAGATACACTTGGACCTTTAATTTATTACCCGTATTACTTAGTGTATAATTTCTTTCAAGACATGCCATATTTTGTATAAAAAATCCATAAAAGACATCTCATGTGTCTTTAATTTTCAAATTATACATTTTTAACAGAACGAAATAAACCTTTTTTTAAGTAACAATTTTAGTGGTATTTTTTTTTTGTTAATTTGGAGAAAAATATTGTAACAGTTCCAATTTTAGGTAAAATCTAAATACGTGAATACTTCTATTGTGACAGCAGTTTCGACAATAGCAGTAACTAATGTATTAACGTTGAAACATGGCTTACACCTCTCTATTGTAGAAAAAAAGAGAAAACATATACAGATATGTTACTTACTCACAGGAGTAAGTTATGACTATTATCGATTTCTTAAACCATCAACTCATTGTGATAACCATATATTTAATAGTTAACTGAAATTTTGTGTTAAAATTTTTTTTCGGTAAACATAATACGCCCAGAAGAGATTCATAATAGAACTGAAAAGTATAATGAAATATATGCTCCTTGGGACTATGTGGGCCTTCTGGAACTTTATGAGGATTTGTTGGAGAACATATATACTTTTATGTAAGTATTCTACAGAATATACCCTATTTTTATATATAAAATCTACACAAGATACACTTGGACTATTAATTTATTGTCCATATTACCTAGTGTATAATTTCTTTCGAGACATACCATATTTTTGTATAAAAAATCCATAAAAGACATCTCATGGGTCTTTAATTTTCAAATTATACATTCTTAACAGAACGAAATAATTCTTTTTTTTGTAAGTATACTACAGAACATACCCTGTTTTTATATAAAAAATCTATATAGGATACATTTGGACTTTTAGTTTATTGTCAACATCACTTAGGGTCAATTTCTCTCCAGAAAACACCATATTTTGTATAAAAAATTCGTAAGAGACACTTCAAGAGTCTTTAATTTTCAAATTATACATTTTAACATATCAAAATAACCATTCTTATAGGTATCTTACAGAACATACCCTATTTTTATATAAAAAATCAGAAAATACACTTGGACCTTTAATTTATTGCCCATATCACTTAGTCAATGTGTAATTTCTCTCCTAAAAACACTCTATTTAGTATAAAAATCTACACAAGACGCCACTTCGGCCTGTAATTTTCCAAATTAGACATTTATAACACTAAATCTAACCTTGTTATAGCATTTTTTATAATTTTATATCTTTTCCAATGCAGTAGGAAACCTCCTTGACATTATTTTTCATATTATTTTGTACAACTTTTGGTGACTTTTTGAGAAGTCAACAAAAGGCAAAATATTTAATTTCTTACATCACAGTGCTTTTAATTTTAATATATAAACTCATATCTAAACGAAATTATGATCCACGATTTAAAGTATTCTACAGAACATGCCCTATTTTTATACAAAAAATCTATACCAGATATACTTGAATCTTTAATTTATTGTCCATATTACTTAGTCTGTGAGTAATTTCTCTTCTGAAAACACCCTATTTTTGGATAAAAATCTACACAAGGCAACACTTGAACTTTCAATTTTTCAAATTACACATTTTTAACACTTGACCTAGCTCATTATTATAGCATTTTTATAATTTTATGTCTTTTTCCAATGCAGTAAGAAGCCTCTCTAACATTATTTTTCATATTATTTATACAGCTTTTATAGAATTTTTGAGTAATCAACAAAGGCAAAATATTTAATTTTTTACATCACAGTGCTTTTAATTTTAATATCAAATCTCATATCTAAACGAAATTTTGATCCACCATTTAAGTTTTTTACAGCACATACCCAATTTTTATATAAAAAATCTATACAAGATATACTTGGACCTTTAATTTATTGTCCATATTACTTAGTCTGTGTGTAATTTCTCCTGAAAACACTCTATTTTTGTATAAAAGTCCACATAAGACATCACTTGAGCTTTTAATTTATAAAATTACACATTTTTAACCCCTGGTCTAACCCATTATTATAGCATTCTTTATAATTTTATGTCTTTTCCAATGCAGTAAGAAATCTTTCCTATATTTTCATATTATTTATACAACTTTTGGTGAATTTGGAGTAGCAACAAAGTCAAATATTTAATTTCTTACACTACAGTGTTTTTAATTTTGATATAAGATGTCATATCGAAAACATAATTATGACAATTTAAAAGCGTTTAAAATTTGTAAAAAAAATAAGAAATTATGTATTTAAAAATAGCAAAATAAAAAAACACTTTCGTATTTCGTGAAAAATTAGAGAAAAGCATATCAGTGAGTTAGTTAGGCTATTATCGATTCGCTGAACCGTTAGCTCATCATGATAAATGAAACTTGTGGTTTTGCTGTACACTGTTAAATAGTTTATTTCATATTTTATATATACCTTGCTTATACATATGTTGAAATTTTTTATTATATTGAATTAAAAGAGACATAAACAAAAAGCCATGCCTTGATTACTTTTTATCTCTTTAATAACTCTAACCATTATGTTAGTATTTTAAATAATCAGTTTCCTCTTAAGCACTTTTTACTCGATATTTTATTAACTTTTTATCACATTAAATAAAACGAGGCACCTATGGTTAAAGGAAATCGAACTTAATTATTTTTGCTAAAATTGTTTATTTTTTTTTTAGATATACCATACCTTATGCTAACAAAAACCTTCAGGATGATGTGGAAATCGATTCAAGAAACTATTTGGTTTGTGGATAGTCCTCCTTTTCCAGTCCTAAACATTCTATACCCGGGGATAAAATCTTAATATGTTACAATATATGTCAGATTAAGGATAAGTTTGTATAAAATGAAAAAATAAATTAAAATTTTATGTTTCCAATTATTATTAAAGTAAGTTAGATTTATCTATTATTTGTGTCAAAACAAGGTTATAACTCGAAATTTTTTGCCATACAGGGCACTAAATATAAATTAAGATTGTTGATTTATCAGCTAAATGTTTGTTTATTATTCACTCTTTATATTAGAGTAATATTTTTCTCTTAGTTAATAAATATATTTATTAGCTGACTATATAGTCGTAAAAAAATAATGTTTGATGAAATAAAAATAAAGTATATATTTGTTTTATTTTTCCTCTGCGTTATTATATAAAATCCAAATGTCTCGTAGCTTCGTATCAATTTTTTTCCAAATTTTACCTTTTCAAATTAAAAAAATATATATCAAATGGTGTTCTCTCTAAACTTTAACGCATATTCACCATTTGACAGATAACAACTAGGAAATGAGACTCCGGGGGCGTAATCCTAAAAAATAGGACATATAAAATAATGACAATACAGTACTCCTATTATCATCTATACAATTAGCTAGAAACTTGTTAAAATGAAATTGTAAAATGGCGTGTTTGCATCACCACGAGCCGCCGTAAGTTATGTACAGAATTTCCTTGTCAGACTCTCTACAAGTCATTTTACCTACATCAGTACTATTACAAACCAAAAAATTAATTTTAATCAAATTTACGATAACCTACAACAACAACTAATGGATAAAGACTCTTTTTTTATTAATCCTTATATACACACATAACAGTCATTTAGGCCGCTACGTTGACTCAAGAGAAATAGGATTTAACTGCTAAACTCTTCACGTAGTGGTCGTAGTCTGACGGATAAGGTATCTGTGTACTGAGCGGAAGATTGGGGGTTCGAATCCCAACAACGTATATGACTTTTTTTTCATTTATAAATGGTTAAAAATTATTCTTTGACTGAAGATAGGATTTAACTGCTAAACTTTGCGACATGGCTTCGATAGCCCTGTGCCTATAGAGTTTGTCTTCCAACCCGAAGGTAGCTGGTTCGATCCTCGCTAGAATGAAAAAAAGTGTGACGTCATCCCAACAAAATTAAAGTGCAGCCAACAAGAAGATTGATAATTTGAATTGACAGGCAACCAGAAGAAAATGACAAGTAGTGACAGGTGACAGTTGATGTATATGCGAAAGCCAACGCTCAAATGGGGTACCCGGGTGAACTACTAGAAAATGGGAACACCTGAACTAACCTGAAAAATGAGGATCCCGGACTGAACATTAGCGGAGCCCTATGGGGTACTCGGGGTGGAGCACTAGAAAATGGGGCCCCCGGAAGGAGCTCTAAAAATGGGGATCCCGGACGGAACTTTAACGGAGCCCTATGGGGTACTCGGGTGGAGCACTAGAAACTGCGGCCCACGGAAGGGGTTCTAAAAAAAGGGGCCCCACAAAAAATGGGGCGCAGCCCTAAAATGGGGCCCACGTCGTGGGGCCCACGGGGGCGCAGCCCGGTCTATACCGCCGGTATTACTACTGTATACAGATGGCTCCAAACCAACGGAGGGAACTGGAATAGGAGTGTTGTCATGATTCAATTTTCTGTTTAAGTTCACTATGACTAATTTAACTAATTTAACCTTATTTTGTGCAAATACTTTCGTTATGGGTAACATAGTATCATTTTCCTTAAGTATTTTCCAGAGATTCTTTAAAGAAAATCATTTCATAAAGTACGGTTTGAATTAATTTTATTTTTCGAGTTTGACCATTATTCAGCATTTCACTAAGCTGTGTTTAGGTATTTTCTTACCTTTTATTCAGATAGATCTCGTTTTTTTCCTTTTTCTTCTTCTTTTTGTATTATTTCGAAATTTGAGATTATAATTAGATATTAAATTTACTCAGTAGTAATGATCAATTTTGAGCTTAAATCTTACTCAATCACCAAAATCTATGAAAGATTGTTTAAATAAACTGTAACTAA
Source organism: Diaprepes abbreviatus (assembly GCA_034092305.1). Taxonomy (NCBI): domain Eukaryota; kingdom Metazoa; phylum Arthropoda; class Insecta; order Coleoptera; family Curculionidae; genus Diaprepes; species Diaprepes abbreviatus. Next base: position 811,114 of record JASJET010000372.1, on the reverse strand, counting down.
TAGACTTTATCCGATGTCAAAGGAGGCCTATCAGAATTCCTTCGCTGACACGTGCAAACTGCCCAAAATTCTTGTTTCCAGGTTTATCCCGATAAAAAAAAACCATAACTGCCAACCAGGAAAAAAATACGGCACTCCAAAAACTCAACAACATTACCAGGATAATAAAGGACTCTCACAATTCCAAAAAAATTGGCAAATAAAAATTAAAATGGAAGTCTGCAGCTACTTCGGTCAAATTAAACCAGGAGAAAGTGAAAATTAAGGCAAAATGGCCTCCATTTATAACCATGGTCCTGCTTGCCCACTAGTTGGCATTCGTTAGGGGCGTTCAATTGCCACATTTGAAATAAGTGACAGTTCAAAAAGAATGACACTGGCCAACAACAGTCGGATAATATACATTTATTATATAGGCTAATTAATTAATAATTAGCATTTTTCGCTCCAAAAAAAAGGAATCAAATAAGTATTCCGATAATTACTTTTTAAATTAAAGAAATACGTTCCGAATAAAGGAATAAATTTCTTGCAACCCAACATACATACGATTCGACTCAAATTTTAATGACAGCAAAAAAAAAACGAGATTTATCTGGATAAAAAAAAAGGTAGCAGTAAGTTTAACATCTATAAGAAAATATTTAAGCACAGCGTAGTGAAATGCCTAGTAATGGTCAAATTTGAAAAAAAAAAATGGATTAAAACTGTATTTTATGAAATGCTTTTCTTTAAAGAATTCCTGGGAAGTACTTAAGGGAAATTATACTGTGTTGCTCATAACGAGAGTATTTTCAAAAATAAGGATAAATTAACCTAAGTCACAGTGAGCTTAAGCGGAAAATTGAAGAATGACAGTTTATGGATCCCGTACTAGACACCACGAAAGTTTGGATAAGTCATCACACATCTTCGAAGCGGAAATACACGCCATAAGGAAATATATTCCATTTAACAAAGGGAAATATTATCGCAGAGAAGAGATAATTATCATGTCTGATAGTAAAACATCTAAGTAAGAATAATAAAGTCACCCCCTGTGGGCACCGAGACACACCAGGATAAAGGAAAATGAAAGAGTAGACAAACGCGCAAAAAAAGGTCTGAGACACCATTTATGGGGACCGAACATTTCTGTGGAATCAGTAGCACTATAATGCCGGAAGAACCAAAAAGAGAGGAACAAAGCAGGAGATCCAGTTACTGGATAGACCTGAAAGGAATGAGACAAGCGAAGATACTTCTTGGGAACTACAACCAGAACAGATTCAAAGAATGCTTCAGCCTAAATAAAAACTAACTTACAGTTCTGACAGGAATTCTGACGGGGCATTGCTACCTGAATGGACACCTTAAGATACTCGGATTGGCAGAGAGAGAAGAGTGTAAATTTTTTTGCAAGGAAGAGGATGAAACCTCTATTCACTTGCTTTAGAAACCCTTGAATGCGATTCTTGAGAATATACCAAATAAATAAAAATACCCATTCTAAAGCCGTCCAAGATTCTAAACTTTCTAAAATAAATAGGACTGGAGGATCTGCTCTGGTAGGCAAGGTACTCTAATGACTTGGCAGCAGAAGGGGAACACAATAGATCTTTTAGGTCGCAGTGTACTAATTCTTATCCCCACACCAAAAAAATATATATATACAAAGTGGCGATGGGCAGGTTATGTTGCAAGACATAACTCATCTAAATGGAGTAACAATTTGGTATACTGGCACCCAATACGTAAGCAACCGCCGCGCCTGCTATTAAAACAATATCAGCCTCTTCGTATAACTTTAATCTTCTTCTTCTCCTTCAGGTGCCATCTCCTATCGGAGGTTGGATATCATCATTGCCATTCTCAAATTTCTCAACCATGAAATTCTTCTTCTTCCGATATTTCTTCTTCCTTCTATTTTAGCCTGTATGATCAATCTAAGCAACTCGTATCGCTGGCCTCTCATTATATGTCCAAGATATTGCAGTTTCTTTATTTTTATGTTGTTAATTATTTTATAGTTTTTGTCCATCGCTAGCAATACTTCTACGTTTGTTTTTTTCTCCGTCCAAGATATTCTCAACATCTTTTTGTAACACCACATTTCAAATGCTTGCAGTTTATTTATGTGTTCTTGTTTTAGTGTCCAGCCTTCCAACCCATATTGCAGCACTGAAAATACATAACATAATTCTCATTCTTAGTTTTAGAGTGATGTCTCTGCTGCACAGAATGGTTTTCAGTTTTAGAAACGCACTTCTCGCCATTTCTATTCTCGTTCTTATTTCTGTTGTTTTTTCTTTATTTGCTGTTATCCATGTGCCTAAGTATTTGTATTTTTGCACTTTTTCTAAATTCACACCTCGCAACTTTATGCTTGTTTGCATGTTTTGTTTTTTAGTTATTACCATATATTTAGTCTTTTTGGTGTTCATTTTTAATCCGTGTTGCTGGCAAACGTTATTTGTTTCGTTCACTAGTTCTTGGAGTTCTTCAACGGAGCTACCTATGATAGCAGTGTCGTCTCCAAATCTTATGTTGTTTACAGCTCTTCCGTTTATTATTCCCTTACTTCTCGTTAACAGTACTTCTTCGCAAATCGATTCACTGTACACATTGAATAGTACGGGTGACAAAATGCATCCTTGTCTCACTTCTCTTCCTATTTCAAATTCCGGACTAGCTTCGTTAACTTTATAGTTAGTTTTAAATATAAATATTTTTTCCTTCTATTACAGTGCAATTTCATTTAAAATAAGTTAGGGCGTTTATATTTCAGGTAAATTCGTAGCCTGTATAGACATCCATGTAACCCGCTATTAAATTTGCATATTATCTGTTCAGTTATCAAGATAGGAAGTTAACCAAAACGGCTTCGGGCTTTAATTGATACAATAACCTTCTGGAATAAAGTTTTATTATTTTAGGAAATTAAGGCTACATCATAACTCTGTGTATAAAATCAACAGTTACCCAAGTTTGTCACCCATTAGGATGGCGTAGGGTATTCAGAAATCTAGTCCGTAATTAAGTTTAAGCGTTCTGATTTTATAGATATTGAACATGAAATATTAGTGACTTAAATGTAATTATTATAGGAAATCAATTTCTATTTTAAAACCATTTTTATTTGTGTATTTACAGTGGAAGCTCGTAGGGTGCCACGGTACTATTTATTTTTTCTAGATTTTATATAATCGTAAAATAAGATTGTGGCATTTAATGATACGGTACAGTGGAAAGACGAAGATCTTAATGGGGATTATACTTGAGCGAGAAAGATAGAACTATATATAAATTTTTCCGTATGCAGCTGTGGTGAAATTTGTATCACATGCTAAATGACCGGAATACTATTAAATAAGTCGAAAAAATAATACACCTGTTACTGGGTGAGAAGTTGCATTATATTTTTATTTGTGTTCTTTGGTTACTAAAACTCATTTTTTTCTGCCGTTATGACTACAAATAAAGTTAGTTTTTAAAGAACGCTTGTAGTGCGCTTCTTTTAAAGAAACATTTAGGACTCAGGCTATTGCTTAGTTTGAAAATTGAAAAAGGAAGTGAAAATGGACATAAAGTCTGCTGTCGCAAATTTAATAAAAATATATAGTTGGTTGTATCGATCTAAGGTAACACATAAACTGTTCTGTTTTATATGGGCGTTTAATTCATCGACGCCAATTGACCATTACAATTAGAAGACTAAATAATTAAGGTAGCCGCGTAAAAAACATTCACAGTCAACAGATAATCTTACCGTCCTCTTGAAGGATACAGAAAATAGTAAAAATCAAAGTCACAAGGCAGGAATGAATTGGAGTGGTTTATAAGCCTGTTGGTGAAGCTATGTTTGTAAATATCGGCGCAGTTGGAATGCAGCAAGAAACCATTTTGCTGCCTAGTTGGTCGAGAAGGGTCACGAAACTTAAGCAGTGCTAGCGGATCAGGGCAATTAACCATATATGAAAATAATCTATGACCAAACATCATAGTGACCTGAATTCTTAGTGCCTAAAAGAAATCAAAGCTGACCAGATTTAATCGCATATATATATATATATATATATATATATATATATATATATATATATATATATATATATTTATCTTGTGATACATGATATGTGGGTAAAAAGTATGTAGAATTTTTGGTTTTGATTGATTTTTTGTTTAAATAAGATACTAATGTGCCATCAAACTAGTTTGTCCGAATTTTAATATATCATAATTGTCATGTTTTTTTTTTGTTTGATATTAAAATTGATATTTGTATTTAGTAAGTAAACCAAAATCTTGTAAATAAATAAACAAAATTTTAAAATTACTGCTTGACAGAAGTGATGGTAACAGCGAGTCTGCCTAAATTATCAAAAGTTCGCAATCAATTTCCAAAAATATATTTTCAATACACTAATAAAAATTTTTCCTACATGGTGCAAACTTTTTGCCGATCACTGTATATCATATTCAATTTATTTTTTGTTTCCGATGACCCAGGTTTAAATTTTTCCGCTAGCCTTGTAAATGTTAACAATTTTATTTAATAAACTTGATTTATTGCGGATTATAATTATACACAAAAAATTAAGGGATAAATAGTAGAAATTTAATTTTAGATATATGGTATTAAATTCAAATAAGAGAGGGCTAAATACAGTCATGTTAATTAAGAAAAAAAGCTCTGAATTGTCTTCGGATTGAAGTTAGATCTTTTCATCACCTGGCACCATGGACATAGAAAGAATAGATCGCACTTCCCAGATTACCAATTTGCGCTTGATGTGAGGGAGACACAAATATTTAAGGATATAGTTGCTCTCTCTAAAGGGGCGGGACTAAGTTTTTCATATTTTCTTAGTGAATTATTTTTTACCATGTATGAATTTGTAGCAGCTCTCCTCTTGGAACTGTAAGATATTTTTGTAAATATCTATAATGTAAGAACTTACCCCACTAATTTACCAGTGATCTATAAAAATAAAATCTTGTACCTGATTTGTGTGCTTTAATAACTTGATAATGGTACCTGATTATGATCCACATCTGAATGCAAAGTCCACTATCTTATTCTGCGTTCTGTCTATTATCTATGATCTCAAGCCAAACGGCTTGGCCCTCCCTCCAGGGAATATCGACGCATACCAGGTGTACAAAGATACCAAAAGTATGAAGCTCTATGGGAACCCTTCCATGTTATCGGGTCCTAGGTAACGTGATCTGCTGTATTTCCTACGAACTTTCGGAGGTTGCAAGGACAACTCGATGTTTGCAAAAGGTTCATTGTCTTCGGATTTGCACTTCCAGATCTCTGTATTTGGTGATATTGGCCTTAAGTTGTTGTTGGGTACAGCAATGTCGATTAGTGTAGTTCTTCTAGAAATTTTATCCGTTAGTATAATGTCTGATCTATTATGAGCAACTGTTTGATCTGTCAGCACCGTTCAGTCCCAATGTAAGTTGAACTGATTGTTCTCAAGAATATGCTCCGGATTGTATTTGTAATAAGGCACTATTAGTATTATAAGATTTACAAGCCAAACGGCTTCGCACTCCCTCCAGGCGATATTGACTCATACCAGGTACACAAAGATACCAAAAGTATGAAGCCTTTCCATGTTATCGGGTCCTAGGTGACGTGGTCTGCTGTGTTTTCCACGAATTTTCGGACGGTTCGCGCGGTTGCCAGGAGAGTTGCTTTCTGCATCGGTTTATACAGATGCTCACTAAGGCCCAGTCCCTTGATGTTCTGCAGGAGGTTCTTTGGTATCACTCCAGTTGTTGAGAGTATTATGGGAATCGTCTGGATGCTGTTCATTGCCCATTGTCTTCGGATTTGCACCTTCAGATCTCTGTATTTGGCGATCTTCTTGTTGTACTTTGGCCCCAGGTTGTTGTTGTTAGGTACAGCAATGTCGATTGGTGTAGTTCGCCTAGAAATTTTATCTATTAGTACAATGTCTGGTCTATTATGAGCAACTGTCTGATCCGTCAGAACCGTTCGGTCCCAGTATAACTTGAACTGGTTGTTCTCAAGAATAGGCTCTGGATTGTATTTGTAATAAGGCACTTTTCCTACCTGTAATAGGTTTAACTTTTCTCCTAACTCTTGGTGGAGTATCTTAGCGGCTGAATCGTGTCTTTCCTTATACTCGATTGCGGCAAACGCTTGGCATCCTCCAGTTATGTGCTGGATTGTCTGTGATGTTCGACAGCCATATCTGCATTGGTCATTTTCAATTGAGGGATTTTTAATGATGAACTTTCGATAGTTCTTCGTGGGAACAACCTGGTCTTGGATAGCTAACAAGAAGCCCTCCGTTTCCGGAAACATCTATCCTGAAATCAACTAGTAGTTCGACGCTAAGTTGTTGACATTATCCTGATTGACCTCATTTGGATGCCGTCCATGAAGTGGCTTCTGTAACCAGGTTTGTAACTTCTTTTGGTCTGTTTGGTGGTGAGAAGTAATATCTTATTCCCTCAACTGTAGCGGCGTTGAATCGTCTGCCTCGCATATTGCTCGATGTAGTGTGGAAGAGTCCGCCAACCTGTAAATTTATTATTTGTTGGTCGAACTGTTTACCAATATCCACCAATTCTTTTCCTCCTTGGTGTCTTGGAAGCATTGTACGTTCAATAGCACTCCGAGGGTGTTGTTCTTGGCCTTTTATCAGGAGTGTCCTTATTTTTCTTTGCAGGTTTTGGATGTCCGTCCTTCTCCATTTTACAAATCCAAAAGAGTAGCTCAGCGCAGAGCAAGCATACGTGTTGAGCGCCTTAAACAAATTTCTACTATTTAAGTTAGTTCGTAATATCTGCCTTACCCCCCTGACAAATTTGGTTGTCAATATTTTATTATTATTATTATTATTAAATATGCTTTATTGTCTTAGATCTTTTATTGACAAAACCAACTAAAACTAATTTAACAAACAATGGATAATACTTAATTATGGTTTTAAAATCCGACCAGATGTGGCTGAGCATAAAATAGAAAGCATACAGATTTTAAAACAATATCATAAAAAGGCAAGTATTGATAACCAACGTCGAACATATTAAAAAATAACACAGCTAAAGCCAGTACCAAAAAAAAAACAAATACCTTAACACTAAAAGCTACGATAAGCGCCAAAGAAAAAATTTTAATTTCTGTTTGCTTTTTAAAGTATATTTTTGTATGCATATTAATAAAAGGCTATTTTCGTGATTTTGAAAAAGATACATTTTGTTGCATAAATAAAAAATTCCCTCATTCCCCAGCGCATTAGTTGTTATCACTACCGTTGGGGACGATACTGTCGAATTAACCTCATAACTTTTTCGACCAATTAGGATAGAAATAACGTTTCTAATTTTTCGTGTTTTCTGGCTGGACTATCAACGCTGGTGTAAGAAGAAGCTTTTAGCGTAAATTGTAGTTTTATTTTTTTTATTAATTTATTTATGTAAGTCAAATAAATCTTCTAAATTTGACTCTATTTAATAACATAATCAACAAACCTAACTTTTTTAATTTAAACCCGAGCGTTTTACTTGGGCGAGCATTTTTGACAGATTGCTGTGCACTGTAACATATTAAAATATGTAATTACTTTTTGCATATAATCAGTTTATCTACGAAACTAAGAAGTTAAAGTATACAATTTCTGAACTTCTATGAGAGTGCGTCGTAATATCATTTGTTGTGTTTTGAAAGGCTATTTTTGTGAAAATTCCAAACCTTCCTTTGAACAGTGATGGTAAGGAAGCTTGGCTTTAGTCAACAATATTCAGTAAGTTAACAACAGAAACGGAATAGAATAATGTAAATATGAATATAGTGTTATTGGAAAGGATGGTCTAAGAGTGAAAATATCGGGAAATATTTTATGAATGATAATCTTACCAGCGGATAAAGGAAATGCTACAGTCGTAATTAATGCTGAGACATACAATCAAAAAATTGAGGAAGTTTTATGGAAAGGAAATTATCTCTTGCTAAAGATCCCACATCTGCAATTGAAGGAAGAATTTATTGCGTTCTTAAGAAACATGAACGGTATATTCCTGAGAGGATCCGGACTCAGTTGACGCCACACCATCGCAAAACTCCACATCTTTATGGACTCCTGAAAATACATAAGCAAGACATGCCCTTACGACCCATCACGAGTTCCCGGAACTCTCCAACTTCTGAACTTGCCAAATCCTGAGACCATTGCAAGGAAATACATCGTCTTGGGTTAAGAACTCGCAACATTTCGTAGAAATTATACGTGAAATAGAAGTATAACTAGAAGACCGTTTTATTAGCTTTGACCTGGAAAGCCTATACACCAATGTTCCAGTTAAGGAGTCACTAAAAATCATAAGAAAGAAACTTGAAGAAGACCAGACAGCAGAAAGAACATCTTTCTCAACTCTTATTATTTGGAGTGGGAACGGCGAAAAACTTCGAAACTTTCTTTTTCATCTCAACAATATCAGCCCAACTATTAAACTCACCATGGAGAAAGAAGTAGAAAATAAATTACCATTCTTAGATGTCTTGGTTGAAAGAAATGGCAGACAAATTCGAACTTCGGTTTACAGAAAAGCCACGCACACAGGACAATACCTTAATTATTCATCTAATCACTCCAACAACACCAAACAAGGAATTATAACAAATCTCGTAGATAGAGTCTTAACTCTCTGCAACTCCAACGAGAACTTGGTGAAAGAGATAGATTACATTAAAAATGATCTGACAGCCAACGGATACCCAGTATATCTAGTGGATAAATTTCTTGAATAACGCAGAAATAGGACAATATCGACAACGAATGATGAACCAAAACCAGTACTGAACATCCCCTATGCTAAAGGTATTTCAGAAAAAGTTAGAAGGATAGGAAAACGATATAACATCAACGTTGTTTTCAGTTCAAATAACTCTCTGAGAAGTCGGCTCACTAGGCTCAAACCAACAACTCAAAGAGACATGAAGAATTGTCTTTATCAGATACCATGTGAATGTGGCAATTCCTACATTGGCGAAACAAAATGACCTCTTGACGTAAGGATCAAGGAACACCAGAAATGCACATCTCGAGGAGAAACAGAAAAATCTGGTGACGCCAACCATGCCTGGACTCATGGACACCACATAAAATGATCTGAAGCTAAAATACTACACCATGAACAACATTGGAGAAAACGGAAATTCAAAGAAGCCGCGGTTATACATCAGAACCCGAGTTGTTTTAGTAAACCATCTTTAGATGTAAGAGAAGTGTGGAAACCACTTCTTAGTAATTGTAAACTAAAACTAAATGCAGTGTAAAAAAAATCGGATTTTGCCATAGCAGGCATGACTGCCCCCATCTCAGTCACACTCTACTGCATTTACTTTTAGTTTAAATAGTCATGTAGCTAAGGGATTTATTTAGTTTCACTTGAAAACGGCTAGAGACAACTACTAGCCGAAACGTCGTGATATTCAACAAAAAAGAAAGACAATGGAAGTCCAACAGATATCTACTACTTCGCAAGAAACATCATTGTCTATGACCTTCAAACAAACATTTTATGAATGATATACAGAAAAAGTCGTAAGATGGTGTCAAGAGAGTCGCAGGATTTTAATAGCTGAGGGTTGCACAGGATAGAGAAAGTTGGAGTGTTTGGTATTAAAGTGTATGATTTATCGATTCTGCGCCATAATTAGAATTTAGTTATTTTCATTTTACAATTCACAATTGGTACCTGTGCATTTGACCCTGGATGTGCGCAGCAGTGAACAGAGAGACAGCGTAAGACCGTGAACGAGTTTACAGGTGAAACAAGCGGTGCTCTACATTGCATTATTTTTGCGTGCATCTTGTGGCCTCAACGGCTTAGAACCATTTTTTACGTGTACTATTGTGAACTAGAACCACTGAGGAAAATCCTGGAATCCCGGCCGGCAGAAGCTAAACTAGATGAGCTGTGGGTAAGTGCATTATTTGTTACCATTGTAAATAACTGTCGATTTTTGTGTAATAAGTTTCCTTATTCATCTACAAAATAAGGTGGTCCTTTGCAGTTATCGAAATACCATCCATGGAGAGCAGCCTTTGCTCAATGCTCAATACTGAGCGCAAGATAGTAAGAGCGAGAGAAAGAGAGAGAGAGATGTGATATTATTTAATAAAATTTGGTGTTTTTGTGTAATATGCCTTTTTTCCCAACATAAATCAAGCCTATTTTGTGCTCTTTTGCTAGATATTCATATTAAAGGAGTAAGTTATATCGGCTTTGAGGTATGTGAAAAGATATTTCAGTTTTAATCACTGAAAATCCGGGTTCGTAATTAAGCCTCGCATTGTTACACCTATGAATGTAGAAATGTTTATTTAGGGAATATAAATTCTCTAGAACGAACTCCGTTAAATCTATCCATTTAGCTTAAAATACCTAAAGATTTTAATGCCTCATTTTAGGCAATTCAGAGTTTTAGAAAAATCTTTGTCGTAAATCTTTGAAAAGTAGAAAGGCTTAAAAGGCTAAATTAATGTCTTAGTATGCTTTACAGTCTTGAAAGTCAAATGTCCGCTTTTTTATTATTTAATTTAAAATGGGGAATAAAAACGGAAATAAAAGCGATTAGTGTTTATACAATCCCTTATAAGGAAAAGATGGAATTTTGTTGAAAAACTATTGTTCTCCAAGTGAAGTGTATATTAAAAATAAGATTCGAATTTAAGGGTGCGGCGGCAAGATCCGAACAAAATCCGATTTGAAATTCCCGCCATTCTATACCACTGGTAGATGTCGCGACTGGCGTTCAAATAGCATGACATATATATTAAATCATCATAACTTCAAAACAGTCTCAATATTGAAACCAAGTGCGGAGTATAACTGAGTAGTCGCGATTGTCGACAGTGTTCGCGCTGGGCGCCCGGTGACGGAAATCGTTGGGTTCTTCGGGTACCTGAAATCCACTGTGTAAGATGTCGTGGTAAAGTATAATGAGTTGGAGATATTCAACGAAAGTTATGTAACACGGGCTAGGAAAACTCATTCAAAGGAGCGTGCTGTCACGACTCTCGACATCGTCCAACGGGCTTGGGGGCTCATCTTTGATAATCGATGGCACTCGATTGTCACCCATTGTTGGTGTGAGCGAGAACAATATGCGTCAAATCATCGACGAGGACCTCCGCTACAAGCCTATATAATTAAATGAGACATGTGCTTTTCGAAGCCGTGATTTGAATCATGTAACCAGTTTTTGTGTTCGACGATTCAAATTTTATTCTGAGGAGAAAATTTTTACTGTTTATACGAAAATCAATCGAAGAAATGACTGTTAGTTTAGGTTAGTTCAGATTCACGACCTTGAAGATATCCTCATTGTTGCAAGAACAAAATTCATTGTGAATGTTCACGTGCGTGGTGCTGTGTCCAGTGAGGGTGATATCATGTCACCGCCTTTCTTCAACAAAGAGAAAAATGTCACAAGAGAAGTATATTTGTGTGTAGTGATGTCCTGGATGAAATCTGTGTCGTCTGGAAAGCCTTAAGTTTTCCCGCAGGAGAGTGCGCCCGTCCACACAAGTCATTTGGTGGTTGTCGGACAACGTCGACACGTTTTGGTCGAAAGAATTTTGACCTCCCAATAGCCCTGATTTGAATTCCTTGGACTTATATGTAAGGAGAGTAGTTGAAAGGGTCACGAACAAGTCCAAACATTCAAAGGTCGCATTTCTGAGAGTCACTGTTGAAGCGGTATTTGCCGATATGGACCCACCTGCGATGATTTAGATCGAGAACAGAGGCGATCATTCAACCATATTGAATAAATGTGTTTTTTACGTTCTAACGAACAACGTGATTAAAAAAAATTTTGTAAACCATTTTGTTTTTGCAATAAAAATTATGTTTGGAAAAATGTATATTTTGTCGGGGGCACCGCACCCTGTACGTGGTTACGTCCAAAAGTTTCATGGAATAATTGAAAAATTACCTGTCAATTAAAAACATATGTTATTATTTTTTACAGCTCTTTTTAAACAATTATTTACCTGTAAAACTAATCCAGAGCCTTCACTCAAAACTTCTTAAATTTTTTTTTTAAACTTCTTACTATAGATGTCGTTTGACTATCAATATTTTATATTCTGACATCAAAAATGTCATCAAGTTTACATCTTGCTGACATGTTTCGGAATTTAGATTTTATATAGAGAGTGTTGATTCATTACACCACTGACACCAAATGGTCGAAACGCGCATGGAGAATGAGAATGAGGTTTGTAGGAAATAAATTATCTATTTTTTCTTTCAATAGTTTGAAGTAGAAAAACGGAAATTTATTCAGTTTATTATACGTGTTAAGTTTTTAGTTGCTAGAAGTGAATAGTTAAGTCTAACAAATAGTCGAAAATATATTTCACACTTTTCTCTTTTTGAATAGCTGAAAAAAAATTTGGGATTCATCTTCTAAGAAGTTCATATATTTATATTAATTTCTAGCCCTATCGGTTTTGCTTCAATTTTTAGTTCTTGTACCATTCTTGTCGAGTCAGTAGTTTTAGCTTTTGTGAAGTCCCTAGAACACATTTTCCAGTAAGTAACAATCGTTGGGCCTCCCCCGGTGTTTCCTCTTCATTGTTTTATATATTTTTTTGTGGTTTCATATAAGTATACTTGGAAATTTGCTTGTAACTTGCGTTTTCTGGGTTGGGCCGATGTCTCTTTGCCCAATGATTATATTTCTTGAGCTTTTATTATACTGTATCAAATGCTTTTCGGAAATCTATGAATACCACCGATAAAAGTATATTATACTTATTCGCCTTTTCTTGTAGCACTTTTACTGTATGGAGGTGTTCGATGGTAATAAAATTTCTTCTTATGTTTTGATCAGGTACAGTTCGATTTCTATTTTAGTCTACTTGCTGATAGGAATGTATCACTGAATCTCCTTTCTCATATATTAGAACTATTTCAATTGATCTTTCTATTAACCGTTTATGAAATAGTTTTCTAAGTTTCCCTATGTAGTATCATATTTTTTGCCTAACTTCAGTCATACCAAAATATCATGTAATAATGTTGTTTTCTGACTTCTTTCGTATATAGCCGTCTGTCTTTCAATACTTTTTTCTCGGTCTTGGCATGTTTGGTTTTGAAACTGCTTTTTTCATTCTGTTAGGGTGACATAGAAAGGCTAAAAATTTCCTTACAATGTCTAAACGTTGTTTTAACTCCGACTGCATTATCTCCTCTTTAATCAAGAATTTAACCACTGCACGGTAGTCGATTTTGAGCACGTTGACGTTTTAGAAAACAACCTATGTTTACTAAATGATATCTCAACAATGAATTGTAACTATATAAATAATACTTTTTCTGTAGGTTAATAGTGAATCTAAACTAAATAATATTAGATTTTCTTAATATTGGCCTCTCTAAAGTGGGATCTAAGAGTACAAATAATAGATGGCACTGATTGTAGAAGGCACACCTATTTAACAAGTTCATAATTACAAATAAGTATTTACCCTAATAAATGAAAATATTCAACACAAATAATCCGTTTTTACCAAAATTAGGTAACTACTAACAGCACCAAGTCTCTTATTGATTTTAAGAACAACAATGATTCGATGCTTCGTATTTCCAGTGCTTCTCTATTATCTCTAAGGCTGTACTCCGAATAATGAAACCACCAAAAGATTAGAAGCGTCTGAAATGTGGGTGTATAGACCAATGCTGAAAGTCTCCTGGAAGAACTTAGTTATGAACAAACAGGTTCTTGAGAGAATGAACCAAGAACTATAAATCCTGTTTACTATTAGAATTTCTCACATATATCTCATACAACGAACCATATGAACCTTTGCAAGTTGTTATGCAAGGAAAAATAATGGACAAATGATGTGTTGGTCACCGGAAGATTTCCTGATTCCGCAACCTTGAAAAATGGTATGGCTGCGAACTGAATTGTTTTGACTGGTAGTATCCAAAATTAAAATAGTCATGCTGACCAGCAACCTGATGCAAAAAATAAAGTGGGTGTTCTATAAATAATTGAATTTAACGACGTATACGATCTCAGAAAAATCGGAAACATGAAGTTGCTGTTGACGACTTATTAACTTGAACCTTGGGAGCAATAAAGAGGAAAACAGGTGAAAGATAAGGTAACCAAGCAACTAAACTCAATTACTGGAATAATTTTAACTACTTTTCACTCCAAAATCACAAAGGATGGGCCAAATAAAATTGAGATGAAAAGTTTAGAGCTGCTTAGTTATTTCCAAAAAGAAAAGTATAAGTCAAGGCAAATAATCTCAGCTTTATCAGTATCAAAGTTCTATGCCAGCGCACAACGCTTCTCCTTTCAAACTTGACGACAGCTAAAAACAAACCTATTAGAGTTCGTGAGTAACAACAGTCGGCTGAAATGAATTTGTACTTTGCGATGTATTTTAAATATTCATCGAATTTTGTAAAATTTTACAGGCACTCTTTATAAAGATATTTCTTAATCTTTTAAAACGAATGCGATGCCAATATACCTAGACCTATCAATGCCCAAGTTTCAATATAAATTACATTTCTAAAATAATTAATTTATTTGATTCACAGTTATTTCAGACGCAGACCGAGCTATGTCAGATAGCTAAGTAAGCCTTCAATTAAGATTTCCACGCTCCAATTATGGTGACGTTCTTGATTGATAGCTCCCCAAAGCAACATGTAAGATATGCATGTCTGCCGGCAATTAGTCAAATCCACGAGGCCTATTTGCATATTATCAGTTCGGAAGTCTGGTATGGAATCAGCCTATTCACTTCGTAGGATTTAATGGGGCCCTCCATAAATTATTTGAAAATAGTTTGCTATTTACTCATTCATTTTATAAATCTTTTACATATGTGGGATGTGATATATTGTTACGAATCAAAATTTAAATCAACATATTACATTTGGATTAAAAAATTTTCGCCCCCCCCCCAACAGCTTTGAGTTTAGAAAAATAGACTCGATTTTGTCTCTTATACTTTAGTTTATTCAAGAACTAGAGGGAGTAATAAATTATTTTTTACCCTTTTTCTCTTCGGAAACTGTGTGTTCTTTAGTCCGGCGTCTTTAGCAAAATCTGTTAGACACATATTTTTCATAGGAATGGGTTAGAAATTTTATAATTAAAAATACCGGTCTATAATAAAGGACTATTTGGGTTGGATAAAAATAGATATTTGGAAGTGTGAAGTGTTACAAAGGATTTTAATCCTTGTCATAGGCGTCGGCGTATTTTATCACTAAGTATTTATGACATAAAATATTATTTCAGTAATAAACTTAAAATAAAAGTTTTTATAATATTTTTTTATTTCTTATGATTTTTTAATAATTCACACACATTACAAAATGTAGATAATTTTGACATATTTAACACAAATCACAACTGTATTTCTATTATTTTTAATTTTGTCATAGAAACTGTTTTAGGCACATTCAGACTAAAACGTAGCCTTATTCTCTCAAAAAACTTTAAGTTTTAATTTAAATACTTACAAAATACCCATTTTCAAAAATACAAAAAGGGAAACATATATAAAAAAATAAATTCGTCCATATGTTATTAAAATATTTTTGGGGATATCGCTCATTTTATTATTAATTAAAAACATTTTTAGGACATTTGACGTTTCAGTTTATTTATTTCTTAAACCATCTGCAGAATTACACTTAAACACTAAAAAGGGATTTAAATGTAATTAGTTTTTATATGTTACAGTTAAAATTAGACCTACTTATTTTATTTCCATTATACTTATATCTTAATTTAATTTACTTTATTATATGGAAATCCGATAGCTCCAAAAAAATAAGATAAACATGTTAATTCTACACACTTAAGAAAAACACAATAATTAAATAATAAAAAACTTACGGCTAATTGGAATTAAATATATATAAAATTAAAGAGTGGGACACCTTGAAATAAAAATATATAAAAAAATAAAACAATATATAAACAACATTAAACAATAAAATACTACAAAAACAAAAATTTAAATAATAAATTGTGGTTACACTGGTAAACATTACGTATCTAATTCCTAATCAAAGTCAGTGAAACTATCTTTGCTCAAATTAATAATAATTGGTTCCTCTATCTCACCAATCGTGAGATCGAGTTTTCACATTTTGTTTTATTCTTATTTATTATATGGATTTTTCCCAATTTTCCGCAGTAACTTTATTCAAAAAAAAATTTCAAAAGTTTAGTTAAATTATTAGTAGGTTGTGTTATTTCTAGCAACTCTACCTTTTACTTGAGAGAGATATTTACTTCTCCAACGGACAGTTTCCGGACAATCTATAGGAACAGATTTTTTGTCTGGTTTTTCTTAGCAAAAATTAAGTTCTCTGAGCAATTTCCAGAGTTCAGTTATTTTAATTTCAGGTAAATCGCGATCTTCATTGGTTTTAGGTAGAATTTTGTCGACGGTTGGAATCTGCTTCTCATAATAAAATGTATGTACAGGGTGAGTCAACTATTGGATGAAGTAAGTTTGTGCCTTTTTGGTGAAATTTACAAAGAAACTATATTTATTGTTTGATACTGTTTATTTTTATGCAGATTTTAAAAATATTTAGGACTCTACTGGGTGAGCCAAAAAACTAGGACAGCATAAAGTTGTATTTTTTTAAATAGAACACCCTATATACGAATCGTATTTTCGATTTAGCTTATAATTTTAAATCTTTTTTATTAAGGGTTTACTATAACAAAACTTTATAGTTTCTGAGATAATTAAGTTTAAAGAAAAAAAGTCACATTTTCAAGCATCAATTCAATCCTAAATAACGTTTTCAATTTTGTGACAAATATATTCAAATTTGGAATTTAGCAAGGCCAAGGACAAGTTAACATAATTTTTACCTAATATTTGCAATAAAAGCTACAGGGTGTTGAACACATCGGCTCAAATTTGAACAAGTTTAAATGAATAAATATCTTTTTTTTTAAACGGTACACCCTGTATATTTTCATGTTATTTAATAGAGTAATAAAAACCCTAAAAGTTTTGTTCAATATATCCTATACCTATTTATAATAGTTTTTGAGATATTTCAGTTTTTCTTATTTTCCATACTTTTTTACAGAAATAGTCTTCATTATCATAGTAGCCATGGCAAAAACAATGTAAAAGAACATTTTTCTGTGTGTTAAATTTATAACCGCAATCGCTTCTTTTGGTTTTTATGTAGTGTAGTTTGGTTCTTTTTGCATTCATCTTATATTGTAAAATGAATTTTCCAAAGAATGAGTTAATAGATATGATTTATACAATAGGAGAGGCTCAAAAAAATTGCCTTCTTGCTCAAAAAATTTACAAAATGAAGTATCCTGATCGACGCCAGCCTAATACCCATACTTTTCAAAACTTAATGCAAAGATTTGATTCTTCTGGTACTGTTGATTATCCAAAACGTAAAGTGGTCAACAAACCAGTAACTAATGAAGAAAAAGAATTACAAGTATTGTTAAATGTTCAGGAAAATCCTTATATTGGTAGCCGTCAGTTAGCAGCATTATGTGAAACATCACAATCCACCGCTAATCGTACTACCAAGAAATATAGGTATCATCCATATCACATGGAATTACACCAAGAATTGCATGGACAGGATTTTGAAAGTCGTGTAATTTTTTGTCGTACAATAAATGCGGAGATTCAATTAAATCCAAATTTATTATGAAAGGTAATGTTTAGTGATGAAGCTACTTTTAGAAGTAACGGTGCCGTAAATAGACGCAACATGCATTATTATGCCACAGAAAACCCATTTTGGATTAGAGAGGTACAACATCAAAACCACTGGTCATTAAATGTTTGGTGTGGTATTCATCATAATCGAATTATTGGACCCCACTTTTTTAATGAACCACTAAATGGCCATAGTTACCTGAACTTTCTACAAGAAGAACTACCTCAACTGCTTCAAGGTCTCGATAGGGATGAGGTCGACAGTATGTGGTTCCAGCACGATGATGCGCCTCCGCATTACCATCGTGAAGTTCGTGCGTTTTTGGACCAACGATATCCGCAAAAATGGATTGGACGTGGGGGTTTCATTGAGTGGCCACCAAGGTCTTGCGACATCACCCCATTAGATTTCTTCCTATGGGGTTATATTAAAAATAAGGTGTATGTTAATCCATCAACAACAGTGGAAGATATGCGAAACAGGATTAGGGATACCTGTAGAACAATAACGCCACTAATTTTGTCCAGGGTCCGAAAAAATCTGCAAAAAAGATTAAATTTGTGCATTGCACAAGAGGGTCGTTTATTCGAACACTTATTAAAAATAAATAATTAATCTCAGTATTTAATAGGTAATTTTTTTGTTTCAATTTAGTATAAAAGTAAATATGTATTTGTCTTGTCGTTATTGTTGTGTTAACTTTTTCACATTATGTTTAATTAAACTATTGCCTTTGTAATATAACGAATAACATATTTCATCATATTTAACCACATTCTGTTTGTTCCTGTAGTTTCTTTTTATTATTTTACATGGCTACTATGATAATGAAGACTATTTCTGTAAAAAAGTATGGAAAATAAGAAAAACTGAAATATCTCAAAAACTATTATAAATAGGTATAGGATATATTGAACAAAACTTTTAGGGTTTTTATTACTCTATTAAATAACATGAAAATATACAGGGTGTACCATTTAAAAAAAAGATATTTATTCATTTAAACTTGTTCAAATTTGAGCCGATGTGTTCAACACCCTGTAGCTTTTATTGCAAATATTAGGTAAAAATTATGTTAACTTGTCCTTGGCCTTGCTAAATTCCAAATTTGAATATATTTGTCACAAAATTGAAAACGTTATTTAGGATTGAATTGATGCTTGAAAATGTGACTTTTTTTCTTTAAACTTAATTATCTCAGAAACTATAAAGTTTTGTTATAGTAAACCCATAATAAAAAAGATTTAAAATTATAAGCTAAATCGAAAATACGATTCATATATAGGGTGTTCTATTTAAAAAAATACAACTTTATGCTGTCCTAGTTTTTTGGCTCACCCTGTAGAGTCCTAAATATTTTTAAAATCTGCGTAAAAATAAACTGTATCAAACAATAAATATAGTTTCTTTGTAAATTTCACCGAAAAGGCACAAACTTACTTCATCCAATCGTTGACTCACCCTGTACAAACCCTTTAATTGCAGTTTTCATCTCTTCTTCCAACGAGGTTTTTCGTCTGCTTGTGATCGAATGTGGCTTGGAAGTATTAACAATTTCAGTCATTTTTTTCTCCTTCAGTATTCGGTACATAGTAGATTTTCGAACTCTTGTCATGTTGGAACATATCTCAACCGAGCTTTTAACATTATTATCTAGATATTGATATCTTAAGGCATCATAAACATTCATCGTAATAAGTTTTTTGTTGAAGAAAAAATGCCATGGTTTAACAATTTTGAAATAAATCTAGAGGTGGAAGCCATATCTTTTGGGTATCTCACTAATCTCAAAAAATATATAAAAACAAGCGCAAACAAGATAAATCACTAAGAACACACTGTAAGGTGTACTTTGCTCACTGACATAAATTAAATTGATGCAGTAAATTTAGACAAGTTTATTTTTATTATTATATTTACATGTAATGAAATATAATTAGATTCACGGCAGTCCTCAGTTACCTGCGGCCCTGGAGCAGGTACGTTGGAGGTTTCGGTAACAGTTTTATTACTCTCTCTTATTCTTGAATAGAGTATAGGAATGTGTATGCTTGCGATCGCCCCTCCCCTCTTCCAAGAGTTCAGGAAAATAGAACCGATTCTGCCTTTTATATTAGGAACGTGTATGCTGTTGGCACCCTGTTTTTCTTGCCATACTGTACTTTGTGATATCACCCCCCCTCCCCCCCAAGAGAGAGGCTGGATCCGCCCCTGGGGAGGCAAATTTCGAGGTTTTTATAGGTTGATTAAAAACCACTACCTGTATAAAAAATCTGATCCCTCATTCTCGAGCTTTTTTTGAAGAAACATATGAATGCGAAAACAGCTCATGATTATCTTGATTCGTTTACGATCTATAGGGCGATTTTCAAATTTGACCAAATTATAATATGAGGTATATACAGTTTTGTTGTTACTTAAAATATTAAAAAAATGAAAAAAAACTTTCTATTGGCACTTTTTTACGTAGAATACATTGGCGCTCTTATTTTTTAATTTTCGATTACCAGAAATGAGATACGACTTAATTTGTATTTTTTTTTTAAATGAAACACGCTATAATATTTTCAGCTTGATAATTTGCATTTATTTTTTCCTTTAAAATGATATATCATAGTTGATATTTCTTTTTTTCGTAGGTCCTCGACCTTTAAATTTTGCTTTGAATTTAATAAATTGAATAAGGAATTAGTTTATCTTGGTAGGCGTATGTCATCTAAATTTAAGTTTTTTCTTTTGACGTTTAAGGATTCTTCATTAATTTGTATCTTTACAATGATTCAATAATGAGTAATTTTTTAATTAAGGAACATTCAACAGGTCAGAAGCAAATAAAAATTTTGATATTTCCTTATATTTTAAGTATAAGAAATAAAAAAACAGTATATTAGGAATATCGTTCATCGTAGAAAGCAGACAGTAGTAGTAAGAGGTTATACTTCAGAATCCTTTATGGCTACCTCTGGGATATCGCAGGGCTCCAACCTCGGTCCGCTCCTATTTATTATTTTTATTGATAGTTTATCAAAAATAATTAATATTATATAATTAATAACAATAATGTTCTTCTGTTTGCTGATGACCTAAAACTATATTTCGTGGTAAGGAACGTAAACGATTGTATACAACTTCAGGAAGATTTAAAGAGAATTGTTGAATGGTCTTATGTAAACAAACTCACATTTAATGTTTCTAAATGTTTTGTACTTAGCTTTAGTAGAAAAAAGAACATCTTACACTTTAATTAAGTAGTGGAGAATTCAATTTTAGAACGGGTTGGAGAAATGCGAGATCTTGGGGTCATATTTGATTCTCAACTTTCTTTTAGGTCACATTTTTGTAATATAACAAAAAAAGCATCTAGTATGTATGGATTTATAGTCAGAAACTGTAGATATTTCAGTGATGTAAACTGTATAAGACAACTGTATATATCTTATGTTAGGAGCATTTTAGAGTATGCTAATTTAATATGGAGTCCGTACTATAATACTCATAAATACGCTATTGAAAGAATCCAAAATAAATGTTTAAGGTATCTTTATTACAGGGAAACAGGTGTATATGACTTAACTGTAAGCAAAGATGAGCTTAGATGCAAATATAATTTGTTAAGTTTGGAAAAGCGTAGGAATATAGCCTCTGTTATTTTTTTCTATAAAATAATTCACAATAGAATTGACGATATGAATCTTCTCGCTCAGGTGAATTTTAATATCCCTACATATAGGACAAGAAATACATTCACTTATTATTTAAAAAACGATCGTACCAATTATTGTACTAACGCTCCAGTCAATATGATTTATAAATTAGCTAACGATGTTTAAAGTGAAGTAGATATTTTTAGAATAAGTTATAAACAACTAAAACGTAAGCTAATGGAAATAATGTAATTCATTTCTCTTTATTACACTATCTTTTGTGCGTGTGTATGTATGTGTGAACGTGTAACTCTCTAATTAGGTATCTAATGTATCTGTAGAGTTTGTGTTGAATAAATAAATAAATAAATATCAATAAAATTCTAATTAAAGCAAATGTTCAAACTGATGTCCGTTATTTTGAATACATAAATTGCACCTTTTTATAACATTCCGAACTGCATTATGAATATGAATATTTGATATTGAATTCATACAGTCTATAAAATTTTCTCTAAGTTCATTGATATTGTTATTGGTTTTCTTGTACACTTTGTCTTTAATATGTCTCCAAAAGAAAAAAATTAAGTTGCGTCAGATCTGGTGATCGTGGTGGCCACCTCACTGGTCCATTACTATCTATCTAAGTATTTCCAAAGTTAATATTTAATAATTCTAAAACGGTCCTGATGTTATGAGGTGGAATACCATCTTACAGAAAGAGAGTTCTTGCTTCATGTAAAGGAAGATTGTCCAAAAATTCTCCATTTAGATGTCGATTTAACAATTCGTAGTAGCTTAGACCATTAAGATTTTCTTGATAAATGTTATAAGTTAAAATACGATTTCCAAGTAAAGTACACCAAACGCTAAAACCAAACCGTCCTTAGGGTCGGATGTCTACTGTACGGTGGGGGTTGATAGCAGACCAGTAATGTTCGTTATGCCTGTTGAAAATTCCAGAACTGCTAATGTAGGCTTCATCTGTCCAAATTACCCTCCTAAAAAATAACAGATCTTGCAGATCTTTTTAACAATACCATAAACAAAACTGCAGTCGGCGTTGATAATCAGTTGGTTGCAAATGTTATATTTTCCTTTAATCTTAAAAAATACACTTATGAGGTTGTCTTCTTTCTGGATAACGATTAAAATATGTTTCAGATGCAATATCAGAATTGTTATCGCTTAGAATAAAACATTCTAACATATCATATTTTTCGTGATTTTCGAAGGACATTTTTCACTTTTTAAGATTCAATATAGCGTAATTATGACGACTAAAACTAATAAAAAACCCTTAAATGTTAAACGATGACATACGCCTACCAAGATAAAATAATTCCTTGTTCAATTTATTAAATTTAAAACAAAATTTTGTAAAGGTTGAAGACATACGATAGTAAAAAATATCAACTATGATATATCATTTCAAAGGAAAAATAAATGCAAACTATTAAGCTAACAATATATACGGTGTTCCATTTAACAAATTTAACTTTAAGTCGCATCTTATCTCCGGTAATCGGAAATAGAAAAAAAAAACAGCGCTAATATATTCTACGTAAAAAAATACCCATACAAAGTTTTTTCTTTTTTTTAATATATTAAGTAATAACCAAATTATACACCACATTAGAATTTGGCCAAATTTGAAAATTGCCCTATAGATGGTGAACGAATCAATATAGCCACGATCTGTTTTCGCATTCATATGTTTCTCCAAAAAAGAGCTAGAGAATGGAAGGTCAGATTTTTTTGTACAGGTCGAGGTTTTTAAATTAGCTTATAAAAACAACGAAATTTGCCCACCCTGTAATTTTTAACTTGAAAAATCAAGAACAACTATTGAAAAGGTTTAAGAGCAAAATTGTGGGTAATCTCTGTCAGAAATGTCACTTGTCTCAAAATAGAGATAACTTGCGCTGTTGGCATAGCATAAATATGGTTTCTGTGAAATACACATATTATCATTTTTTTTTCTATTTAAGGCTTAAAGAAAATGACACTTCTTTGTTTTTTACATTATGCACGATTTTCCCTCCCAATATTACCGGGTTGTAAGAGTGGCTAATGAATGAATTAGGAATAGGCTTGGTGTTGGGTGTTAATTAGACAGATTTTTGCAGATAAGCAACAAGGATAGAAAGTTACAAAAAATTAGCGGGAAAGGGAAAATTGCTAAAACAGATGAATGCAAGTTTGGAAAGAGAAAGTGCAATAGGGGAGGATTTTCTGATGGACGGTAAATTTTTGAAAGGATAGAGAGGAAAACGAAAAGAAGAGGCTTTTTCTCGTTTCTGATGCGGAACGGTCAGAAAAGGCTCATCTGAAAAAGCTTATGACTGCTCAGTAGACGAACGCTTCTGATATTTCGGTGTAAATTATTCCAAAAATTTCATAGATCCTGATAACGGAGACCACATGCAAAACTTAGATCTATAAGGATCACTTCAACGACTATGCTTTCGACCACAATAACATGTAGGTAACAAGAATTTATTACATACATGGGATATATTTATCCTTCTTTTTTAAGAAAAGTGATGTAGAATATTAATCATTTGATCGGTTGTTTTTTTGTGCTTCCTATGTCTTCTACTGTTCTGGTCCCAAACAATACCCTTTTTCCATCAAATTTATAATCTTAATTCATTTTTATACACCTTAGCCTTTTAATTTTATTAACTATACAGGGTGTCTCACGACAAACTGCCGCGATTGATATCTTGGATAATAGATTTTAGAAAGTTTTTAAATATATCAGTTTACTAAAGTCGATGAGGGCAAATCGGTTAAAATATTTTTATGATCGTGCTCATTTTAAAAAGAACACCTAATATGTTATTTTATTTTAGACATATTCCATGTATAATGTCTTATACCTAAGTCTAACTGTTTTTAACATAATTTAAATTTTCAATAAAAAATGGCGTTTGCAGGCTTAAATCATTTTCTCTTATATGAAAGCCTTTATTATTTAATTGGGGTCGGTTTTTCTAGAAGGGGATCTACTGTAGTGGAATGTGTTAATATTTTCATAATAATTAAATACTGGGTGATCAAAAATTAATATTAAATATTAACATGGAAAAATCATTAAAAGTCAATTTTTTTAAATATAAATGTCCTATTTTTATTATGTTATCTTGTTTAGCATTAAAAACAATGTTGACTTTGTATAAAGTTGCCTATTCCAAAAATTTGCAGTTTTTGAAATATAGGCAGGTTAACATTTTTTTATTGTAAAAATGGTAAACGGGTTACGTAGAGAGGGAAACAACTTATTTTATTAAATGTTCAAAATTTCCACACAGAACTTCCAAACATTTTTCGCATCTCTGAGTTAATGCATCGTGGATAGCCGCTCTAAATGAATCTGTAGATAAACTTTCGAATGCGTCCCTTATCCTTGTCATTCGGTCTTCCATCGTTGCCACTGGATTACAATAAACGATGATTTTGTATTTTCTCAGATAAAATAATCCAAAACAGTCAAGTCATGAGAAGGAGGAGGTCACAGAAAAGATTCATTGTAAACAATCCATATGTCATAAAATGTTTCTTGTAAGAATTTAGTATTTAAGCAAATGTGCAAAATAGCTATGTGTTAAGCAAATTTTCTGAATACACTTATTAACACTTTTTAAAAAATGAAATTGGACTCTATCTAATATCTCAGAATTATTAAAAAATTTGTCAGCGTTTAAAATGCAAATCAATAATTGGTCGCGGGTATTCACCGGAGTCTTGTATATTTCTGTTTTAAGAGCGCCCCACATATTTAACTCTGAAGAACGTGAAGTAACGCAGAAGTAAAATAGGTGAATTTTGCAGAAGAACCGGTAATGTGTTATGCAAAAAATTTAGATGAATATTTTCCCCACAAAAAGAGGTGATACATATTTATCTCTGGAGAATATGGTGGCCATCTTATTAGTGCCTCATTGCGTCTCCAGTCCATTGATCGTGTAAATATTGCCGAACAGCAACGAAAAAATGGGGATGGGCCCAATTTTTCATGTACCACAGTTCTCGGCGAAGTAAAATAGGCCCATTTGATAGAACTGGGAATGTATTTTGCAAAAAATTTAGATAAATATATCCATTTGTCCTGTCTGGAATCACAACAAAACCAGTAAGGTGGCGATCAATAATACTTACTCGAACATTTTTTTAAAAGTTATGCTGATAGTGTGAGATTTTAAAGGCATGTCGATTTTTGTCCGCATAGACATGTTCGTTGTGCAAGTTGATAATTCTAGATCTAGTAATGCAAGCATTGTTAGTAAACAAATTTTTCTAGCAAAATTTGGATCGCAAATTCTTTTGTTTCGAATAAAATCTGTTCTTTTAAAATACAATAACTTTAGGGATATTGAACTCACGTTCTAAACCATGGATACTAGCACTTGGTTCTTCTTAATCTTTTCCCAAAATTTCCTCTTCTTTTTCGACTGCTCAAGTTGTTCAAATACGATCCATACCTTCAAATTTTTTTCTTAAAGTTACCCATTTCTCGGAGATTACCCTCAATTTTGGCAAATGTTTGATGGTTTGGTATTCGGCGATTAGGAAATCTCTCTATGTAAACTCTAACACGCCCATTTATTTCTCAAAACCCATATGCATGTCAATCTTCTTGGAGTGCGTGTAGTTGTCCATGTTTGATAGGCTTGGAAATTTAAAATGTTGATCTTACTTTGGTGGACTTTTAAGACAGTGATGTTAATTTGTCAATAGTTAAATTATTATATGCCTTAGCAGCAAAGTCTCTCGAAAAATTATTGTAACAGATATTTTTTATTATTACAGTTACTTGGTGTATAGATGTAACTAAATATTTTTTTTTCTGGCGAAATCCCTGATTCGATGAAAATTTTTCAAAAGGTAAAAAGGTTGCAAATATATACACACACCAAAAATCATTAAATTCAATTACTATGTTTTCAGTTAATTAGAAAATCAATGTTTTCGTAATATTTTGATTTTCTACCCCTTATACGAGCAGTATCGGATATAACTAAGTTAGTTTAAATCAATCTATTTTGATATCACGAGTCTGTCATCAAACGTTGTACACGTATTTTCCGGACACCCTGTATATATCATTCAGTTGAGGTGTAGTGATTGATGACTCTGAAATGCTATAATATAAGAATTTAAACTATACCAAAGTACAAGAGTGGGGTGAAAATTTTCCGGCCTGATAAAGAAAAACAACTTTTTTTCGTTTTTTTTTTCGCTTTATTTTTCAACATAATCTCCATCAATTATTTATTTATTTATTTATTTATTGATACTCTTACAAACACCTAAACATAACATGCTACAAGGTAATTATAAGTAAGAGAAATTTTACAGACTTAACTAACACAGAACAAAGACAGCACAGGCAAGAACCTGAATAAACCTATAGGTCGCTGCATAAGTTGCAATAGTAATTTCTTGGTACAATTAAAAAAGTCAACATGATTATTCTTATATAGTATGTTGCACTCAGTTAACATTAAATTCATTGGAGAACGACTACCAATGCAGACTTGAAAGAATTTTTCCTTTTGTATCCTTAATCCTATCTTAGGTACATGAAGAAGTATATAGTTAATCAAGGAACAATTGTTAAATTTTATATTATTAATAATACAATAAACAAATATCACAGATTGAATTTGCCTTCTTTTCTGAAGAGTTTGAAATTTAAAGCTTTCTAACATACTGCTATAAGAGATCAGATATGGACATAAGTTATTTTTCCTAACATATAAATATTTCAAAAACCTTTTTTGAATACGCTCAATAGCATCACAATGCAGATTTGCACTAGGAGACCATATATTAGATGCATATTCTAGATGAGGACGAACAAGTGCATTATACAATTTTATTATTATATTATGGTTATTAAACTGACTTGTATTTCTAATCACAAAACCAAGCACCCTAAAAGCCTTATTAATAATATTGCGGTAGTGGGTATTAAATTTCAAATTAGACTGGAAGTGCACCCCCAAATCCCCACATTCTATCTTTTTTTGTAGTTTTGCTCCATCAATAAAGTAATTAAAATTAATAGGATTTATTTTACTTGCATAAGACATAAAGAAGCATTTATTAGTATTTAAAAACATTTTATTTAATCGAAACCATTCTGTTACTGAATTTAAGTCTGCTTGCAGTGCACTACAATTATTACTGTTTGTTACTTTCTTAAATATTTTAAACTCATCCGCAAATAATAGACCATCAGAATGTTTAACACTATTAGGTAAATCATTTATAAACATTAAAAATAACAGTGGGCCCAGGTTGCTACCCTGCGGTACACCAGATGTTGCCATAAAAACCTGAGAAAATGACCCTTCTGAGAAAATCAAGATTAATACATTTTTCAGAAGGGTGCTTTAATACAATGCATTTTTATAATCCGATTCAAGTCCTTTAAAATAGTCATTTACAGCATCGATAACTTCCTCGTTGTTCACAAAATTTTTACCTTCGAGCCAGTTTTTAAGGTTGGGAAACAGATGATAGCCGCAGGGGGCTAAATCTGGTGAATATGGTGGATGGAGGAATAATTCAAACTTTTCGTTAATTTTAGCTATCGCAACGACCGATGAATGGGCAGGTGAAACAAGATTTTGTTCTTCGCTAAGTGAGGTCATTTATTTTTCACTTCGTCCTTTAAACATTGCAACGACTCTGCCTAGTATTGACCTCTGATGATCTTGCCATGAATTTTTTCAATCATTTCGGGAGTTGTGACCTCAACGAGGCGTCCTGAACGTGGTTTGTCAGAAGTTCTCGCGCGACCTCTCCTAAATTCAGAAACCCACTGTTTAACCGTTGAATATGATGGAGAAGAGTCTTTTAGTGTGGAATCCAGTTCTTCTTTAATTTGAAGTGGTGTTTAGCCTTTTAAGTAGATGTATTTGATGACCGCACACTTCTCTAATTTTTCTATTTTTACGTAAGTAATCGAGATATCTTGTTCAGTTGGCTCTCAAATGTAGACGAACAGAGCAATCGAGATATAGTACTATGGAATACAAGCCAAAAATTAGATATGTTGGCGCCATCTTTAGGTCAGGCCGAAAACTTTTCACTCCACCCTCGTATAATGTGATCTAAATGACGAATAAAAATTCACCAATATGTTTATGAAATAACGGCCAAAATATCAAATAATATTTGGCAAATTACGTCACGTAACCAACAAGGTTTAAATTGAGATCTTGACATTCTCCGTTCGGCTAGCTTCTATAATTAATAGCCTTCCCGAGCAACATGTTAAGATATTCATGTCTGTTGGCGATTAATCTAGGGCATGATATATATTTGCATATCATTAGCTCGGGTATTGAGGCAGGAACTAACGCAGTCAGTTGTCGAGCTTTAGTAGACCCTTTATTTGCCCTTAAATTAATCTGAATTATGGCCGGAAAATCGTACTTTATTTGGAAATTTCAAGCCCTTTTCCGCAACAACAAAAACTGTTTGAAACAATTCCTATATCTAGCGCTTTAAAATGTTCTTTTTTACTATAAGTTCTATCTTTATTGCCTTGCCACGGCCGTATCTCTGTTGAATATATTTAACGAGTCAGCCAGAAAGATAAAAATATTAACAGGATGTTTAAAGATCGTCAGGTTCAGCTGGATGAAATGTAGCGTTGCCGTTTATGAATTTAATTAGAAAAAATGTTACGAAGTTTCGAAAACTAAAACCTGACTTTGCTGTATTTTAATAAAACTACGATTAACTATTAGGCGACAGATCTGCCATAAATTCAGGTCTTTTGACGACAACAGATTCTTTGTTTATCAATCGATCTTAGCTAGATCTTTGATATCTTTCATAATGAAATTAGTTTTAATGAACTACTGTCATTCGCTCATAGACGAATGGCATGAAGTCGTCCAAAACCAGTTGCAATACTAGAAAATATGTGTGTGAATTGATAATGCAAAATCGTCATGTGACATACTGTGAAGTTAAGGCATCCCTGGACATTATTAACACTAGCGTTTTAATATATTGTATAAACATTCGGCAGTGAAGATGCTATGTTTGCATTGGATCCCTCATAATTTGACCATCGCTCAAAAAAGACCCCTTGCCATTTTTAAATCATATCTCAGTTGCTAGGTCTTTTTTACTTTACGCTGTTGTATTTAGAGGAGTATTTAAGGATATCAAAAATAAAAGTGTTTTTGACTGTGATAATATTTCTATAAAAATATTTATGAATCTTCTTGATGCGGCACTTGCTGTTTTGGCGGAAGCAATAAATCATTACTGGAGGTTTTCCTAATATCTTGAAGCAGGCTCTTGCCACCTCATTATAGACCTATTTCATTTTTACCTACATTAACAAAGACTGACTAAAATGTGGTTGTCGGACTTGTATTGTCTTTATTTGTGTTTATTTTTACGATGTTTTGATTAGGTTGTATCTCTAATCGTTATCAAGTATAAACCGAATGTTTTGTCTTAAGGCTACGAGCTTATATAGTGTGCTTACATGCCAGTACTTGTCTGTGGATACAACAATGAGCCTATTCAATATTCTCGTTGATCCCCTTTACCCGCACCACAAGACGAGAAAATGTTCCGCTCATTGATTTTGCACCATCAGTATACAAAGCCAAACAAAAGACCAATTTATTTAATTTTTTTCAAAATAGTCATTGAACATACCGACAATTGCTGCATCTGTCGTATGGGCTTTCAATGGTTTAGTAAATAATACATCATCTTAAATGGAATTCTTAAAATTATATTTAACATAGTGTGACGCATTTATCGTAAGAGAGCAAGTTGTGCTCTACGGATCTACTTTGTTTACGGCAGCGGAACATTGGTCAGTGGATATTAATCGTGCAGACAGTCATGAGCCAGGGGTCAATTGCGCTGCAGGCTGCCAATTGTTACCTGAAATGTTAATAATTGGAGCCAGGTAATGAAACAAACGGTTTTAAAATGTCCTGTATCCTGTATTCCATACTTTTATGAAGATATGACCTAAAACTAACTCATAGCCTAAGATGTACAACAAAATAAATATTTAAACGGTCTGGAGGGCAAGAGTATGTTATGAGCGCTGTTCACGGTAGCTCGTACTTGTCGGTAGCGGTAGACGGTAACTCGGCGGACCACTCACGACGCTATTCACGTTTCCTCGTACTATGCGTTTGCGACGCCATTCACGACGGCTCGTACTTAAATTCTCGGCACTTCGTGTCTAAAATCCTCGGACGCTGTTCACGGCGCTTTGTACTAAAAATTCAACCGACGATATGCCACACAGTAACTCGGCATCGATCGGTGTTTCTATATGCGGCGGCGGCGATAAACGTTGGGGTGGCAGTTGTTAAGTGCCCTTATCAACGGATATCGCATGGTACCTGACGGTAAAACACATTCCTGGTCATTACGGAAACAAAACAAAACTGACGGAATGAGTGCGTGTGTGTATAGGTGACGGTAGGAAGGAAAGAAAGGAACCGACGCTGCTCGTACTTATAAAGGTCCTTGACGGCATCAGTAGGATGGAACGAGATTACCCGTACTTACAAGGGTCCTCGACAATGTCGACCAATAGCGATAGGAAATTAGGAAAAGAACCGACACTGCCCGTACCTTATAAGAGTCCTCGGCAGTGACGGTAGGATAACACAATATTGCCCGTGCTTATTCTCTTATAAAGGTAGCGGGGTAGGACATAAGGAAGGTAGTGGACGGTGAAACACAATATACCCACAAACCTAGCCTCACCTACATTGCTAGACCAGGAAGATGCGGTTCGGCGGGCGACTCAAGCGGTCCGTTGGGAATGTTGACTAGGGTGAAGAAGTGCAGTTCTCAGCAAATTAATGGCCAGCTTGAGCTTAATATACCCGCCCGAGCTCCCAGTACGCCGATGAGTGACGGCGTAGGGTAATCACGCATACAATACTGCTGTATACGGCGCGCGATTACTATGGTCGGACGCTCTGAAAACCATCGGAAAATCACATTTCCTAGCATGGCGCGGCAAATCTAATTATATACCGGCAATATCGAAACTTTAAGCATTCTTTTCCCTCAAGAATCAGATTTTTCGGATGCACAATAAA
This sequence comes from Diaprepes abbreviatus, assembly GCA_034092305.1. Lineage (NCBI taxonomy): Eukaryota > Metazoa > Arthropoda > Insecta > Coleoptera > Curculionidae > Diaprepes > Diaprepes abbreviatus. Next base: position 779,619 of record JASJET010000372.1, on the reverse strand, counting down.
TAAATTAAAGCCCGACGAACATACTCATGTCCAAAAATTTAGTACCTTGGTTACAATAGACAAATAATACTGCAGCGTTTGCTAAATCGGTCGATTCGTGAAGTTAAGTTGCGAAATTTTATTCTTTTTAAAAGTTCACTTGCAACATCATTTGCCAATTCGTTAATCAGTCAAGGTTCTTAGGATCACCGTACGGTTCAGTTCGACTCTGCTCTTCTTTATATGTGATTGCAACGTTTATATATAGGCAGACGTTATTCTCATTCTTTCTTGCGCATTCGGGAAGAGTCTTGGTATACCGAAGTAGAAGTTGCCGGCTCGTTCAAGAATAAACTTGCATCGCCAGCGGCGTAGCGACTCGTCCCGTTACAGATTGTTGCCTTTTGCGCTGTTTAATTTAAAATTTCGCCTATTGAATATTTTTTTCGCGAACCCCCTTTAAAAAGCTTGCGGACCCCTAACGGTTCGTGAGCCACCACTTGAGAAACGTGGAATTGAAGGTTATTCGCCTTCAACGATTTTCTACACTAGAAGAGGCGGTAATGTATCCAAAGGCCATATTTTGGGGATTGTAGATTGTATATCACGGGTGGGTCGTTAAGGCTCTCTTCACCTCTCTATAGCTCTTCAACCTCTAACATCTCTTGTACATTACCCTGATCTAATGTTTTGGAGACACCACCTTGACTCTGCCAAAAATGACTTTCGTATTGTTTCAAACACATGCTCAAATGCAGAATATTTTAAAAAATAATACAACCATTTTGAATGATTTCGCAAAAGGGTTTTTAGCTTCTTTTGAAACTCTGAAAATTCTGTATATGAACCTTCATTTTAACTTATAACTAGACAAAACCCTTAATACCACTTACTTAAGATTTTCAAATTACTTAAAATAATAACAAAACTTTATAACCAAATAAAGATAAACAGCCAATAAAAGTCTTTCCATACTTTCCGTTATGGTGAAAATGGGCACAAAATTGTTATCATAAATGAAATAACCTATATTTTTGGAGGATTTTCCCCCACGTAACGTCGAGGTGACGTAATAATTCATGAAGAATGGCCTATGTAAGCATTTTCCGGATTAGATAAAGAAAAATGGAAATCTGATATTTTGTGAGCATTCAAGAAATATGGCAAAGTCGCGGCTTTTAAAGACTTTTTTGAGAAAGTATTTCTATTTTACTATGGAACTATTTTATGACGTAGAAATAAAAAAATTTTATAGCCTCGTTCTGATGTTCATATTTAAAATAAGAAAGGAAACTTTACAGAACATAAAACTTATTGCCGTCGTTTACCATCTTTATGTTAAGTGCTCCTCATAAACTTGTAAAGAATACACGTAATTTGTATTCGTACAGAATATAAATAAATGTACAATGCCAATGACAAAGTCTCCACTATATGACAAGCTTTTTATTTTTGATTATTTTGAGAATCTCTTTCCGGAATTAATTTCCGCATAATAAATAACTCAGAAACGATTTGTAAAATTGTATGTATTATTCATTTAAAATCTTATTACAAAATATTAATTTTTCAAAAATGCCGTTTTTTTTAAAATTAGATTATGAAAAAACCTATTTAAAAATGTTATTATTATTGACATCAATATTTCAAATACGAAATTAGGAAAGCGAATATAATGGGACTGAGGTCACGACTTGTGATTATGCTTCTGCGGATATTTGAATGAATGAATGAATCAATAAGAGTGGTGATACTTGATTCTTGATGCTTAAACCTTGTTGGGGCCTATTACATCCCATTAAGACCGCAGGCCATTTGAGACCGAGTGTCTTGAGCCCCATCAATGTTAATTTTGCAAAAAAATTTAAAAGCACACTGCCTGCATCATTATTTGAAAGGTAGTCCATAGATGACTTAAAGATAAAGTCCAACTCCAATTCAGCATTACTTTTTTAAATAAAAAATGGTAACAAAGGTGATTTTTTGAGTTTTTGCATATAGAAAGTATTGAATGAATCACATTACTATCAATGGACCATTTATAAATAATTAAAAAACCCTCAAAATGGTTTTCTATAGACTCCCATCGGGTGATATTTTACCGAGAAAATTAGGAAAAACCCTCCGCTTTTTTTTCGAAAAAATTTGTTGAAATATGCTTAAAATATTTCCGCATTTAGCGTGATATTCGTAAACTCCTATTCGAAGCCGAGCGAAGCACAGGTAGCTGGAGGTTACAAGCAGCGGAGGAGAAGAGACCGCTGGCTGGCAGATGCTGCGGCTATAGGAAATAAACGGATATATTTATTACGTCGTATATATATATATATATATATATATATATATATATATATATATATATATATATATATATATATATATATATATTTCGTACATTCCCTGATTTTCTAGAGGGATTCTTTCTTTAGGTGTTGGCAAGAGATCTTCCACTCTACGGTCTGTGGTGAAAATGGTTTCAATGTTGTGTCTCCTGAGAATTTTTGCGATCTTGTCCGTGATGCCTCTTACATAAGGAACAAAAGCTTTGGAGCCATTCGCTTGGTTTTCGCAATTTTTTGGAGCCAAGTGTTTGTTTCATAATCAAAAACATACGTTTACAAGAAAAAGAATATCTAGTTAAGTTCGACGTAACATCACTTTTCACGCAAATACCAGTCAAAGAAGCTCTTTCTGTAATAGAAAACAAATACAATCTACAAAAATATATCACCGAATTGGCTAGACACTGTCTTGATACGTATCGTATTTTTGCCATTCTTGGGTATTTGTAAATTGCTTATCTGTTTCTGTTGCATTTAACCTCTTGAAATACGCATTTTGACAAGTCTAGTTTGAAGTTCTGTCATTCAGTCATTGCCTTTTGTAACTGATCGAACTAGTAAATTAAAAAATAAAATCAGTGATCATCTGTGTGTCTTAACATTTGATTTAATCAAACTATATCTAAATCAGGTATGTACATTTTATATTTTTCGTTATAATCGTCAATAAAGTAAATTATTTCCATGTTACGCGTGTCATAACCTCATAAAAAATTTCAGGAGTATCAAAACCCCGTGTTTTTTTTTTAGTAAAGGGACCAGTTTTTCAACCAGAAAACGATTTTTTTTCAACCATAAATCAGCAGTTTTAAACCATATGCTAGTCTTTATCTATTGTATTCCAGAAATTTACAAATTTTTAAAGTAATTTCAAGTTTTGTCCAGTATTTAAAACATTGAAAACATTTATCCAATCTTTACTTCGGCTTCTGTAAGTTATTATCCAAGTTTTTGAAGTTTTATGACGGAGTTTATTCCTTGTTTTATACGTGAATTAACCCATGTTCCTGAAGCTCTGTTGTCGTTAATAGAAATACTACATATTTCCTCGAAACCCACTGCTTCTGTTAGCGAATGCGTTGCTTTTGATTCCCTTTTGGATACAAACTACTCACAACCGAACATTAAATATCCGAGTGCAGTCCAGTTTGCAAGTATTCAATTAGCCGAAATGATCTTCTAGTTCCTGCAGTCCATTAGCAAATACTCACAACCAGATAAGTAGCTGTATTTTTTGAATTTATAAGTAAAAGGAATATTAAATCGTAGTGTAGAGGAAATTGCAATTTTCGTTGACAAGCAATGTCATTTTTGCTTTATTATTTACAGTTACAATTAACATATCTTTGATATTTTTGCTTTATTGTTTATAGTTACTGCTAACATTTTGATGTAATTTCTGCTCTATTGTTTTGAACCACAGCTAACGAGTATTTTTATCAAAGTAAATTTCATAATTTAACGCCAGTAGTTTAAGTTTTATTAAATAATAAATAATTTGAAGACTCTATTTCTAGAGAAGTCTTCTCGGAGTTACCATTTTTTCGGTTTTAAGGTATAGATGACGCCTTAAATTCGAACTTTCGGTAAGAGTAACATCAGGAAGTGCTGTTTTTACATTTTATATTAAGTGAATTATTAAAACCATGCCCGTTTATAAATGCTCACAATAGGATCTAGCTGACTCGGACACTGTGGATTTTTCAAGGAATGGAATTTAACATCGTTACCTAATCTACTTTAAGACAGTTATAGACCATTCAGTTAATAAATAATTAAGAAGTAATAAATGGTTTTATATATATATATATATATATATATATATATATATATTATAAAATTTTATTTTTCATTATATATTTTGAATATATATTATTTCATGTAATATGTAACACAAATAATAAACCTAAGTTTTACATTTTTTTGTGGCATTTCTTTGGAGCAGCTGGTATTATGTATATAAATAAGTGTACCCGTTATTTCGAAATGTAGGCGAAACAATTTCTTAAACGGCATAAGCAAATAAAAATTTGAAATTTATGAAATAATGTTAAGCAAATGTTAGAAAATGGTGAAAAAATATAAGGGATAGTTAAACAAATAAATATTAAATATTAAAGATTGTAAAAAACCGGTTGAAAGAAAACATCCTCATTTTTAATATAAAATTATTATTATTATACTTACTTTTATTAATAACACGATATTCAGCGTATAACTGCATTTTTAAATTAGCTTTAAATATTGTATAATTGCATAATAGCATAAACACACAAATCTTTGTATACTTCTACGAACACAGAGCACTAAGCACTATCAAAGCTACATGGCTACGTATTATTACATTGAACCACGTTTAAATAAAATTTTAGTAAATATACACAAATATTTATTTAAAATCTATATAAATAAATGTATCTGATTATTTCTTATTTATCTATGGAAAGGTCCATTATGCGATGCCTTTCCACATATGAAATATAGTCGTAGCAATTGGCATGAGCAGTCCGCACGCGGCTCTCTTCTTCTCCGCTGCTTGTAACCTCCCATTACTACTGCTTCGCTCAGCTTCGGACTCGCATTCATACGTATCACGCTTTGTTGGGAGGCATTTTTATCATATTTCTATAAATTTATATGAAAATCTGTGATAGAAGAATTGTATTTCAAAATGTCTACTTTCAGAATCCGTTTGGCAAATCCAAATCGTACCTATCAGGTTAATACGGTGACAATGACAAAAAATGTTCTCAATTATTTATATTGTAATTATGTAAAAACTACTAATCCGACAAATTATATCTTCTGCCTGCTTAAACTACATATAATAAACTATCATTTCCCGAAAAACCTTTGCTTAATATTGTGAATTACCAAAAATATAAATTAAAAAAATCCATTTCTGTGCGTTTTTTCAGACTTTTCGCGGTGAAAAATCGTTCAATAAGGGTCTATAAAAAAACATTATATAGATTTTTTAATTATCTAAAAATGTTATATTGAAAATAATGCGGCTGATTGAATATTTTTCACAATATAAATAAAAAACCAAAAAAGTCAGTTGAAATTGGATTTTTTGTTTTAGTCTTCTACCTTTCAAGTCATGGTGCAGACAGTTTGCTATTAAATTTTTTTAAATGAAAAAATCTCTATTGGTTGGACTACTTTACAACCTCTTTACCTGACCTTGCCTAACTGCTTCGGGTGATATTATTGTATCCCCGAAATGTTCGTGCCTCAATCCGTTGAGTGTCGGACATTCTCTGAGAACATGGTCAAGTTTCATCCTCCTCCAGGTACCATTTGTAAACCGGATCATCCGCGACGTCAATCCTATTAAGATTGTCGCGCAGGTCACAATATCCCATCAGCGATTCCACCATGATTCGCCGTTTTTTTCTCTTCGGGGAGAGAAGCTCTCTAATAAGCCTCACATTAGGTCCAATTACATGTTCCTTGGCACATTTCCTTTTAGGGACAGTTTTAATTCTCTCTTACCAATAGTAATTAGAACAGATATAAGGGGTTGGGGCCATATGGCTCAGTTGCGGACCCTAACTTTATCAAACTGTCCGCTTCTTCATTTCCGTATTTATCTGGGTGACCTGGTACCCACACGAGTTTGATTGTGCAGCTTTGTTAGGTTGCCAAGTACCTCTTTGTACTCAGATAATACATCAATAATACGCTCTACTGTCATAGCATATGGTAATTGTCTTATTTTTGTTTACGTCCCTCTCACAGAGATGGCCATGTGATGACTCCAGTGCTCCTTTGGATCTCTCTCTACCGTCGGTAAATCACCAGGATCCATTTCCGGGTGTTCTTCCTCCGAATCCTCTCTACTAGGTAAAAGTGCAAAACAATGGTTTCGTTTCCAAATCAGCGCCATGCAGTCTGTTTGCATAGGATCTGATGGACATCTTTTCACAGCACTCCCCAACTACACGTGTACCGGCTAGTTCCGACGGCGAGGAGGGCTATTCATTATATCCTCCAGCGCCCTAGTGGGGGCAGTCCTCATTCCACTCATCATTCCTATATGACTCATTCTTTAAACTTTTTTAAGTGGAAGAAGGTATTTGCGCTTGGCTCTAATATCGACGTACGTGATCATAGGATGGATCATCATGGTGTATATCCCGTATATCACTTTCGGTGTCGGTCCCCATATGCGTGTGCTTACAAACCCAGATATATATGGCCTTTTAGGTCGCGCCATAATATAGTCATTCCAGCTCAGTCGTGAGTCCAGAATGACTTCCAGACATTTAACAGTTTCCTTATACGAAAGAGATCTTCCCGACAGCATAATTATGGGTAGTTTTCAAGTTTTCCTTTTTTTTTTTGTGAAGAGTACGAATATATTTTGAGCCTTTGAACATGTATTTATATCTCTCATAGCCTAAAATTGCAATTTGGCAACTCATCTCTGGTCTGGTATGTATTTAGGACTAGGCCCATCCTCCTAGGTAAATTAAACAATCTCCAGTTTAGTAAACTATCCGTGGAACTCTTGGATAATCGGTTATATACTCATGAAAGCCCCCGATTTTAGAACTGCACAATAAAGTATACACCACATATTAAAAATTTACTAAATCCATGAAATTGCCGAATGGAGATGGGACGTCCTAACCCGGTTTCTCCTTTTCTTTCAACACACAAAGGTCAGCATTATAAGGTAAATACCATTCCTCTCCACAGCAGAGTACGCAACTATGCACAGCCTTATCAATATGCGTTATAAAACTTTATTTATATGCTGAGCGTTATAGGGGGGATACCGGGACAGGGGTGGCACAGGATGAAAGCATAGGAAGATCCCAGTGCTGAAAACCTTACATAAAAATCAGTCATTTTCAACGTAAATTGTATTATCAGCCTATAAAAGAGATTCAAAAGTTTTATAATGCGATTATTAACCATATTTAATATTTAGGTTTGACAACAGCGCATACTTTTTGTATTGCCAATTTTTTGCTTGTAAACTTCTGCCAAAGTTTTAACCTTTGTACGCATGTGTCAAAGCGTTGTTTATTAGTGAATTTTATTACTGAATTGCGTTAGTGAGTTAGGAGTAAAAGTTTAAGCCAATGTTTCATTCAAAATGTGCGATAAGGCAAGAAAAAAATCCAATCATCTTTTAAAGCTTCTTCTATCATATCATTCTCTTTTTTTTTCTATATCTGAACATAGGGTATATTAAAAAATTAAGTTTTAAGCGATTGATGTCCAAATTTTCCATAAAAGCAATATTAGTGGGTATATTTTTTTTCTCGAAAACTCCCGATCCAAAATATTGAAAAAACTTAAGTTTATTTTTCCCAAATAAAATAACCCTATTTCGAAGTTTCTTAGGTTTTCCTTCACGAATGTATAACTATTGAACAACCTTAACTGTATAATAATATTGTTTGCAAGTTCAACTGTTACAACTGTATAATACTTCATCAATCAAAGTTTGCAAACGAATATTGTTATAAAGTTATCAGATTAGTCAGACATCAAAATGTTGGTTTACAGGCATGAAATGTTAATAGTAATAAATTATAAAGGACGAAGATAAAGCATGAATTTAGAGAAAGTATTCAAATGGAAATAGTTCAATTACTAAAAAATAATTGAATTCATTTTTAATTTATTTCTAAAAAGAAAAAGGTTCTAAATTCAATCAATTTTTTGCGTTATGTTCAGAAATTTGTTGTGATGGTCCCATCTCTCTTTTATCCAAATTGGTTCAATAAAATCGAAAATGGCGAATAAAAAAATTAATTTTATCCAATTTTCTCTAAAACTGATATCAGGAAGTTTTTGGGATAGGCAGTAGCGAACTAAGGGGGGACAGAAAATGCGTGGCTCGTCCCGGATATCTGGTCCTCGGGGGCTTTCAAATCTCAACAAGTCAGTTAATCAAATCCCAAACAATTTAAAAATATGTTCAGTAAGTTAAAGGTAGTTCGAAGTTAGAGGTAATGTCAATATGCAAAATATAAACGTAGACAGGTACCTATTTATCTATTATCAGGCAACGGCAATGATTAATGGGTGTGCTCCGCAAAGAATTTACATAAAATGTTACACGAAACGTAAACTATAATAAGACCAATAAAAGTTCATCAATGTAGATATAGCCGTTGAACATTAGAGACAATCCAGCTCATAACTCGAGGATACCAAGTCTCTGCCTCAACGGAATATAAAAAAAGACATGACTCAGCCGCTAAGATACTCCACCAAGAGTTAAAAGAGAAATCAAATATATTGCAGGTAGGAAAAGTGCCTTACTATAAATACAACCTGGAGCTTATTCTCGAGAACAACGAGTTCAAGCTATATTGGGACCGAACGGTTCTTACAGATCAAAGAGTTGCTTATAATTGACCAGACATTATATTAATAGATTAAACTTCTAGGCGAACCACACTAATCGACATTCCAGTACCAAACCACAATAACCTAAGACCAATATACAATGAGTAGATCGCCAAATACAGAGACCTAGAGGTGCAAATTTGCAGACAATGGGAAATGAACAGCGTCCAGCGTCCATCAACTTTACAACGTTCAGAGAATGGCTTGTGTGGGAATATTGAGTGCGATGAGGACTGCTCCCATCAGGGTAGCTATTCTCGTTCCTGAGAGAACGATCACTTGATGGAAAGTGGGCATGGTTCTCACGAAAAAGTAAGAAACCGTATTCTAAATAAGTTTTCATACTTTTTCGTTAGAACCACGCCCAATCTCCATCAAGATGATCGTTCTCTCAAGAACGAGAATATGTACCCAGGGCTCTTGAAGTCCTGATGAACCCGCCTCCTCTTCACTTATACATAGAGAACGAGGCCCTGAAGACTGTTTATCGTCTCAGTTGTCCAGCACATCTTGGAATTGGAACGGGCGGCTACTCAGGTGTCTGGGAAAGCGCGGTGGAGAGGTGTCCATCACTTCCCACGCGGATAGATTACATGACGTCGCTTTTAAAACCTAACCTATCCCTGGAGATATTTTTTCCAAGTAGAGAAGATTGGAAGAGAGAACAAAATCTTCCGAAAAATGGATTCTGGTGATATACTGATGGATCTCGACAAGATGAAAGAGCCGAAGCAGGAGTATTAGGCAGGAGCACAGGAGTCAGAGAGTACTACTCTCTCGGACAATGTGCGACAGACAGGAATAGGGTAATAAATATATGCTCAGACAGTAAGGCTGCGATATTGGCACTGAAGTTCAGTGTTGTAACTTCGCGACTGGTATCTGACTGCAAGGACGTACTAAATGACAAGGAACGGCTGCACAGTCAGACGCGTATGGGTCCCAGGTCACTCGGACATACACGGGAATGAGGAAGCAGACCGTCTTGCAAAGTTGGATTCGGCAACTGAACAGTATTGACCCGAATCAATACTACCTGTCCCAAATTGCTATTTTTAAAAGGGAATTAAAATCGTTGCTGGAAAGCAAATTTATTGAATCGTGGAGGGGAGGTCCTGGAATGAGGTGCTCTAAGGAACATATAACAGGGTCTAGCGCACGGCGTATTAAGGACCTTCTATCCTTGGGAAGGAAAGAGCTGCGAATTGTGGTGGGATTGTTGACAGGACATTGATACCTCAGGGGTTATCTTCATAAAATCGGTGTCGAGGACGACGAAACTGTTGACCATGTCATCAGAGAGTGCCCAACACTCAACGGACTGAGCCAGAGATATTTCGTAGTTACAATTTTGTTACCAGAGGCAGTTAGGCAAGTTCAACTAACAAAGCTGCTTGGATTCGCAAAGGCGATTGACCTCGAATAACCTGCAGTCATGGTGGTATGTAAAGGGCCCAATGGAGACCTAGACATTGATGATCTAGTATCACCATCCCCCTTTTCATTCGTTTCATTCAGTGATTTTCAAGGGCAGACATTACAGATCTTAGAGTAACTTGTTGAAACTCAATATGCTAGATAAGGTATGTCGATCTAAAAAATGTACATGTTCCCCGTTTTTCAAAATCAGTTTTGGGGGTTGTTCGGGCGTAGATTATGAATCTAAAAAGAACTATAGTATGAAATCGATTACACATCAAGTCAGTTATAAAATCATTCGCATTCTCTTTTTGTTACTCACATTTCTGAAGGAATAATTTGGCACCGACTTCAAAAATTTCAATCCCACATAAAAATTTATATTGTTGTTTTTCACTTTTTAGCACTTTTTTAGAAGTTGATTCAATTTTTTTAGAAAAATTTTAATTCATTTACTTTAACTACCACTAATGACGTAATGGTTAAATTCTGTGCACCGTAGCCCAAAATTATTTTTAAAGAATAATTTCAGGTATTTACGATGTTTTGAACCTAATGTCTGATATTCTTCTTAATCTACAGGAAAAAAACATAAATATAGGTCCGTAACAGGAGAAGTGCGTGTTTCCATAGTTTATCTTTGATGCCCTGAATTCTCTGATAAAATGTGTTCCAATTGAGCCGCTATCGTTTCTTTTCATCAGTTCGTGAAAAAAGAAATAAAAATGTTTTAGAAAGAGAACAATAAATGTCGTGTACCGCGTAATTAATGGTGGTTATTTTAGGGAAATATAATGACTTCTATAAATAAATAGCGTTGATGTAGGTTCTGAAGCATAAAATTATAAACGACTGAGATTCGAAAATTGTATACATACAAGCCATTTTTGAATGACAGGATTTTACATTAGGCAATATACATGATTACTAATGTATAATACAAAACGTTTTTAAAAATAAATCTTTAATACTTTTTTTTATTAACTTGATAAACGTTATCTCCAAAGATATGCTGTAGATTGTAATAATATTACATACAAATGTACCTCCTGATTTCCATGATCATTTTCAAAACAGATATTTGAAAATTAAAATTAACTTTGATTTGTATTGAAACATAGTTCATATTATAGCTATTTGGCTAGATACAGTGTGTTTCAAAATAAAATTTGACAGTTTACTCAAGCCGATGGGGGTAATTCGGCTTAAATATTTTCAAGTTGGTGGCACTTTCACTTATATCTGAAGTTGACGACTTCTTGCTTATTTTGAATGGAACACCGTATATGTTATATCATTAGAACATACGTAAAATTATAGACATATTTTATGTATCATGTCCTATAACTAAGTCTAACAGTTTTTGACATATTTTACATTTTATGTCAAAAATTGCTTTTACAGGCCTAAATATAATTATCAATTTCTCCCATATGAAAGCCTTTATTACTTAATTGGGGTTGGTTTCCTTCTAGAAGGGGATCTACTTTAGTGCACTGTGTTAATATTTTAATAATAAAGGAATACGGGATGATCAAAAATTAACATTAAATATTATCTTAAGAAAATTATTAAAAGCCAATTTTTTTTTTAAATATAAATCCCCTATTTTTGTGATGTTATCTTATTTAGCATTAAAAATAAGTGTGAATTTAAATAAGTTTTTCTATTAGAAAAATTTATTGTTTTTGAAATATACCTATACGACTTTTAGGTTTTGTTATTAGTTGGCCATGACGGCAAAACGAGACGAAAGATAACAATAGAGCCCTATAGAAATGTCACTATGTCTTGCCATTTGACAATTATTAATAAAAATCGTACCGGGGCCCTTAAATTATACACACGAGGATTATGTAAATTTGTTTATTATGTATGGCGAATGCAACAAAGTTTTATCAAAAACATACCAGATATTTGCTGATAGATACCCAGTTAAACAGCAGCCAGCACGGCACAGTGTTAAACGAATATTGGAAAATTTCAAAAATTTTAGCACCATTAAGGGAAAAATCCATAAAAGGAAACATTTCTCAATGATGAAAATGTCGAAATAAAAATTCTGGGATATATGCATATGACATCGTTAAGTCAAGTGGCCCTAGGAACAGGAATCTGGAAGAGCTTAATATATTGAACTTTTACCCTTACTTAATATCTTTAATTCAACAGCTAAAGAACACCGATTGGCCAAAAAGAGTGCATTTTTGCAAATTTATATTAAATCAGCAGTGTATTGTCGACCTAATTAGTAGCCCTGAAGCAGAAACTAACGCTAACGACCTAAATAATAAATTAACAACTGCCTTACTAGAAAGTCAGAACAAATTTTATCCTAAAACCCAAAAATAAGAGAAGCTCAGTCAAAATACCAGACAACTAATGCAGAAAAGAAGAGGAATGAGAAGTGAAACGGACACTAAAGCTGACGAACTACAAAAAATAAATAAAGAAATATCCAAAGCTGTTAGACAAGACACTTGAAAATACAATCAAGAACAGATTGAACATACCATTGAGAACAATAAAAGTATGAAAGTATTGAGAAGAAAACTAGGAACGGGAACAAGACAAATAATAAAAGTGAAAGCTAAGAATGGTTAGTTTTCAACAGACAGAGAGGAAATCCTTAAAGTAGTCGAAGATTTTTACAAATTACTATACAGATGCCAAAATAAAGAGAATAGCAAAGATCAAGTACCAGAAATATTGACAAGAAAAAAGGGCATTGTCACAAGGATCAGAACAAATGCCGGAAATCACAATGGACGAAATAAAACTAGCCCTAAGAAAAACTAAGAGTAACAAATCTCCAGGCGAAGATGGTGTAGTTATTGATGCAATTAAAATCGGAGGTGTTTTTCTACTTAATAAAATAAAAGACCTTTTTAATATGAGCCTTTTGGACTGTACAATACCCGACAAGTGGCACAATTCTGAGGTAATTTTGATTTTGAAAGGTCAATGCTAGGTATATCGCTGCGTGACCGAGTTAGAAATGAAGACCTGAGACGAAAGACAGGAGTTACCGACGTAATTTCCCGAATTGCCACACTCAAGTGGAACTGGGCCAGACATGTCGCCCGAATCAGTGATGGAAGGAGGACGAAGAGATTACTCGAATGGAGGCCGAGATTAGACAAAAGAAGTAGAGGAAGACCCCCTACTCATTGGACTGACGATCTCAAGAGAATTGCAGCAAATTGGATGCAAATCGCTCAAGATAGAGCACAACGTACAAGAATGAGGAAGGCCTATGTCCAGCAGTGGACGCAAAGGGCTGGATGAAGAAGAAAAAGAAGAAGACTACCCTCGATTTTGGGACAACATAATTTGGACGTATAATCAAAATTTACGAAAAATGTTTTTTTTTAACAGACACAATTACCATTTTTGGAGTGATTAAAACCTTCATACAGAAACACTGCGGAATTTTCAATAAATCTGCCAATTTAACGTATATTATGCTGTAAGAAATGATATAATAATAAAACCACATTTTTATGAAGACAATTTAAATGGTAATTCATTAATAATACAAATCAAATTATGTCCCCATTTTAAATTATGTATTAACTTTTGTGGGAGAAGGATATTTAAATATTTTAGAAGAGTTAGCAATTTACCTCTGGCGGAACACAGCCAACTCGATGGCGCCCCACTTCACAGTTCCGTTCCAGTTACTAACTTCTTTCAAACGACATTTTATGACAAGTGGATTGCCAAAAATGGACCTTTTCTGTGGCCTTTTCGTTCTCTTGATTTGACTGTCTTAAAGTATTTTCTATGAGGAACAATAAAATACATTGTTTATTATAATCTAGTGACAACGATGAAGGACTGTATGATAAGGATAAGGGACGCGTGAGAAAGTTTATCGCCAGATACAGTTAGAGTTGCAATCCAGGACGAACTAACTCGGAGATGCCAAAAATCTGTGGTAGTGCAGTTCATAAGTTGTTTCCTTGTGTAGGGTAAGCCGTTAAGAATTTTCACTGTACAAAAATGTTAAATTGCCCGTATTTCAAAAACGAAAAATTTGTGGAAAGACAATCTGATACAAAGTTACCCTAGGGGTTTTATATTGAAAAAATTTACTTTTAACGAATTTATCAAATTAGTATTTCACGTTAGTTTTTGGTCACAATTCATTTATTTATTATCAAAATATCAACCCAGTGTACTAAAGTTAATACCCTTCTAGAAGAAAACCAACCACAATTAAATAACGAGGGTTTTCATATAGGAGAAATTGATAGTTATGTTTAGGCCGGCAAACGCCATTTTCTTTATATTTAAAATATGTCAAAGACGGTTGAACTTAGATATAGGATATTATATATAAAACATATCAATAATGAAAATGAAAGGCGTTCCAAATAAGATAAGCAAGGCATCAACCGGTATAATTGGAAGTCTCACCATCTTAAAAATATTTAAGCCGAACTGCCCCCATCGACTTTAGTGAATTGTCAAATTTTAAAAATTTTCCAAATCTATTTTCCCAGAACTCGATCATGTGACACCCTGTATATGTCCTATCGTAATCAGAGAAAAATTATCCTCGAATATTTGTAGTAACTATCATTCCATGCTTGCTATTTAAAAATAATAAAATTGCAGTATATTTTGATAAGAAGTTTTATTTCCAGCATTCGCGCACGTCAAAACGAGTGCAAAAATTAGTTTTGAAGAAACTACCTTGACCATAATTTTAAGGAAATTTTATATTCATAAATTCAAGATAAATATGTTTTACACAAACATTTATTTTTCCCGGTCTTTTTATTAAATATTTTCAATTCACCTCTCACCAAAAACAAGAAAGACTAATCTATTGTTCTAAATATATTTTAGAAAGATATAGATATTGTCTAAATCTAATATTTAAAATAATGGAAATGGCATTGAAACACGACACATTCACGCCGATATAATAAACTAGTTGCGAATTAAATACTGTCATACAAATATGGT
The DNA here is from genome assembly GCA_034092305.1 of Diaprepes abbreviatus. Lineage (NCBI taxonomy): Eukaryota > Metazoa > Arthropoda > Insecta > Coleoptera > Curculionidae > Diaprepes > Diaprepes abbreviatus. Next base: position 764,527 of record JASJET010000372.1, on the reverse strand, counting down.
TACGTAATGGAGACCAGAATAGGGTAAGGGTAAAAAATTATTTACATTAGCAATACAGTTTTATATGTCAAGTTCGCAGGCACAGCTGAAGTGGCTATGGAATCGCCATACTGCTTCGCACAACGCTGAAAATTGAACCAATAAATTGATAGTATAGTATCCCAAAGACAATAAAGAAGGTAATGCAAAAGAACAAAAATATTACATCTAGAGTTCAGTGGCTGCTGGCGCATTTAAAAAAATAGGGGTTGCAATTCCAATTGTACATAAAAAACATAGATTAGATATGTATAAAATCTGTCATAGACACCAATGGAAGAAAAAATAAATGTCTTTAAAAATTGAGTTAGTATGAAACAAAGCAGTGTATTTTAAATAACTAAACATAAAGAAGGTAGTAAATTTTAAAAATATTGCAGTCAAAACAAAATGTACTTATAACTTACTGTGTGAATTATTGATAAAGAAAATCTATACGTCGTTTTTTGGCATTGGTAAACTTATTGATAACCCGCTTATTGAAATCAGGTATGTTTCGATAAGATCCCTTTCTTTAGAAAGCATTGCCAAAGGAGAAAGTCTTTTTTGGCTCATAGTATTCCGTAAAAACGTTTTTACCCGTTTGAGGGTAGAAAAGCATCGTTCTGCTTGAGTAGATGCCATCGGAAATGTAATTAAAATTTTTAAATTTTCAGAAGTTCACTAAATGTCTTACCTAGCTCGATATTTTGCAAGAGATAGTCATAAAGTACAAAAAATCCCGAAATTCATTTAAATTCTTCAGTTTCATATATGACGGTCAGTTCTGTACAAAGTTTTTGTTCGATAAAAAAGAGGTAAATTTAACGAGGTAAGCTTTTGTTAACAATTTGATCTAGTACTGCGGTTCTTGAGGAATGTTTGAAAAAAAAATAACAAATCCCTTGTAAATTGGAAAAAATATACGAATATATTCATTGGAGGATTAAGTGTTTAACATTACCAAATCTAATTGATATGCATAACAATGCACGTTAGCAGCATATTCATAGGTTTTTTTTATAATTTCTTGCACCCCACTCGACTGGCCGCTTATGTTTTCTTGAGAATAAAAAAGTGCTCACTTACATATACAGGAAGATAGAGAGCAGGAACTGCATTATATTTATCTGCTTTTCTAGAATCTCTTCCAAGAGATTCTTAAAAATGCCTAACACATACATGATGGTTTTTATAAATACCTTCGTAATTCGGAATCTTTTGAATTTGGAAATTGAAATCAGCCCCTGTATTTGTCTGCACAGTTTGGGACAGAGCACCTAATTTTGAATATTTTTTTTCTCGCCTAACATTTTTAACCTCTTTAAAACGTAACAAAATATCTTGATTAAAGGAAAAACATAGTTACTATCATAAAAATTAAAATACTGGTACAGTAGATATCACTCATAGAAGTACCGGCACAGTAGACTTCACGGTTGTCTTCTAACCTGAACTAAAGGAATGGTTTAACTGTTGCAGGGAGAAGAAACCTTTAAATAATAATGGCAGGGCCACGCGCCATTGGAAGCAAAATTTTAGATACTCATCCACAGGAGAAATTTTTCTAGTAGAGGGATATTTTGTGGGACAAACTAAATACAGCTTTAAAAATTAATCTCCACGTCTTAGATAGGCAACTCTATATACGCTTTAATAGATTAGCTTAGTTTGTATTAAAATTGCACCAGCAAAGCGATAACATTTCTTGGCTTAATGCTGTAATACGGACAAATTATTAATGATATTTAGGCGAAGTAAGTTAAATTATATCAATAATTGACTGCTGTTCGCGTATAATCTAAGTAAAAAAATTATTTAAATCTGATCATTAAATTATCAGTAAAAATTAAAAAGTATTTGTACTTATACTTATTAGTATGTTTTATTTAAATTTACAATTTTTTTGGGGGTTGCGCAAACCTGTAAACCTAAGGAAAAGCTGTCACTGGTAGAGCTGACCTACGTATACCCAGGATTGAATTTACTTGGGTTGAAATAAAGAACAAGTGTGTACAGATAATCTAGGATGTTATTAAGTTTATGACAGGTAATAGTGGGATGAAACTAGTACACAGCATCTCCTGGTGTAATTTTAACTTAAAATAATGTAATATTACACAAGCTGAAAACCCTCAAAGTTCGATTTTTGTAAAAACGATTTTCTACAACTAGATTGTCGTAATTTGTTGTCCGTTGTTCCTCTTATCTACATGATTCCATATATTTTTCTTTTTTCTTCTTTTAAACGGATACCCTTATTTTCTACGTCAGGGACTTCTATTCCCTGTGCCACTTAACATTCTAAACAACAGTTCTAAACGGAACTCCGTTCCCGCATTCTAACACTACAACATAATAAAATTCAGGACGTTGGCTTTAACATGGAGAATGTTTTTTTGTTTTCTTTTTCTTAAAAAAAGTGTTTCTTGGGGAATTAACAACAACAAAAAAAGGAAACAGTATCGGTGAAAATGGTTAGAAATTAAAAGTCCTTAAAGTACATGGCCATTCATAACTGTAAGAAAAATTAAAAATTTTTGATGTCTCTGCTTAGGATTCTTTGTATTTAAAAATGGAAAATTTTTACTGAATAAATTTGAGTAAAAATTACATGGGACCATCGCCAGGCGCGGATCCAAAGGGGGGCGATTGCCCCCCCCCCCAAAGCTTTGAGTTCAGGAAAATGACCCGATTTTACATCTTTTACTATAGGTTATTCAAGAATCAGAGAGAGTGATAAACCTTTTTGTACACTTTTTTTCTTTGCATCACTAAGTATTTATGGCATAGACTGTTTTTTCGGTAAAAAACTTAAAATAAAAAGTTTTTGTAACTTTATTTTATTTCTTACTAGCGACCCGCCCCGGCTTCGCACGGGTGCAATGCTGATACTAAATACACTACAGAAAAACTGTGACTATTTATTTTATTTTTACAACAATTATTACATCGGCCTCCGACGCGCTATTTATAGGCACGCTGCCGCCGCCCCGGTCGGCCAGTACCGCCGCAAGCGCTACTTCCCGCAATTTTAAATCTGTAATATCTTCGAAAATATTCATTTAAATCTTGTGCTGTAAAGGACCATATAGATCTATATTAAATCAACAATGTATTTAAGCTATTTAATTGGATAAGGATTAATGCTGTATTGGTTAAAATCGCTTCAAAATTTGCCATTATTTGTCGTAAAAAGTAAATGACAAAAAAATGTTATTGTGGGATATCCATGAGAGATAGACATATACCATCGCGGAGTTTTCTGTAGACCTTTTCAATGTGTACAAATAATTAGTACATTATTTTGATAAATCTCGTAGGGTTCAGCCTGCGTTTGCAATGTAAGCGGAAAAAAATATGATAATTAACGACATCACATTAGAAACCTCAAAAATAAGAGTATTTCTCCACTATTTAATGGATGTTATTATACATATAAACCTTCCTCTTGAATCACTCTATCTATTGAAAAAAACCGCATCAAAATCCGGTGCGTAGTTTTAAAGATTTAAGCATACAAAGGGACATAGGGACAGAGAAAGCGACTTTGTTTTATACTATGTAGTGATGCAGAATTAAACACTAAAAAGGGTTTCACATGTAATTAATTTTTATATGTTACAGTTAAAATTAGACCTACTAATTTTTATTTTTATTGCATTGACATCTTAATTTAATTTACTTAAAATTAGACCTACTAATTTTTATTTTTATTGCATTGACATCTTAATTTAATTTACTTTATTATATGAAAATCCGATAGCCCCAAAAAAATAAAATAAGCCTGTTAATTCTACACGCGTAAGTAAAAGACACAAATACAAAAATAAAATAATAAAAAAATTACGGCTAATTGGAATTAAATATATATAAAATTAAAGAGTGGGACACACTAAAATAAAAATATGTAAAAAATTATAAAAAACAACATTAAACAATAAAATACAACAAAAACAAAAATAAATAATAAATTGTTTTACACTGGTAAACATTACGTATTTAATTCGTAATCAAAGTCAGTGAAGCTTCTTCGCTCAAATTAATTATGATTGGTTCCTCTATCTGACCGATCATGAGATCGAGTTTCCACATTTTGTTTTATTCGTTTATTATATGGATTTTTCGCAGTAACCTTATTGAAAAACATGTTTCAAAAGTTCAGTTAAATTACTAATTTTGTGAGTAGTACCATTTCTAGAAACTCTACCTTTTACTTGAGAGAGATATTTCCTTCTCCAACGGACAGTTTCCGGACGATCTAATCTATAAGAACGATTTCTTATCGGTGTTTTTCCAGCAAAAATTAAGTTTTCTAAGCAATTTCCAGAGCTCAGTTTTTTTAATTTCAGGTAAATCCCAATCTTCATTGATTTTAGTTCGAATTTTGTCGACGGTTGGGATCTGCTTCTTATAATAAAATGTATGTACAACTCCTTTTATTGCAGTTTCCTCTTTTTTTCCAACAAGGTTTTTCGTCTGCCGGTGATCGAATGTGGCTTGGTAGTACAAACAATTCCAGTCGTTTTTTTCTCCTTCAATATTCGGTACACAGTAGATTTTCCAACTCCTGTCATGTTGGAACACATCTCAACAGAGCATCTAACATTATTATCTAGATATTGATATCTTAGGGCATCATAAACATTCATCGTAATAAGTTTTTCGTTGAGGAAAAAATGCCCCGGTTTAACGATTTTGGAATAAATATAGAGGTCGAAGCCATATCTTTTGGGTATCTTAATCTCAAATAATAAATAAAAACAAGCGCAAACAAGATAAATCACTAAGGACACACTATAAGCTGTACTTTGCTCACAGACAGAAATTAAATTGAACGAATGTCCAAGATGAAATGGAAAAGAAGTTCAACTTTATGAAAAACTTCAATACACAGTTAAGTCGCAAAAGTGAATGGGACAGAAACACCATAAAAAAACTTAACAAGAATTATCCAGGTGACTCCAAAACAACGGAAGAAACTGGAATAAGAGTATACGGACCTAGAATCAGTCACCATGAAAGCTTGGGTAAGTTAGCAAGAATCTTCCAGGCGAAAATACACGCCATCAGGAAATGCATTCAATTCAGCAAAGAGAAAAAGTATCGCGGACAAGAGATTATTATCATGTCGGAGAGGCAAGCAACCATCAGTTCCTAAGTAATCAGCTCCAAGATCGATTGGAAATTCCTAAAGGAAGTAAACGAATTAGGTAAGAATAATAAGGTCACCCTTCTGTGGGTAACAGGACATACCGGGGTAAACGGGAATGAAATAGTAGACAAGCTCCCGAGAAAAGGAACTAAGACACCATTTCAGGGGCCCGAATCTTTCTGTGGAATCGGTAGCAGTGTAATGCTGGAAGAACTGAAAGAGAGGAAGAGAGGAGGAGATCCAATGATTGGACGGATCTGTAACGAATAAGACAAGTAAAAATACTTCTTGGGAATTACTATCAGAAGAGATTCAAGGAATGCATAAGTCTAAGCATAAACTAACTTAGAGTTCTGACAGGAGTCCTGATGGGGCATTGCCTTCTGAAGGGACACCTCAAGAAATTCTGGAAGGAAGAGGACGAACACTTTATACACATCCTTTTAGGGTTCAGGGCTTTAGAAGACCCTAAAATGCGGTTCTTGAGAGCATACCAAATAGAAGAGGAGGAATTATCCACTTTAAAGCCATCCTACAATATAAGGTTTCTAAAGAAAATAGGCCTGGAGGATCTGCTCTAGTCAATACATCGCGATATTGTATTTTTTCATTATGCGATATTTTGAAACAAGGACTGTAATTAATATGCAGATGTCAATCTGGCCGCTCTTAAACAAAGTTATAATAATTGAATTTCATTATGTTAATGTATTGTTTATTTTATGGTCAGATGCCTATATACATATATATATATATATATATATATATATATATATATATATATATATAATATCTTTGTTTTCTTAAACCATCTATATTTATTTTTCTGAAATTTCTTGATTAAGGCTGGTATTTTCCTTTAAAATTTCCCACTTTTCTTGTATTATTTGATTTAAAAGTTCGTTAGGTATATTGGTATATAATGATACTACGTCAAGGGAAAGTAAAATATAATTATTTGGAATTTTTGTTCTATTGATGAATTCCTTAAAACTGAAAGAGTCTTTTATATAATATTCATTTTTGATAAACAATTACTAAGATATTTAGATAATTTGTAGAACGGTGATTGTATGCACGAGACTATGGGTCTAAGTGGAATGTCTGGTTTATGTAATTTAGGCAGTCCGTAGATCTTCGGTGCAACTGCGATATGTATTAATAATTTCTTGCCTTCCATCTCAGGCATGAGTTTTTTGGATATCGTTTTCTTGATCAAGGTATTGTTTTTTAATTGAAAAGTGTTAGTAGGATCACTGCGAAGTTTCTTATATGTTAGGTTGTCAGATAGTAAACTATTTAATTTTAAGTTGTAGTCCTTTGTGTTCATAACTATAGTTTTATTTGTTTTGTCTGGTTTTAAAATGGTTATATCGGGGTTATCTTTAATAAATTGTTTAGCTCTATTTAGTTGCTTGGAAATTTTTTTCTGGAAGGTATTTTCTTTTTGATTTTCCCGAATATACAGGATGTCTCACGATGACCGTCCATTAGAGTATCTCGGGAAGTAATACGATATAAATTCTGCAGATTTGTATAACTGGGTTTTCGGTGACTCTGTCTTCAGATCAAGTAACAGTGATCTTGTGCAACTTCGAGTTATATCGGAAGTTGTTCAAAACTTACTTATTTTAAATGGATCACCGAATATACTATATATTTTTTTTGTGTTCCTTTCTTCATTTCTCTGTGTCTTTTAGTTGTTTCAACTATATGAATCGCTCTTCTAAATTCTCCTGTAGCACAGTTGATGCTGGTCATGCTGCATGTGATAAGAACTGTCCATTCTACAAACGCAAATTATCTAGATTAAGGGCTCAAATTCTTGGTAATCGTACAATTGCGATTTTGAACGTACTTCCATGAGTGGTATCCTTCACTGTATTATTAGTAATGTTAGTGCTACTAACTTTGTCGATCCGGATAGATTATCCGAACGGAATTCTGAATTTAATGAATGTCGAAAATATTTCACGATCTATTATCAAAATGTCTATGGAGTTAATAGTAAAACCCATACACTATTTAATGCGTCTTATTGTTACAATTATGATCTTATTACATTCTCCGAAACATGATTGTCGCCACAAGTGCTTAATAGTGAATTATTCTCTTCCGATTACTCAGTCTTTCGTTGTAATTGTCGAATCGCTCTGCTAAATGTTAAAAGCTTCTCGGCAATACTAATTTAATTTTAGACAACCTCCCAACATTGATATAGTAGGATTATATATATCAAAGCTAATTTTTACACTTTATCGGTAATTGTTATTTATACACCACCCAGTTTTACGGCTTACAACGATTTATTCGTAAATCTTAACGTCTTGCCGGATTTGAATAGCGCTTCGAGTATGTTGTTTTGGGGTGATTTTAATATTCCCGAATATATGTCTGCGAATATAAGTTGTGCTACGGAGAGTCCAAAACTACATGCTGTTAATAATTCTTTTAACGTCTTTAACTTATATCAGTTCAGTACTGTAAAAAATCACGACAAACGACTTATTGACTTCGTGTTTGGCCCACTAGACTCTTGTGGAGTTGTTGAATTTGATTCGGCAATGTTACCTGTTGATGTTCATTACTTCCACTGTCCACATGCTCTTATCGAATGTACAAACAAAGCAAATTTAAATTAAAAGAACATTATATACATATAATTTGAGAAAGGCTGATTTTCCTAGGATGTACCAAATTTTGCTCGACAGTGACTGATCTTTTCTACATGAGGGTCTTGCTGTTAAAGACGATGTGGCAACATTTTATCAGCATATAGATATAATCCTTAATGAGACGGTACCAAAAACTTTTCTCAGGCATAGTAGGTACTCACCTTGATTCACTGAGGAGATAATTCTCTTATTAAAAAATAAAGAGATGCTATGGCGAAAATACAAAAGATCTAAGGAGTGTGATTATTTATCTTTCAAGAATGCTAGGACAGTCGTAAAAAATCTTATCCGTACCTCCTATAATACTTATCTTGCATATCTTGAAGCGAAATTTAAAAAGAACTCCGAATCGTTCTGGTTCTACATCAATCTTAGGAAGTCTAACAGTATTTTGCCAGCTGCTATTTCTTATCAAAATCGGGAAGTAACTAATCCCGCTGACATCGTTAATCTCTCTTCTCTCTCTCTTTGTGAACCTCTGTCCATCCACTCCTGGATGTAGGTCTCTCTCAATTGTTTCCATCTTTCTCTATTCTTCGCCAATCTCATCCACTGTTTGCCCGCCACTGTCCTTATGTCTTCTACCCATCTTTTTTGAGGTCTTCCCGTGCTTCTTGTTGTCTCCCTCGGTATCCATTCCAGGATTCTTCGTGTCCATCTATTGTCCTCATATGGGACTATGTGACCAGCACATCTCCACTTTGCAACCTCCTTCACGATGTCTTTGACTTTCGTTCTGCTTCTTATCTCGGTGTTTCTAATCCTGTCTCTCAATGATATTCCAAGCATGTTTCTTTCCATCGCTCTTTGGACTGTTTCTAATTTTTTAGCGGACTTTTTGGTGAGGGAGATGGTCTCTAATCCATACGTATACACCGGTAATATGAATGTGTCGTATACACCGGTAATATGCATGTGTCGTATACTTTTCTTTTTTGATTTATGGGAATTGAATTTATTTTTCAGGATGTATGCAAGTTTACCGAAAGCGGCCCATGTCAGCTGTGTTCTTCTTTTTATTTCAGCATCCTGGTTTGATTTCCCTAGTCTGATGTCATGACCCAAGTATACATAGTGTTCGACGTTTTCTATCCTCTGGTTCTGTATTGTTATGTTTGCCTCTTCGTGGCTTATTATTTTTGTTTTGTTGTAGTTTATTTTAAGGCCTACAGATGCGGATACGTCATTTAGCTGTTGTAGCATTTCGTTCAATTCTTGGAGATTACCTTCTATTAAGATTATGTCATCAGCAACTCTGAGATGGTTCAAGTATATTCCGTCGATGTTTATACCTTTTTAATCCCAATTAAGTTCCTTAAAAATGTCCTCTAGGACTAGGGTGAACAGTTTTGGCGAGATAGTGTCCCCTTGTCTCACTCCCCTTTGTAATTTTATGTGAATAGTTTTCGTCTTGTCGTCTATTTTTATTTGAATGGTTGCATTTTCGTATATGTTCGTTATGATGTTTATGTATCATCGTTAATACATTTGCGAAATTATTCAAAGAGTCTTTTATTGTTTCTTCTCCTTATGTAGTTACTTCTATTCATAGTCGCAATTTTTCATTCCTAAAATAATGCCTAAAGACGTTGAGAAAGGCTGGAAAAAATTAAAGGCCAAATTTACGGCGGGTCCCGATTCCATTCCTTCGTTTATCGTAACGGATTGTGCTTAGGCGTTTGCTGAGCCTTCGTCTATAATTTTCAATGTATGCATTCAGAAATGTATTTCCTTTACCTATAGAGGAAATAAAAAATCTGTTCGGTTTTTAAAAAGCATGATAGAACCAGGGTCAAAAATTATCGCTCCATAAAGTCGAAAATTATCTCTCCATAGCGATAATGTGCAATTTTGCAGGATTCATACAGCATTACTGAACGGTCACCGTGAGGATGTATCTGAAGATTGTTAGTTATGAGATATGAATTTTGGAATAACTTGGACTATTATAATCTCCTTGCAAAAGAATGTTTCAAATTTAACATGAATGTTAAAAGGTTATTGGTCTTAAACAATATTCAAGAATTCGCTTAACTCATATTCTTATCATTGTTTTTGATTAGATAGTGGCCTTTATCGTTAATGATATTTAACTCACTATAACAAACTATTCTATTTCTAGAGCGTTTAATATTGACTTTTCAATAAAGTGTGTATTTTCAAAAGGACTATGGGGGGGAAATACCAGAACAAAGACCGCCGTGATTGATTAAAATAACAGCTTGTTTTAGGGTTGAATAATTGAATTTTTTCCCAGATTTAAAAAGGGGATCCTAAATTTAGTTCCATTTAATTTATTGAGATCTTTTTTTGTCATCGTGTGGGCGTTGATTATTATTTTTTTTTGGGGACAAGCTGACAGTTTAACCAATTATTAATTTTAGCATAAAAAGTGGAAAATTATTAAATAAATTACAGCTTTACAATTATAATATCTATGGAGATTGATCATTTAAAAACATAATAACGACAGATTATTTAGGGATTCATGGAACATTTTATTACTTTTCGGCGCCATATTGGATTTATCATTTTTTATATTGGTATTTTAATCAGCGACCTCAAAAATCTCCAGCTAAGTATTCTCGAGGCTTGTTCAATACGTATGTTAATGCGTTGTTACTTTATGATCAGGTTACAGAACGGGAATAAGAGGTGATTTTACAAACGATCAAAAAGACGTAATTATAATTAAAAATCTATTTCAGGAAGGTTACCAATTCGCGGATACTCTTAAGAATTCCTATTGGCTTAGACACCATATTGGGGCCGCCTTTTTGATTTCTTTTTCAAGTGCTACATAGCTTCTTTGACATTTTGAGTTATTACACATACACACACACACACACACACACATATATATATATATATATATATATATATATATATATATATATATATATATATATATATATATATCACAAAAGAGCATCAGCTGACTTAGCAATTTTTAGATTTCACATAGTAGAAAGGTTTTCGGGTATCCTGTGTATGTGCTGAGTCCTCAGAACTGTAGGGCAGCTGACGTTTCGGTGAAATCTGCTTCACCATTTTCAAAACTCACTGTACGACGTATGTGGGAGAAATGACGCTTGCGACTCGAGTGCTGTCCGTCTCGTGTGTACGTGGGGCGCGTTAGTTGACCAGATGGTTCTGGCCAATCAGGTTGCGTGCTCTGCAGCGGGCCTCTTTGCAATTTCGAAGGCTTCCCTCTTGTGGACAGGTTTTTACATCTCGATAGCATTTTTGTTTTTGTAAAGTTTATATTATGTCCTGCGTTTAACAAGTGTTGGGCCAGTGCAAAAGAAATTGTTTTTTGCTTGAGAGCATTTATATGTTCTTCTCTTCTGGCGCTTATTTTACGGTTTGTTTGACCTACGTAAGATGAGCTGCATTATTCGCATGAAATCTGGTTTTCTAGAGGGATTTTTTCTTTAAGTGTTGGCAGGAGATCTTTTGCTTTATAATATAAGGAACAAAAACTTTGGAACATTCTCTTGGTTTTCGCGATTTTTCGGAGCCAAGCGTTTGTTTTTTAGAACCTTGTCTATATGTTCTTTTTTCTAACCATTTTTTGTTAGGGTGTCTTTCAGTATGTTCATTTCTCTGTGGTAATTTTCTTGATCTGTAAGGGACTGTGATTCAAATGCAAGTGATTTCACTACGGCAAATAATTGGGTGGGGTGGTAATGTGAATCAGCGTTGAGGTATCTGTTAGTGTGAGTGGGTTTTCTGTAGACAGCGTGCGAAAGCAAGCCTTTTTTCTTTTCAGTGGGATATCTAGAAAGGGTAGTTTTCTTTCTTGTTCTGTCTCCAAGGAGTGGTGTAAAACTGCATTACAAATTAATTTTATCTAACCTACCTAACATCTATCACTGCCTTCGATGAGGGCGGTGCCTCCCCCTCCCCTTGGAAACCTAAGGGTTCTGAAGGGAGTGTTCGGTCGCGGATTACTTAAAAGTAAACTATAAAACTATAAACAAACCTAGGTTAAGTATAAAAATAACTTAATATAGGATATAGCATACACAAACGATTTCAAGGGTGTTTTTTGATAAAATTCTTTCCTCTGAAAACAATCAAGAGTACCAATTTTAGTAGTAACTCAATTAAATCACTTCTAGCCTGTTGGCAAACCAAGTTTCTTAGGCAGTTTAAGGTCCCACCGTAAGGCTCGCG